>SZWC01000007.1:1068594-1097826 GCA_023375785.1 Penium margaritaceum | reverse complement strand
CATCCCAACTTTCATCCCAACATCTGACCCAACTTCCAACCCAACTTCCAACCCAACTTCCAACCCAACTTCCAACCCAATTTCCAACCCAACGTCCAACCCAACTTCCAACCCAACTTCCATTCTAACTTCCAACCCAACTTCCAACCCAACTTCCAACCCAACTTCCAATCCAACTTCGAACCCAACTTCCAACCCAACTTCCAACCCAAATTCCAGCCCAACTTCCATCCCAACTTCCATCCCAGCTTCCAAACCATCTTCCAACCCAACTTCCAAACCAACTTCCAACCCAACTTCCTACACAACTTCCAACCCAACTTCCAACCCAGCAGACAACGCAGCTCTCAACCCAACTTTTAACCCAACTTCCAACCCAACTTTCAACCCAACTGACAACTCAACTTCCAACCCAACTTCCAACCCGACTTCCAACCCAACGTCCAACCCAACTTCCAACCGAACTTCCATCCCAACTTCCATCCCAGCTTCAAACCCAACATCCATCCCAAATTGCATCCCAACATCGAAACCAACTTCCAACCCAACTTCTAACCCAACTTCCAACCCAACATCCAGCCCAACTTCCAACCAAACTTTCAACACAACTTCCAACCCAGCTTCCAACCCAACTTTCAACCCAAATCAAACCCAGCTTCTAACCCCGCTTCCAACCCAACTTCCAACCCAACTTCCAACCCAACTTCCTACCCAACTTCCAACACAACTTCCAACCCAACTTCCAACCCAAGTTCCAACCTAATTTCCAACCCAATTTTCAACCCAACTTCCAACCCAATTTCCAACCCAACTTCCAACCCAACTTCCAACCCAACTTCCAACCCAACTTTCAGCCTAACTTCCTATTCAACTTCCAACCCAACGTCCAACCCAACTTCCAGCCCAACTTCCAACATATCATCAGCTTCCGCTTGCTCATCATCAACATTTTTGACCCGCACAAGGACCTGCACGAGCTAGCTGCCTGCTTCGCAAAAGCCTGCACCCATGACGGAAGCAGATTTCTCGTGGCGCGTTGGCATCGGCCTTCTCCTTGTCATATTCTACCCCTCTACCTCGCAGCGCACGTGGTCTTGCCCCTGCGCCCACTCCATCAACTATTGTTCCTTCGTCATCCGCTTTTGCTCCTTTTGCTTGGCACACGGAGCCCCCCGGTCAAATCGCCAGCTTCAAGACAACCTGCACTCACGCCAAAACATCCTCCGTGCACGTGGTTTCATCCCTGCGCCTACTCCTCCACTCAGTAATCCTCCTCCATCGTGCGCCTGTCTCGTTGTTCAATGCAAGAATTCACCTGGCCGCATCGGCATCTCAGCCACAACCTCCTTCATACTACGCTCTTCCTCAAAGCTCTTCTTTGCTCCAATCATCACCAGGCACCGCCAACACACATCGCCTGTTCCGAGACGGTCTTGGTGCCACACCACACCAAGACCCTCACGTCCCATCTGTCCTTCCTTCCCACTTGTCCATTACTTGCCGAAGACTGCAAGCACCCATCCTGGCTGAATGCGGCAAGAATGCAACGACGTGGGTAGAAGCAACACTGCTACACGCTAGGGGATGGGTCACATTTGCCGAGTACTTTGCTGACGCACTCCTACTCAGGAGATACGATCAAAACCCCTTCCATAGACCACACACTGTCACCTACCACCAGACTCTCCAGATTGTGTGTACATACCTTCAACCCCTCGTGCATCCTTCTTATCATCATCTACTACAGGAGGCTCGCACAGGCCCACTACTCTGGCATAACATCTGCAAGCAGGCGTGGTGGAAGAACTGGATTTCTTACAGTTTCAACCATTGTGCCGTTCTCCCCCCACTAACAGGACAAATCAATGTCCTGCGTGCCTTCAATGTCGAAGAAAGATCAGAGACCGTGGATCTCTGGGTTGCTGACGTCCTCACCCTCCTCTTTCCCGAGTTCCTCCATGGCTTTGGCGTCACTAATGCTCTCCTCGGCCCTCCCCTCTATGTTGGCCGGCCTATTACAGAGGCCGCAAGGAGTCTCAGATATGCAGATGTCAACCGCCAAGTCCGAGCAGCACTCAGGACCATCTCTGACGTCAGCCGGCATAGGGCTCTTACCAGGCACCCAGATAACATGAAAGTACTCGCACAGGCAATAATCCTTCTCCCTGCCAGCTTCAAGGGGGGTGTCAAAAACAAAAAATCTGGCAGTCAGAGGGATCATATCTTGGACAAGCTCCGAGATCTCAATAATGGCTTGGTCCATCGCCGAACCAACTTGACCAACGGTTCATCGGATATATGACTGTTCAACCGACCGACAAGGTATCCCCTAATGAAGTGACACCTGTCACCCGCGTCCGGCTAGCGAGAAGAGGCCGTTGCTTTGCTCATTTTTCCTGTTCTGTGCTTTTGTACCGAGGATGTTAATTCCCTCGAGTTAACCAGAACAGTTCTGCCCATCCTAGTCCCCTTTGGTTCCGCAGCTTCACCATCATGTCTTCGCTCTGCTTGCACTTCGCATCTCCTGCCTTTGCCACCATCTCCCAGTCCTCAACTCTTCGCTCCGTCACTCTCGCTCCTTCGCTCAGTCCTCAACCAGTCATCACTTGTCTCACTCTCGGACTTTCTCTCTATCTCTCTCAACACCTGTTCTACCTCGTCTCGGCCTCTATCAAGCTCTGTGACTAGCTCCTCGGGACCGCTCTCGCTTACGTCACTTTGGTGGCTGTCTTGCACTTGTTCCGATGCTTCTGCTTGCCTCTGCTACTGCTGTTCTCATACCTGCATTCTTCCGACACTTCCAATCCAACTTCCAACCCAACTTCCAACCTAACTTCCAACCCAACTTCCAATCCAACTTCCAACCCAGCTTCTAACCCAGCTTCCAACCCAACTTTCAACCCAATTTCCAACCCAACTTCCAACCCAACTTCCAACCCAACTTCCAACCCAACTTCCAACCCAACTTCCAACCCTACTTCCAACCCAACTTCCAGCCCAACTTCCAACCCAACTTCCAACCTAGCCTCCAACCCAACTTCCAACCCAACTTGCAACCCAACTTTCAACCCAACTTCCTATCCAACTTCCAACCCAACTTCCAACCTAGCCTCCAACCCAACTTCCAACCCAACTTGCAACCCAACTTTCAACCCAACTTCCTATCCAACTTCCAACCCAACTTCCAACCTAGCCTCCAACCCAACTTCCAACCCAACTTCCAACCCAACTTCAAACCCAACTTCCAACCCTACTTCCAACCCAATTTCCAACGCAACTTCCAACCCAACTTCCAACCCAACTTCCAATCCAACTTTCAAACCAACTTCCAACCCAACTTCCAACCCAACTTCCAACCCAGCATCCAACCGAGCTTCCAACCCAACTCTCATCCAAACTTGGAACCCAATTTCCAACCCAAATTCCAACCCAACTTCCAACCCAACTTCCAATGCAACTTCCATCGAAGGTTCCATCCCAACTCCAACCCAACTTCCAACCCAACTTCCATCCCAACTTCCGGCCCAACTTCCAATCAAGCTTCCAACCCAACTTCCAACCCAACTTCCAACCCAACTTCCAACCCCACTGCCAACCCAACTTCCAACCCAACTTCCAACCCAACTTCCAACCCAACTTCCAGCCCAACTTCCAACCCAAATTCCAACTCAGCGTTTAACCCAGCTTCCTGTCAAGAAAATGGGAGCAGCGGAGCATGCAGAGGAGTAAAGAAGCAAGTGGCGTGGAAGCTGCCACAAAGGTGCAGAAGGCTGACGGAATATGACTTCACAGCATGAACAAAAATGTGAGGGCAAGAGAAGTCAGCGCGAGGAGCTGAGGCGACGAAGCACTAAGGATGAGTGGTAAATAGCGGCACTTCAGCAGTGAAGAAGGATTATGCTCTCAAGCGCAGACAGAGGATCACCGCGGTTCGGGCACAGCAGGGAGTGAGGAGCAAAAAACGGCTTTGAGGCACACCTGGGAAGTGCAAATACCGTAGTGTCAGAGGCCTGAGCGCAAACAAGAAGCAGAGGACCTGGAACACTTTGCGGAAGCGATAGGTGACTCAGTGAAGGCAACGAGAAGAGTGATGAGAGCGATGGGAGAATGACCAGTAACTGAACTGAGGAAAATGATGATGAAGGAATACCGAGGAGGAATTAACTGAGGCAGGTGAATATAGGGGTCCTGCTGGTTTCAGTACTAGCTAGTCCTAGAGCTAGAGAACAGGTGCCTACACCCATTAGGGCGGGCAGTGCGAGATGTGAAGCCGCAGCCACCATTGTGCTGCTGCTGCTACTTCTGTGTCTGTGCGCTGCGGAGGCGCGGTGCGACTCCGCACGATCTTGTCCTCTTGGGATTCTTCCCAGTTGGAGTGGAGGACCTGCTTCTTCTATCGACCCTTGGTGGTCGCCACGGCGAATGCACCAGTGAGCAGGACTGTTGACGGCAGATCTTGCCCGTCGTTGCTTGGCGTCGAAGGTCCGTTGGCGTTGGTCGTGGCAGGTTCGGACGGTCGGATGTTTAGACCAAAAAGGTCTGATTGGTCAGGCCATCTGAGTTGTTCGGGAGGAAGGATGCGGGAGGTGAGCCGGGACCGACTGGATTTTCCATTTTCCGTTGATCGGGTGTCCAGGGGAGAGTTTGATGATGTCAGGGAGTCAGAGGAGAACCCGGTTGAGCCGTGTGAGTCGTGATCAAGATTCCGACACTTCCAACCCAACTTCCAAACCAACTTCAGACCCAACTTCCAACCAAACTTCGTACCCAACCTCCAACACAACTTCCAACCCAACTTCCATCCAAACTTCCAACCCAACTTCCAACCCAACTTCCAACCCACGTTCCAACCCAACTTCCAACCCAGCTTCCAACCCAAATTTCAACCCAGCTTCCAACCCAACTTCCAACCCAACTTCCAACCCAATCTCAAGTCATCTTCCACCCAACTTCCAACCCAACATCCAACACAACTTCCAGCCAGACTTCCAACCCAACTTCCATCCCAACTTCCAACCCAGCAACCAAACCGGCTTCCAACCCTGCTTTCATCCCAATTTCCTACCCAACTTCCAACCCAAATTCCAGCACAACTTCCAGCCCAACTTCCAACCCAGCTTCAAACCCAGCTCCCAACCCAACTTTCAACCCAAATTCCAACCCAAAATCGAACCCAACTTCCAACCAAACTTCCAACCAAACTTCCAACCCAACTTCCAACCCACCTTCCATCCCAACTTCCAACCCAACTTCCATCCCAACTTCCAACCCAACTTCCAACCCACGTTCCAACCCAACTTCCAACCCAGCTTCCAACCCAACTTCCAACCCAACTTCCAACCCACCTTCCATCCCAACTTCCAACCCAACTTCCATCCCAACTTCCAATCCAACTTCCATCCCAACTTCGAACCCAACTTCCAACCCAACTTCCAACCCAACTTCCAACCCAACTTCCAACCCACCTTCCATCCCAACTTCCAACCCAACTTCCATCCCAACTTCCAACCCAACTTCCAACCCACGTTCCAACCCAACTTCCAACCCAGCTTCCAACCAAACTTTCAACCCAACTTCCAACCTAACTTCCAACCCAACTTCCAATCCAAACTCAACCCAAATACGACCCAACTTCCAACCCAACTTCCAACACAACTTCCAGCCCAACTTCCAACCCAACATACAATCCAGCTTCCAGCCCAACTTTAAATACAACTTCCAACCCAACTTTCAACCCAGCTTCCAACTCAACTTCCAAACCCATGTCCAACCCAACTTCCAACCAAACTTCCAACCCACCGTCCAACCCAACTTTCAACCCAACTTCCATCCCAACTTCCATCCTAACTTCAAACCCAACTTCAATCCCAACTTCCATCCCAACATCCAACCCAACTTCAAACCCAACTTCCAACCAAACTTCCAACCCATCTTCCAACCCAACCTTCATCCAAACTTCCATACTAACTTCCAACACAAATTCCAACCTAGCTATCAATCCAACTTCCAACCCAGCTTCCAACCCAACTTCCAACCCAACTTCCAATCCAACTTCCATCCCAACTTCCATCCCAAGTTCAAACGCAACTTCCATCCCAACTTCCATCCCAACATCCAACCCAACTTCCAACCCAACATGCAACCCAACTTCCAACCCAACTTTCTACCCAACTTTCAACCTATTTTTCAACCCGACTTCAGACCAAAGTTCCAACCCAACTTCCAACCCAACTTCCAACCAAACTTCCAACCCAACTTCCGACGCAACTTCCAACCCAACTTCCAACCTAACTTCAAACCCAACTTCAACCCAACTTCCAATCTAACTCCCATTCCAACTTCAATCCCACCTTCAAACCCAACTTCCATCCCAACTTCTATCCCAACATCCAACCCAACCTCCAACCCAACTTCCAACCCAACTTCCAACCCAATTTCCAACCCAACTTCCAACCCAACATCCAACCCAAATTCCAACCCAACTGCCCACCCAGTTTCTAACCCAGCTTCCAACCCAACTTTCAACCTAACTTCAAACACAACTTCCAACCCAACTTCCAACCCAATTTCCAAGCCAACTTCCAACCCCACTTCCATCCCAACTTCCAACCCAACTTCCAAACCATGTTCCAACCCAACTTCCAATCCAGCTTCCAACCCAACTTTCAACCCAACTTCCAACCCAACTTCCAACCCAACTTCCAATCCAGCTTCCAACCCAACTTTGAACCCAACTTTGAACCCAACTTTGAACCCAACTTTGAACCCAACTTTGAACCCAACTTTGAACCCAACTTTGAACCCAACTTTGAACCCAACTTTGAACCCAACTTTGAACCCAACTTTGAACCCAACTTTGAACCCAACTTTGAACCCAACTTTGAACCCAACTTTGAACCCAACTTTGAACCCAACTTTGAACCCAACTTTGAACCCAACTTTGAACCCAACTTTGAACCCAACTTTGAACCCAACTTTGAACCCAACTTTGAACCCAACTTTGAACCCAACTTTGAACCCAACTTTGAACCCAACTTTGAACCCAACTTTGAACCCAACTTTGAACCCAACTTTGAACCCAACTTTGAACCCAACTTTGAACCCAACTTTGAACCCAACTTTGAACCCAACTTTGAACCCAACTTTGAACCCAACTTTGAACCCAACTTTGAACCCAACTTTGAACCCAACTTTGAACCCAACTTTGAACCCAACTTTGAACCCAACTTTGAACCCAACTTTGAACCCAACTTTGAACCCAACTTTGAACCCAACTTTGAACCCAACTTTGAACCCAACTTTGAACCCAACTTTGAACCCAACTTTGAACCCAACTTTGAACCCAACTTTGAACCCAACTTTGAACCCAACTTTGAACCCAACTTTGAACCCAACTTTGAACCCAACTTTGAACCCAACTTTGAACCCAACTTTGAACCCAACTTTGAACCCAACTTTGAACCCAACTTTGAACCCAACTTTGAACCCAACTTTGAACCCAACTTTGAACCCAACTTTGAACCCAACTTTGAACCCAACTTTGAACCCAACTTTGAACCCAACTTTGAACCCAACTTTGAACCCAACTTTGAACCCAACTTTGAACCCAACTTTGAACCCAACTTTGAACCCAACTTTGAACCCAACTTTGAACCCAACTTTGAACCCAACTTTGAACCCAACTTTGAACCCAACTTTGAACCCAACTTTGAACCCAACTTTGAACCCAACTTTGAACCCAACTTTGAACCCAACTTTGAACCCAACTTTGAACCCAACTTTGAACCCAACTTTGAACCCAACTTTGAACCCAACTTTGAACCCAACTTTGAACCCAACTTTGAACCCAACTTTGAACCCAACTTTGAACCCAACTTTGAACCCAACTTTGAACCCAACCTTCAACCCAACATCCAACTCAACTTCCAACCCTACGTCCAACCCAACTTCCAACCCCACTTCCATCCCAACTTCCATCCCAACATCGAACCCAACTTCCAACCCAATTTCCAACCCAACTTCCATCCGAACAACCAGCCCAACTTCCAACCCAGCTTCCAACCCAACTTCCAACCCAACTTCCAACCCAAATTCCATCCCAACTTCCATCCCAACTTCCAACCCAACTTCCAACCCAACATGCAACCCAGCTTCCAACCCAATTTTCTAGCCAGCTTTCAACCAAAATTTCAACCCAACTTCCGACCCAACTTCCAGCCCAAGTTCAAACCCAACTCTCAACCAAACTTCCAACCAAACTTCCAACCCCACCTCCAACCCAAATTCAAACCCATTTTTCAACCCAACTTCCAACCCAAATTCCAACCCTACTTCCATCCCATCTTCCATCCCAACTTCAAACCCAACTTCCATCTTAGCTTTCATCCCAACATCCAACCCAACTTCAAACCCAACTTCCAACCCAACTTCCAACACAACATCCAATCCCACGTCCAACCCAACTTCCAACCCAACTTCCAACCCACCGTCCAACCCAACTTCCAACCCAACTTCCAATCCAACTTCCAACCCAACTTCTAACCCAACTTCCAACCCAACTTCCAACCCAACTTCCAACCCACCTTCCAACCCAACTTCCAACCCAGCTTCCAACCCAACTTCCAACCCAACTTCCAATGCAACTTCCAACCCACCTTCCATCCCAACTTCCAACCCAACTTCCATCCCAACTTCCAACCCAACTTCCAACCCACGTTCCAACCCAACTTCCAACCCAGCTTCCAACCAAACTTTCAACCCAACTTCCAACCCAACTTCCAACCCAACTTCCAATCCAATCTCAACCCAAATTGGACCCAACTTCCAACCCAACTTCCAACACAACTTCCAGCCGAACTTCCAACCCAGCATACAATCCAGCTTCCAGCCCAACTTTCAACCCAACTTCCAGCCCAAATTTCAACCCAGCTTCCAACTCAACTTCCAACCCTACGTCCAACCCAACTTCCAACCCAACTTCCAACCCACCGTCCAACCCAACTTTCAACCCAACTTCCATCCCATTTTCCATCCCAACTTTAAACCCAACTTCAATCCCGACTTCCATCCCAACATCCAACCCAACTTCAAACCCAACTTCCAACCCAACTTCCAACCCATCTTCCAACCCAACCTTCATCCAAAGTTTCATCCTAACTTTCAACAAGACTTCCAACCCAACTTTCAACCCAACTTCCAACCCAGCTTCCAACCCAACTTCCAACCCAACTTCCAATCCAACTTCCAATCCAACTTCCAATCCAACTTCCATCCCAACTTCCATCCCATCTTCAAACGCAATTTCCATCCCAACTTCCATCCCAAAATCCAACCCAACTTCCAACCCAACATGCAACCCAACATCCAACCCAACTTTCAACCCAACTTTGAACCCAACTTCCAACCAAAGTTTCAACCCAACTTCCAACCCAACTTCCAACCAAACTTCCGACCCAACTTCCAAAACAACTTCCAACCCAACTTCCAACCTAACTTCCAACCCAACTTCCATCCCAACTTCCATCCCACCTTCAAACCCAACTTCCATCCCAACTTCCATCCCAACATCCAACCCAAATTCCAACCCAACTTCCAACCCAACTTCCAACCCAACTTCCAACCCAAATTCCAACCCAACATCCAGCCCAACTTCCAACCCAACTGACCACCCAGCTTCTAACCCAGTTTCCAACCCAACTTTCAACCAAACTTAAAACCCACCTTCCAACCCAACTTCCAACCCAAGTTCAAAGCCAACTTCCAACCCCACTTCCATCCCAAGTTCCAACCCAACTTCCAAACCATGTTCCAACCCAACTTCCAACACAGCTTCCAACCCAACTTCCAGCCCAATTTCCAACCCAACTTCCAACCCAACTTCCAACACGACTTTCAGCCTAATTTCCAACTCAGCATACAACCCAGCTTCCAACCCAATTTTGAACCCAACTTCCAACCCAACTTTCAACCCAAATTCCAACTCAACTTCCAACCCAACGTCCAACCCAACTTCCAACCCAACTTCCAACCCACCGTCCAGCTCAACTTTCAACCCAACTTCCATTCCAACTTCCATCCCAACTTCAAACCCAACTTCCATCCGAACTTCCATCCCAACATCCAACCCAACTTCCAACCCAACTTCCAACCCAACTTCCAACCCAACTTCCAACCCAACTTCCATCCCAACTTCAAACCCAACTTCCATCCGAACTTCCATCCCAACATCCAACCCAACTTCCAACCCAACTTCCAACCCAACTTCCAACCCAACTTCCAACCCAAATTCCAACCCAACTTCCAACCCAACTTCCAACCCAACTTCCATCCCAGCTTTTATCCCAACACCCAACCCAACTTCCAACCCAAATTCCATCCGAACTTCCAGCCCAACTTTGAACCCAGCATCCAACCCAACTTCCAACCCAAATTCAAGCCCAACTTCCATCCCAACTTCCATCTCAACTTCCAACCCAACTTCCAACCCAACTTCCAACCCAACCTTCATCCCAACATCCATCCAAACTTCCAACCCAACTTACAACCCAAATTTCAACACAACTTCCATTCCAACTTCCAACCCAACTTCCTACCCAACTTTGAATCAAACTTCCAACCCAACTTCCAACTCAACATGCAACCCAACTTCCAACCCAAAATTCTACCCAGATTTCAACCTTACTTGCAACCCAACTTTCAACCCAACTTCCAACCCAAGTTCCAAATCAAGTTCCAACCAAACTTCCAACCAAACTTCCAACCCAACTTCCAACCCAACTTTCAATCCAACCTCCAACCCAACTTCCAACCCAACTTCCATCCCAACTTCCATCCCAACTTCAAACCCAACTTCCATCCCAACATCCATCCCAGCATCCAACCCAACTTCCAACCCAACTTGCAAGCCAACTTCCAACCCAGCTTCCAACCCAACGTCCAACCCAACTTCCAACCCAACTTCCAACCCACCGTCCAACCCAACTTTCAATCCAACTTCCATCCCAACTTCAAACCCAACTTCCAACCCAGCTTCCAACCCATCTGTCAACCCAACTTCCAACCCAAGTTCCAACCCAACTTCCAATCCAAATTCCAACCCAACTTCCAACCCAACTTCCAACCCAACTTCCATCCCAACTTCCAACCCAACGTCCAACCTAACTTCCAACCCAACTTCCAACCCATGTTCAAACCCAACTTCCAACCCAGCTTCCAACCCATCTGTCAACCCAACTTCCAACCCAACTTCCAACCCAACTTCCAACCCACGTTCAAACCCAACTTCCAACCCAGCTTCCAACCCAACTTTAAACCCAACTTTCAACCAAACCTCCAACCCAACTTCCAACCCAACTTCAAACCCAACTTCCAACCCGACCTCCACACGACTTCCAGCCCAACTACGAGCCCACCATCCAACCCAACTTTCAACCCAACTTCCAACCTATTTTTCAACCCAAAATCCAACTCAACTTCCAACCCAATGTCCAACCCAACTTCCAACCCAACTTCGAACCCACCGTCCAACCCAACTTTCAACCCAACTTCCATCCCAACTTCCATCCCAACTTCAAACCCAACTTCCATCCCAACTTCCATCCCAACTTCCAACCCAACTTCCATCCCAACTTCCATCCCGACATCCAACCCAACTTCCAACCCAACTTCCAACCTATTTTTCAACCCAAAATCCAACTCAACTTCCAACCCAATGTCCAACCCAACTTCCAACCCAACTTCGAACCCACCGTCCAACCCAACTTCCAACCCAACTTCCATCCCAGGTTCCATCCCAACGCCCAACCCAACTTCCAACCCAACTTCCATCCGAACAACCAGCCCAACTTCCAACCCAGCTTCCAACCCAACTTCAAACCCAACTTCCAACCCGACCTCCACACGACTTCCAGCCCAACTACGAGCCCACCATCCAACCCAACTTTCAACCCAACTTCCAACCTATTTTTCAACCCAAAATCCAACTCAACTTCCAACCCAATGTCCAACCCAACTTCCAACCCAACTTCGAACCCACCGTCCAACCCAACTTCCAACCCAACTTCCATCCCAGGTTCCATCCCAACGCCCAACCCAACTTCCAACCCAACTTCCATCCGAACAACCAGCCCAACTTCCAACCCAGCTTCCAACCCAACTTCAAACCCAACTTCCAACCCGACCTCCACACGACTTCCAGCCCAACTACGAGCCCACCATCCAACCCAACTTTCAACCCAACTTCCAACCTATTTTTCAACCCAAAATCCAACTCAACTTCCAACCCAATGTCCAACCCAACTTCCAACCCAACTTCGAACCCACCGTCCAACCCAACTTCCAACCCAACTTCCATCCCAGGTTCCATCCCAACGCCCAACCCAACTTCCAACCCAACTTCCATCCGAACAACCAGCCCAACTTCCAACCCAGCTTCCAACCCAACTTCAAACCCAACTTCCAACCCGACCTCCACACGACTTCCAGCCCAACTACGAGCCCACCATCCAACCCAACTTTCAACCCAACTTCCAACCTATTTTTCAACCCAAAATCCAACTCAACTTCCAACCCAATGTCCAACCCAACTTCCAACCCAACTTCGAACCCACCGTCCAACCCAACTTCCAACCCAACTTCCATCCCAGGTTCCATCCCAACGCCCAACCCAACTTCCAACCCAACTTCCATCCGAACAACCAGCCCAACTTCCAACCCAGCTTCCAACCCAACTTCAAACCCAACTTCCAACCCGACCTCCACACGACTTCCAGCCCAACTACGAGCCCACCATCCAACCCAACTTTCAACCCAACTTCCAACCTATTTTTCAACCCAAAATCCAACTCAACTTCCAACCCAATGTCCAACCCAACTTCCAACCCAACTTCGAACCCACCGTCCAACCCAACTTCCAACCCAACTTCCATCCCAGGTTCCATCCCAACGCCCAACCCAACTTCCAACCCAACTTCCATCCGAACAACCAGCCCAACTTCCAACCCAGCTTCCAACCCAACTTCAAACCCAACTTCCAACCCGACCTCCACACGACTTCCAGCCCAACTACGAGCCCACCATCCAACCCAACTTTCAACCCAACTTCCAACCTATTTTTCAACCCAAAATCCAACTCAACTTCCAACCCAATGTCCAACCCAACTTCCAACCCAACTTCGAACCCACCGTCCAACCCAACTTCCAACCCAACTTCCATCCCAGGTTCCATCCCAACGCCCAACCCAACTTCCAACCCAACTTCCATCCGAACAACCAGCCCAACTTCCAACCCAGCTTCCAACCCAACTTCAAACCCAACTTCCAACCCGACCTCCACACGACTTCCAGCCCAACTACGAGCCCACCATCCAACCCAACTTTCAACCCAACTTCCAACCTATTTTTCAACCCAAAATCCAACTCAACTTCCAACCCAATGTCCAACCCAACTTCCAACCCAACTTCGAACCCACCGTCCAACCCAACTTCCAACCCAACTTCCATCCCAGGTTCCATCCCAACGCCCAACCCAACTTCCAACCCAACTTCCATCCGAACAACCAGCCCAACTTCCAACCCAGCTTCCAACCCAACTTCAAACCCAACTTCCAACCCGACCTCCACACGACTTCCAGCCCAACTACGAGCCCACCATCCAACCCAACTTTCAACCCAACTTCCAACCTATTTTTCAACCCAAAATCCAACTCAACTTCCAACCCAATGTCCAACCCAACTTCCAACCCAACTTCGAACCCACCGTCCAACCCAACTTTCAACCCAACTTCCATCCCAACTTCCATACCAACTTCATACCCAACTTCCATCCCAACTTCCATCCCAACATCCAACCCAACTTCCAACCCAACTTCCAACCCAACTTCCAACCCAAGTTCCAACCCAGCTTCCAACCCAACTTCCAACCCACATTCCATCCCAGCTTCCATCCCAACTCCCAACCCAACTTCCAACCAAAATTCCATCCGAACTTCCAGCGCCACTTCCAACCCAGCTTCCAACCCAACTTCCAACCCAACTTCCCACCCAAACTCCATCCCAACTTCCATCCCAAATTTTAGCCCTACTTTCAACCCAACTTCCAACCCAACTTCCAACCCAGCCTTCATCCCAACTTCCATCCCAACGTGCAACCCAACTTCCAAGCCAACTTTCAACCCAACTTCCAACCCAACTTCCAACCCAAATTCCTACCCAACTTCCAATCCAGCTTCCAACCCAACATGAAACCCAACTTCCAACCCAAATTTCTACCTAGCTTTCAACCCAACTTTTAACCAAACTTTCAACCTAACTTCCAACCCAAGTTCCAACCCAACTTCGAACCAAACTTCCAACCAAAGTTCCAACCATACTTCCAACCCAACTTCCAACCCAACTTCCAACCCAACTTCCAACCCAACTTCCAATCCAACTTCCATCCCAACTTCCATCCCAACTTCAAAGCCAACTTACATCCCAATTGCATCCCAACATCCAACCGAACTTCCAACCCAACTTCCAACCTTACATGCAACCCAACTTCCAACCCAACTTCCAACCCAACATCCAACCCAACTTCCAACCCAACTTCCAACCCAACTTCCATCCCAACTTCCAACCCAACTTCCAACCCAACTTCCAACCCAACATCCAACCCAACTTCCAACCCAACTTCCATCCCATCTTCCAACCCAACTTCCAACCCAACTTCCAACCCAACTTCCAACCCACGTTCCAACTCAACTTCCAACCCAGCTTCCAACCCAACTTTCAACACAGCTTCCAACCAAACTTCCAACCCAAGTTCCAATCCAATCTCAATCCAAATTCCACCCACCTTCCAACCCAACTTCCAACACAACTTCCAGCCCACCTTCCCACCGAGCATACAACCCAGCTTCCAACGCAACTTTCAACCCAACTTCCAACCCAACTTTCAACCCAACTTCCAACTCAACTTCCAATCCAACGTCCAACACAACTTCCAGCCCAACTTTCAACCCAACGTCCAACCCAACTTTCAACCCAACTTGCAACCCAACTTCCAACCTAGATTCTTACCCAGCTTCCAACCCAACATTCAACCCAACTTCCAACCAAACTTCCATCCCAACTTCCAACCCAACTTTCAGCCCAACTTGTATCCTAACTTTCAACCGAACTTGCAACCCAACTTCCAACCCAGCTTCCATCCCAGCTTCCATCCCAACCTCCAACCCAAGGTCTAACCCAAATTTCAACCCACCTTCCAGCCGAACTTCCAATCTAACTTCCAACCCAACTTGTAACCCAACATCCAACTCGACTTCCAACCCAACATCCAACCTAACTCCCAATCCAACTTCCAACCCAGCTTCCATCCCAACTTCCAATCCAACTTCCAACCGAACTTCCAATCCAGCTTCCAACCCAACTTCCAACCGAGCTTCCAATCAAGCTTTCATCTTATCTTCCATCCTAACTTCCAACACAACTTCCAACCCAACTTCTAACCCAACTTCCAACCCAATTTCGATTCCAACTTCCAACCCAACTTCCAACCCAATTTCCAACCCAACTTTCAACCCAACTTCCAACCCAACTTCCAACCCAACTTCCAACCCACCTTCCAACCCAACCTCCAACACACCTTTCAACCTAACTTCCATCCCAACTTCCGGTCCAACTTCCATCCCAACTTCCAACCCAACTTCCAACCCAACTTCCAATTGAACTTCCAACCCAACGTCCTGCCCATTTTCTAACCCAACTTCCAACCCAATTTCCAACCCAACTTCCAACCCAACTTCCAACCTAACTTCCATTCCAACCTCCATCCCAGATTTCATCCCAACTTCCAACTCAACTTCCAACCCAACTTCCAACCCAACTTCCAACCCAACTTCCAACCCAGCATCCAATCCAGCTTCCAACCCAACTTTCGACCCAACTTCCAACCCAACTTCCGACCCTACGTCCAACCCAACATCCAACCCAACTATCATCCTTACTTCCATCTCACCTCCATCCAAACTTCCAACCCAAATTCCAACCCAATTTCCAAACCAACATCCAACCATCCTTCCAACCCAACTTCCAACCCATCTTCCAACCCAACTCCCAGCCCAACTTCCAACCCAACTTCTAACCTAACTTCAAACCCGACTTTGAACCCATCTTCCAACTCAACTTCCAACCCAACAGTCAACCCATTTTACAACCCAACTTCCAACCCAACTTCCAACCCAGCTTCTAGCCCAGCTTCCAACCCAACTTTCAACCCAACTTCCAACCAAACTTCCCACCCAACTTCTACCAAAAACTTCCAATCCAACTTCCAATCCAACTTCCAACCCAACTTCCAATCCAACTTGCAACCCAACTTCGAACCCAACTTTCAACCGAACTTCCAATTCAACTTCCAACCCAACATCCGGCCAAACTTCCAGCCCAACTTCCAACCCAACTTCCATCCCAACTTCCATCCCAACTTCCAACCCAACTTCCAACCCAACTTCCAATCCAACTTGCAACCCAACTTCGAACCCAACTTTCAACCGAACTTCCAATTCAACTTCCAACCCAACATCCGGCCAAACTTCCAGCCCAACTTCCAACCCAACTTCCATCCCAACTTCTAACCCAACTTCTATCCCAACTTCCATCCCAACTTCAAACCCAACTTCCATTCTAACTTCCTCGCAACATCCAACCCAACTTCCGGCCAAACTTCCAGCCCAACTTCCAACCCAACTTCCATCCCAACTTCTAACCCAACTTCTATCCCAACTTCCATCCCAACTTCAAACCCAACTTCCATTCTAACTTCCTCGCAACATCCAACCCAACTTCCAACCCAACTTCCAACGCAACGTCCAACCCAACTTCCAACCCAACTTCCAACCCGGCTTCTAACCCAGCTTCCAACCCAACTTTCAACCCAACTTCCAACCCAACTTCCAACCCAACTTCCAACCCAACTTCCATCCCAACTTCGATCCCAATTTCCAATCCAAATTCCAACCCAATTTTCAACCCACGTTCGAACAAAACTTCCAACCCAGGTTCCAACTTAGCTTTCAACCCAACTTCCAACCGAACTTCCAACCCAAGTTCCAACTCAACTTCCAACCCAACTTCCAACACAACTTCCATCTAAACTTCCCTCCCAACTTCCAACCCAAATTCCAACCCAACTTCCAATCCAAGTTCCGACCCATCTTCCGACCCAGATTCCATCCCAAATTACAACCCAACTTCAAACCCAACTTCCAACCCAACTTCCAACCCAACTGCCATCCCACCCCCATCCCAACTTTCAACCAAGTTCCAACCCAACATCCAATCCAACTTCCAACCCAACTTCCAACCCAACTTCCAACCCAACTTCCAATCCAACTTTGTACCCAACTTCCAACTCAAATTCCAACCGAACGGTCAACCCAACTTCCAACCCAACGTCCAACCCAACTTCCATCCCAACTTCCATCCCGACTTCAAACCCAACTTCCAGCCAAACTTCCCTCCCATCATCCAACCCAACTTCCAACTCAACTTCCAACCCAGCTTCCAACCCATCTTCCAACCGAACTTCCAACCCAACTTCCAACCCAACATTACAACCCAACTTCCAACCCAACTTTGAACCCATCTTCCAACTCAACATCCAACCCAACGGTCAACCCGACTTCCAACCCAACTTCCAACCCAACTTCCAACCCAACTTCAGTCTCAACTTCCATCCTAACTTCAAACCCAACTTTGATCCCAACTTCCCTCCAATCATCCAACCAAACTTCCAACCCAACTTCCAACCCAACTTCAAACCAAAATTCCGACCCAGCTTCTAACCCAGCTTTCAACCCCACTTTCAACCCAACGTCCAACCCAACTTCCCACCCAACTTCCAACCAAACGCCCATCCCAACTTCCAACCCAACTTCCAACTCAACTTCCAACCCAACTTCCAACCCAATTCCATCCCAACTTCCATCCCAACTTCCTACCAAACTTCCATCCCAACTTTCTACCCAACTTCTAAGCCAACTTCAAAACCAACTTCCAACCCAAATTCCAACCCAACTTTCAACACAACTTCCAACCCAACTTCCATCCCAACTTGCAACCCAACTTCCAACCCAACTTCCAACCCGACTCCCAACCCAAATTCTAACCCAACTTCCAACCCAACATCCAACCCACCTTCATCTTAACTTCCATCCAAATTTACAACTGAACTTCCAAGCCAACTTCCAACCCACGTTCCAAACCAACTTCCAACCCAGCTTCCAACCCAACTTTGAACCCAACTTCCAACCCAACTTCCAACACAACGTCCAACCCAACTTCCAACCCAACTTCCAACCCAACTTCCATCCCAACTTCCATCCCAACTTCCAACCCAACTTCCAACCCAACTTCCAGCCCAACTTCCAACTCAAATTCCAACCCAACTTCCAACCCAACTTCCAATTCAGATTCTATCCCAACTTACTGTCAACCGGCCTGAGGCAAACGGACTAGAAAACAGGGCCGACAGAATAGCACCTGCCGTCCGCTCCTAGGATTTCAGCTAGGAGAAGATATCACCCTCAGGATCACGGTTCCACACTGAGCAGTTCCTAGGCAATCACTTGCTAGCAACTGTGTCCACTTAACACTTGGTCACTTTTGCGCGAGGTGCTAGTCAAAGACGAACTCCTGGGGCTTAGATTAACCAGTGTCTTCTTTATACTGTTCCTTAGTTGGACAACTCTGTGAGGAGCATCTAATGCCAGATTGTGTAATTAGAATGAGGAATGAGCCTGGTACATATAGTCCTAGGCCTGGCTTCTAAGGTGTGTGGGTAGTGACACTTTTGGGGTGGTCACTCCACACCACCTCACCAGTCCGCCAATTGGCGCATCCACTGACCGCCAAGTGGCGCACTCTCCTCATGCATGAAGAAATGTCTAAGAAACTTCCCCTGTGCTAGAAGGTCAAAAAACCTCCTGCGCACATCAAGGCTCGATCGCAGGACCTGTTGTCCATAAGCCTAACATGCTCTCCGTTGCGCAACACTTCTGGTGTCTCGCTTCGACTTGCACCACGAACAAGGTTTGGGGGACTTACTCCAAGGGAGCAGTGCATGCCCAACCTGTCCGTCAACCCATAGAAGTGGCCATGGGGCATAGAAGAACAACACTTACAACCCAACTCCCAACCCAACTTCCAACCCAACTTCCAACCCTACTACCATCCCACCTCCATCCCAACTTCCAACACAACTTCCAACCCAACTTCCAACCCAATATCCAACCCAACTTCCAACCCAAATTCCAACCCAACTTCCAACCCAACTTCCAACCCAACTTTGAACTCAACTTCCAACTAAAATTCCAATCCAACGGTCAATCCAACTTCGAACCCAACTTCCAACCCAAGTTCCATCCGAACTTCCATCTCAACTTCAAACCCAGCTTCCAGTCCAACTTCCCTTGCATCATCCAACCCAACTTCCAACCCATCTTCCAACCCAACTTCTAACCCAACTTCCAACCCAACTGTCAACCCAACTTCCAACCCAACTTCCAACCAAACTTTGAACCCATCTTCCAACTCAACTTCAAACCTAACGGTCAACCCAACTTCCAACCCAACTTCCAACCCAACTTCCAACCCAACTTCAGTCCTAACTTCCAGCCCAACTTCAAACCCAACTTCGATCCCAACTTCCCTCCAATTATCCAACCAAACTTCCAACCCAACTTCCAACCCAACTTCCAACCCAACTTCTAACCCAGCTTCCAACCCAACTTTCAACCCACCTTCCAACCCAACTTCCCACCCAACTTCCAAACAAACGTCCATCCCAACTTCCAACCCAACTTCCAACCCAACTTCCAACCAAACTTCCAACTTAATTCCATCCCAAATTCCATCCCAACGTCCTACCAAACTTCCATCCCAACTTTCTACCCAACTTCTAACCCAACTTCAAACCCAACTTCCAACCCAACTCCCAACCCAACTTCCAACACAACTTCCGATTCAAGTTCTAACACAATGTCCAACCGAACTTCCCGCCCAACTTCCAGCCCAACTTCCAACCCAGCTTCTAACCCAACTTCCATCCCAACTTCCATCCCAACTTCAAACCCAACATCCATCCTATTATCCTCCCAACATCCAACCAAACTTTCAACCCAACTTCCAACCCAACTTCCAACCCAAATTCCAACCCAACTTCCAAAACAACATCCAACCCACCTTCCATCCCAACTTCCATCCCAGTTTACAACCCAACTTCCAACCCAACTTCGAACCAACTTTCCAACCCAACTTCCAACCCACTTTCCAACCCAACTTCCAACCCAGATTCCAACCCAACTTTCAACCCAACTTCCAACCCAACTTCCAACACAACGTCCAACCCAACTTCCAACCCAACTTCCAACCCAACTTCCATTCCAACATCCATCCCAACTTCCAACCCAACTTCCAACCCAACATCCAGCCCAACTTCCAACTCAAATTCCAACCCAACTTCCAACCCAACTTCCAACCCAACTTCCAACCCAGATTCCATCCCAACTTACAATCCAACTCCCAACCCAACTTCCAACCCAACTTCCAACCATACTTCCATCCCACCTCTATCCCAACTTCCAACACAACTTCCAACCCAACTTCCAACCCAACATCCAACCCAGCTTCCAACCCAATTTCCAACCCAACTTCCAACCCAACTTCCAACCCAACTTCCAACCCAAATTCGAACTCAAATTCCCATCCAACGGTCAATCCAACTTCCAACCCAACTTCCAACCCAACTTCCATCCGAACTTCCATCCCAACGTCAAACCCAGCTTCCAGCCCAACTTCCCTCCCATCATCCAACCCAACTTCCAACCCAACTTCCAACCCAACGTCCAATCCAACTTCGAACACAACTTCTTACCCAGTTTCTAACCCAGCTTCCAACCCAGCTTTCAACCCAGCTTTGAATCCAACTTTCAACCCAACTTCCAACCAAACATCCGACCCAGCTTCCAATCCCAATTCCAATCCAACTTCGAACCCAACTTCCCATCCAAGTACCAACCCAACTTCCAACCCAACTTTCAACCTAACTTCCAACCCAACTTCCATCCCAACTTCCATCCCAACTTCCAATCCAACTTCAAACCCAACTTGCAACCCAGCTTCCAATCCAACTTCCAACCCAACTTCCAACACAACTTCCAACCCAACTTCCAGCCCAGCATCCAACCCAGCTTCCAACCAAACTTTCAACCCAACTTCAATCCCACCTTCCAACCCAACTACCAACCAAACTTTGAACCTAGCTTCCAACCCAACTTCCAACCCAACTTTGAACCCAACTTCCAATCCAACTACCGACCAAACTTCCAAGACAACTTCCAACCTAACTTCCAACCCAACTTCCATCCCAACTTCCATCCCAACCCTCAACCCAACTTCATACCCAACTTCCAACCCAGCTTCCAATCCAACTTCCAACCCAACTTCAAACACAAATTCCAATCCAACTTCCAACCCAGCATCCAGCCCAGCTTGCAACCAAACTTTCAACCCAACTACCAACCCAACTTCCAACCCAACTTCCAATCCAACTTCAAACCCAACTTACAACCCAACTTCCATCCCAACTTCCATCCCAACTTCCAACCCAACTTCCAACCCAACTCTCAACCCAACTTCCAACCCAAATTCCAACCCAACTTCCAACCCAAATTCCAACCCAACTTCCAACCGAACTTCCAACCCAGCTTCCAACCCAGATTCCATCCCAACGTTCAACCCAACTTCAAGACCAACGTCCAAGCCAATTTCCAACCCACCTTCCAACCCAACCTCCAACCCAACTTCCAACCTAACTTCCATACCAATTTCCAGCCCAACATCCATTCCAACTTCCAACCCAGCTTCCAACCCAACTTCCAACCCAATTTCCAACCTAACTTCGAACCCAACTTCCAACCCAACGTCCAACCCATTTTCTAATCCAACTTCCAACCCAACTTCCAACCCATCTTCCAATCATATTTCAATCCCAACCTCCATCCCAACTTCCATCCCAACTTCCAATCCAACTTCCAACCCAACTTCCAACCCAACTTTCAACCCAACTTCCAACCGAACTTCCAACCCAACTTCCAACCCAGCATCCAAAGCAGCTTCCAACCCAACTTTGAACCCAACTTCCAACCCAACTTCCAACGCAACTTCCAACCCAACTTCCAACCCAACTTCCCTTCACCTCCATCCCAAATTCCAACTCAACTTCCAACCCAACTTCCAACCCAACATACAACCCATCTTCCAACCCAACTGCCAACCCAACTTCCAATCCAACTTCCAAACCAACTTCCAACCCAACTTCCAACCCAACTTCCAACCAAATTTTGAACCCATCTTCCAGCTCAACTTCCAACCCAACGTCCAACCCAACTTCCAACCCAACATACAACCCATCTTCCAACCCAACTGCCAACCCAACTTCCAATCCAACTTCCAAACCAACTTCCAACCCAACTTCCAACCCAACTTCCAACCAAATTTTGAACCCATCTTCCAGCTCAACTTCCAACCCAACGGTCAACCCAACTTCCAACCCAACTTCCAACCCAACTTCCAACCCAACTTCCATCGCAACTTCCATCCAAACTTCCATCCCAATTCACATCCCAACTTCCATCCCAACTTCCATCCCAACTTCCTCCCCAACTTCCAACCCAACCTCCAACCCAACTTCCAACCCAAATTCCAACCCAAATTCCAACCCAACTTCCAACCAAACTTCCAACCCAGATTCCATCCGAACTTTCAACGCAACTTCTTATCCAACTTCCAACCCAACTTCCAACCCAACTTCCAACCCAACCTCCAACCCAACTTCCAACCTATCTTCCATCCCAACTTCCAGCCCAACTTCCATCCCAATTTCCAGCCCAACTTCCAATCCAACTTCGAATCCAATTTCCAACCCAACATTTAACCCAACTTCCAACCCAACATCAAACCCATTTTCTAATCCAACTTCCAGCCCAGCTTCCAACACTACTTTCAACCCAACATCCAACCAAACTTCCATCCCCACCTCCATCCCAACTGCCATCCCAACTTCCAACCCAACTTCCAACCCAGCTTCCAACCCAACTTCCAACCCAACTTCCAACCCAACCTCCAACCCAACTTCCAACCCAGCACCCAACCCAGCTTGCAACCCAATTTTCAACCCGACTTCCAACCCAACTTCCAACCCAACTTCCAACCCAACTTCCATCCCACCTCCATCCAAACATCCAAACCAACTTCCAACCCAACATCCAACGCAACATCCAACCCAACTACCAACCCAACTTCCAACCCAACTTCCAACCCAACTTCCAACCCAACTTTGAACCCAACTTCCTACTCAAATTCCAACCCAACGGTCAACCCAAATTCCAACCCAACTTCCAACCCAACCTCCATCCCAACTTCCATCCCAACTCCAAACCCAACTTCCAGTCCAACTTCCCTCCCATCATCCAACCCAACTTCCAACCCAACTTCCATCCCAACATCCAACACAACTTCCAACCCAACTTCCAACCCAACTTCCGACCCAATTTCCGACACAACTTCCAGCCCAACTTCAAACCACTTCCAACCCAACTTCCAACCCAGCTTCTAACCCAGATTCCAACCCAACTTTCAACGCAAATTCTAACCCAATTTCCAACCCAAATTCCAACCCAACTTACACCCTAACTTCCAACCCAACTTCCAACCCAACTTCCATCCCAACTTCCATCCCAACTTCCAACCCAACTTCCAACCCAAATTCCATCTCAAATTCCAACCCAAGATCCAATCCAATTTCCAACCCAACTTTAAACACAGCTTCCATCCCAACTTCCATCCCAACATCCAACCCAACCTCCAACCCAATTTCTAACCCAACTTCCAACCCAACTTCCGACCCAACTTTAAACCCAACTTCCAACCCAACTTCCAATCCAGCTTCGAACCCTGCTTCCAACCCAACTCTCAACCCAAATTTTAACCCAGCTTCCAACCCAACTTCCAACCCAACTTACAAGCCAACTTCCAACCCAACTTCCATTCCATCTTCCATCCCAACTTCCAACCCAACTTCCAACCCAACTTCCAACCCAACTTCCAACCCAAGTTCCAACCCTACTTCCAACCCAACTTCCAACCTAACTTCCAACCCAACTTCCAGTCCAACTTCCAACACAACTTCCAACCCAACTTCCAACCTAACTTCCAACTTAACTCCCATCCTTACTTCCAACCCAACTTCCAACCTAACTTCCAACCCAGCTTCCAACCCAACTTCCAGTCCAACTTCCAACACAACTTCCAACCCAACTTCCAACCCATCATCCAACCCAGCTTCAAACCAACCTTTCAACCCAACTTCCAACTCAACTTCCAACCCAATGTCCAACCCAACTTCCTAACCAGCTTCCTACCCAACGTCCAATCCAACTAGCAACCCAAATTCCATCCCAACTTCCATCCCAACTTTAAACACAACTTCCATCCCAACTTCCATCCCAACATTCAACCCAACCTCCAACCCAACTTCTAACCCAACTTGCAACCTGACTTCCACCCCAACATCAAACCCAACTTCCAACCCAACTTCCAATCCAGCTTCTAACCCAGCTTTCAACCCAACTCTCAACCCAACTTCTAACCCAACTTCCAACCCAACTTCTAACCCAACTTTCAACCCA
The DNA here is from genome assembly GCA_023375785.1 of Penium margaritaceum. Classification (NCBI taxonomy): domain Eukaryota; kingdom Viridiplantae; phylum Streptophyta; class Zygnematophyceae; order Desmidiales; family Peniaceae; genus Penium; species Penium margaritaceum. The sequence continues at coordinate 1,073,098 of SZWC01000007.1, read as the reverse complement.
ACTTCCAACCCAACATCCAACCCAACTTCCATCCCAACTTCCAACCCAACTTCCAACCCAACTTCCAACCTAACTTCCAACCCAACTTCCAGCCCAAGTTCCAACCCAACTTCCAACCCAACTTCCAACCTAACTTCCAACCCAACTTCCAGTCTAACTTCCAACCCAACTTCCAACCCAACTTCCAACCTAACTTCCAACCCAACTTCCATCCCAACTTTCATCCCAGCTTCCTACCCAACTTCCAACCCAACTTCCAACCCAGCTTCCAAACAAACTTCAAGTCCAACTTTCTACACGACTTCCTGTCAGAAACAAGAATCCAACTAGTCCACATGCACCTGCAAAACCTCAGAACTCTTGAACACCGGTTCACCTTTGGGTCGAACCAACTCAGTGATCAACACTAGCCGTTGCTGGTCTCCAACCGACCAAACGGGTAACTCACCGAGGGATCCCCTAATAAGCAACACCGATTGCATGTGCATCCGGCTAGCGCACAAGAAGCTGTTGCTTCCCAATTGTCCTGTTGTGCCCGTACATAATGAGGATGGTTATTCCGTCAATGCTTAACCAGAACAGTTCTTTGCATCCTGTTTTCCTTTGGTTCTGCGGCTTTGCCGCCGTGTCTTCGCTCTGCTTGCACCTCGCATTCCTTGCCTTCGCCAACCTTTGTTAGCTCTTTGCTCCGTCACCTCCGCTCCTTCGCTTAGCTCTCCTACTCAGCCAACCATCACTCATCTTGCCAGCACTCTCTCTCATCAGCTTGTCTACCTCGGCTACCTCATGTCTCAACCTTTATTAACCTCTGCAACTAACTCCTCGGGACCGCTCTTGCTTTCGTCACTCTGCTGATGCACACGTGCATGTCCTGATGCTTTTGCCTGCTTCTGCTGCTGCTAACCTCGTCTTTGCATTCTTTTGACATGGTATCAGAGCATCAGGCGACATCACCTGGTGCCCCGTAGCCCCGTCACTACTCTGCTGACTTCCTTCCTTTATCTGCTTCAATCTGCATTCCTCTACTGCCGCTACCGTCACCTTGCATCTCTCTGCTTCGCTTGTAGCTGACATCAGCAGCACTGCGTGACGAGTACCCCACACTGAAGTAACGTCTCATCATCCTTAGAAGGCCTTGTGCCCATTTCCGCGCCCGCGGCCAACAAATGGTGACTTGTTGTCCACATCAGCCGCAAGCGACTCCCGAGCCGCCGCCTGCCATCAACTTCTTGGACGTTTCCTGCCGCTCGCCAACCACTACCATCCATCTTCCCGGCCTCCGCAAGCACCTCCACTCTTATCCCTCTCTTCATCCGTCTCATCTGCTACCTCTACTTCATCGTCCTCAGCGTGTCTGCTTTCATCATCTCGAGACGCCTCCTCGAATCGCCTTCTAGCTTCGTCAGCAGCAGTAGTTGAACTACCGCCGTCACGATATCTGACACCACCAGTCTTCCTGCTCCCATCTCGAGCCAACTGGGGAACAAGCCGTCACTCTCCTAACATCAGTGGATCAGTGCCTCTGCCTGCCGCATGACCCTCTCCGCTGCAACCAACTTCCTCCAGCGACCAGGATTTCGGACACCGCCAGTCTTCCTGCTCACCGAGGGCCAACTGGGGAACAAGCCGTCACTCTCCTGAAAGCAAAAGGAAGTGGTTGTCTTGGTCTCCCTCCCTGCCGCGTCGCCTCTCTGTCCTCTACCATGTTCCTGCTCCTGCATCAGCTCTTGCGTCATCCTCATCTGCTGCCATCACTCCTCGCCTCTGCCTCCTCAATCTCCACAGCCGCCTGTTCATCTTCATCTTTGTCTCCTCCTCTCCGGCATCCGCATCATCTGTGTTGCCTCCTCATCAATCCTCTTCATCAGCATCATTCAGCAGCACACGTGGTTTCACCCCTGCGCCCACTCATCGATCAATTTCTTCATCCGCTTCCATATCACTTTCTGCTCAACACAAGGATTTGTCCGGTCGCATCGCCTGTTGTGCGATGACCTGTGCCCACGCCGAAAGCTTCTGCAGCTAACGCGGTTCGCCCCTGCGCCCACTCCGTCATCAGCTTCCGCTTCCGCATATTTCAGCATCTATGGCCAGCACAAGGACCTACACAAGCTAGCTTCCCGTTGCAGCAGCCTGCACCCACGCCGGCAGCAGATTTCTCGCGGCGCGTTGGCACCTGCCTCCCCCATGCCGCATTCTATTCCCCTATTTCAGTAGCGCACGTGGTTTGCCCGTGCGCCCATTCCATCATCAATCGCTTCTCCGCCGTCCGCATCATTCTCTACTCGACAAAAGGATCTGCCCGGTCGCATCGCCAATTCCGCAACGTTCTGCACGATCTGCCACTTTAACAGTGCACAAGATTTCACCCCTACCCCCATCCTATCACTCATCACTTCTCTACATTCTTCCAAGTCACCCGGTCACCTCACTCGGCCCGTGACAATCTTCAGTCACCTTGTTTATCATTCTTCCTCCTCTAATATCCATCTTCACCATCAACACTCACCATCATGTCTCAATGACAGCATCGGCAAATTGCCTCAAGAGTACCAGTTCTTGCTGAAGACAGGTCCAACATCATCGCCTGGTCGGACAACATCCTTGTCCTGGCTAAAGCATGGTTGTTCGAACAATTCAACGGAACTTCACTACTTCTCGGCAGTTACGAATCCAACTATCTCAGAACACCACGTTCCCCAGAATACCAGGCTGCACTTGTCAACCTAGCCCATCGCCTCGGACCATTCCTTTCTATTGGCTATGACTCTCATCTCTTGTTTCTCAGTACTCGACCTCTCCTCTGGTACCGCATCCTCCAACAAGCATGGTGGCGACACTGGACTCGAACAGCATGTCAATTTACCACCCCCCTGCTAACCCTTGTCGGGAGAACAATTGTGCTACCCTCTGAAGAAGAGGACCCTACCTCACTTCTCGGGACTCACTGGGCATCACAATTGTATGAGGCCTTCTTCCCATACTCTCTCTTCGCTTTTGGTGTCACTAACACAATCCTTGGGAGACAGTTGTACTTGGGAAATACTTCAACTCCTGGTGCACAACAAGAAGAATACAGGCAAGCGAACCAGGCAGTACAAGAAAAGACTGAGAGAAGTCATGCATCCCAGTCGACAACCTCTCACCCAAGTCTACCCCAACGACCTCAGCACTATGTGGTCCCACTTTCTCCTGACTTGCAGCGTTCCCAGGGCTGCACACCTAGAACGAAGTGTCTGTCACACATGGTAGTTGGATTCTGGGGGGATGTCGGAAATGAGAATCCAACTAGTCCACAAGCACCTGCGAACACTCAGAACTCTCAAACACCGGTTCACCTTCGGGTCAAACCAACTCCGTGATCAACACTAGCCGTTGCCGGTCCCCAACCGACCAAACGGGTAACTGACGGAAGGATCCCCTAATTTGCAACACCGATTGCAAGCGCGTCCGTCTAGCGCACAAGAAGCCGTTGCTTCCCAATTGTCCTGTTGTGCCTTTACATAACGAGGATGTTCATTCCCTAAACCCTTAACCAGAACAGTTCTGTGCATCCTGTTTCCCTTTGATTCCGCGGCTTTGCCGCCGTGTCTTTGCTCTGCTCGCACCTCGCATTCCTCGCCTTCGCCAACCTTTCTCAGCTCTTCGCTCCGTCACCTCCGCTCCTTCGCTCAGCTCTCCTACTCAGCCAACCATCACTCATCTCGCCAACACTCTCTCTCATCAACTTGTCTACCTCGGCTACCTCATGTCTCAGCCTCTATAAACCTCTGTGACTAACTCCTCAGGACCGCTCTCGCTTACGTCACTCTGCTGATGCACACGTGCATGTCCCGATGCTTCTCTCTGCTTCTGCTGCTGCTAACATCGTGTTTGCATTCTTCTGACACTTCCAACCCAACTTCCAACCCAGCATCCAACCCAGCTTCTAACCGAACTTTCAACCCAACTTCCAACCCAACTTCCAACCCAGCTTCGAACCCAACTTCCAAACCAACATCCATCCCAACTTCCATCCCAACTTCCAACCCAACTTCCAACTCAACTTCCAACCCAACTTCCAACCCAAATTCCAACCCAACTTCCAACCCAACTTCCAACCCAACCTCCGACCAAGATTCCATCCCAACTTTCAATCCAACTTCCAATCCAACTTCCAACCCCACTTCCAACCCAGCTACTAGCCCAACCTCCAACCCAATTTCCAACCTAACTTCCATCCCAATTTCCAACCCAGCTTCTAACCCAGCTTCCAACCTAACTTTCAACCCAACTTCCAACCCAACTTCCAACCCAACTTCAAACCCAACTTGTCACCCAACTTCCAACCCAGCTTCCTGCCCACTTCCATCCCAACTTCCAACCCAACTTCCAACCCAACTTCCAACCCAACTGCCAACCGAACTTCCATCCAAACCTCCATCCCAACTTCCATCCCCACTTCCAACCCAACTTCCGACCCAAATTCCAACCCAACTTCCAACCCAACTTCCAATCCAACTTC
>SZWC01000007.1:1049131-1068444 GCA_023375785.1 Penium margaritaceum | reverse complement strand
AACTTCCAACCCAACTTCCAATCCAACTTCCAACCCAACTTCCAACCCAACTTACAACCCAGCATCCAACCCAGCTTCCAACACAGCTTTGAACCCAACTTCCAACCCAACTTCCGACCCAACTTACAGCCCAACTTCCAGCCCAACTTCCAACCCAACTTCCAACCCAACTCCATCCCAAATTCCAATCCAACTTCCCACCCAACTTCTAGCCCATCATCCAACCCAACTTCTAACCCAACTTCCAGCCCAACTTTCAACCTAACTTCCAACCCAACTTCCAACCCAACTTCCAACCCAACTTCCAACCCAACTTCCAACCCAACGTTTAACCCAGCTTCCAATCCAACTTTCAACCAAACTTCCAACCCAACTTCCAACCCAATTTCCATCCCATCTTCCAACCCAACTGCCAACCTAACTTCAATCCCAACTTCCATCCCAACTTCCAACCCAACTTCCAACCCAACTTCCAACCCAACTTCCAACCGACCTTCCAACCCGACTTCCAACCCAACATCCAAACCAGTTTCCAACCCAACTCTCAACTCAACTTCCAACTCAACTTCCAACCCAACTTCCAACCCAACTTCCAACCCAGCTTTCAACCCAACTTCCAACCCAACTCCATCCCAATTTCCAACTCAACTTCCAACCCAACTTCTAGCCCAACATCCAACCCAACTTCCAACACAACTTCCAGCCCCACTTCCAACCTATCTTCCAACCCAACTTCCAACCCAAATTCCAATCCAACTTTGAACCCAACTTCCAACTCAACTTCCAACCCAACGTTCAACCCAACCAACCCAACTTCTAACCCAACTTCCAACCCAGCTTCTAACCCAGCTTCCAACCCAACTCTCAACCCAACTTCCAACCCAACACCTAACCCAACTTCCAACCCAACTCCCAACCCAACTTCCAACCGAACTTCCAACCCAACGTCCATCCCACCTCAATCCCTACTTCCAACCCAACTTCAGAACCAACTTTCAACTCAACATCCAACCCAACTTCCAGCCCTGCTTCCAACCCAACTTTCAACCCAACTTCCAACCCAACTTCCAACCCAACTTCCAACCCGACTTTCAAGCCAACTTCCCACCCAACTTCCAGCTCAGCATCCAACCCAGCTTCCAACCCAACGTTTAACCAACCGTCCAACCCAAATCTCAACCCAACTTCCAACCCAACTTCCAACGCAACTTTCAACCCAAATTCCATCCCACCTCCATCCCCACTTCCGACCCAACTTCCAACCCAACTTCCAACCCAACATCCAACCCAACTTCAATACCAACTTCCAACCCAATTTCCAACCTAACTTTCAACCCAATTTCAAACCCAGCTTCCAACTCAACTTCCAATCCAAATTTGAACCCAAAGTCAACTCAACTTTCAACCCAACATTCAACCCAACGTCCAACCCAACTTCCAGCCCAAACTTCCAACCCAACTTCCAACACAATTTCTAATCTAACTTCCATCCCAACTTCAAACCCAACTTCCATCCCAACTTCCATCCCAACATCCAACCCAACTTCCAATCCAACTTCCAACCCATTTTCCAACTCAACATCCAACCCAACTTCCAACCCAGCTTGCTACCCAGCTTCCAACCCAACTTTCAACCCAACTTCCAACCCAACTTCCAACTTAACTTCCAACCTAGCTTTCAACCGAACTTCCAACACAACTTCAAACCCAACTTCCATCCTCACTTCCAACCCAAATTCCAACCCAACTTCAAACTCAACTTCCAGCCCACGTTCCAACCCAACTTCCAACTCAACTTTCAATCCAACTTCTTACCAAACTTCCAACCCAACTTCCAACCCAACTTCCAACCCAACTTCCAATCCAAGTTCCAACCCAACTTCCAACCCAACTTCCAACCCAACATACAACCCAGCTTCCAACCAAACGTTCAACCCAACTTCCAACCCAACTTCCAACCCAACTTCCAACCCAACTTCCAACCCAACTTCCAACCCAACTTCCAACCCAACTTCCAACCCAACGTCCAACCCAACATTCAACCCAACTTCCATCCCAACTTCCATCCCAACTTCAAACACAACTTCCATCCCAACTTCCATCCCAACATCCAACCCAACTTCCATCCTAAATTCCATCCCAAATTCCAACCCAACATCCAACCCAGCTTCCAACCCAACTTCCAACCCAGATTCCATCCCAACCTTCAACCCAACTTCCAATCCAACTTTTATCCCAACTTCCAACCCAACTTCCAACCCAACCTCCAACCCAACCTCCAACCTAGCTTCCATCCCAACTTCCAGCCCAACTTCCATCCCAACTTTCAATCACTCTTCCAACCCAACTTCCAACCCAATTTCCAATCCAACTTCCAACCCAAAGTCCAACCCAATTTCTAATCCAACTTCCAGCCCAACTTCCAACCCAGCATCCAACGCAACTTCCAACCTAACTTCCATCTCAACCTCCATCCCAACTTCCATCCCAACATTAAACCCAACTTCCAGCCCAACTTCCAACCCACCTTCCAACCCAACTTCCAACCAAAACTCCAACCCATCTTCCGACCCAGCATCCAACCCAGCTTCCAACCCAACTTTCAACCCAACTTCCAACCCAACTTCCAACCCAACTCCAAACCCAACTTCCAACCCAACTTCCAATCCAACATTCAACGCAAATTCCATCCCACCTCCATCCCCACTTCCGACCCAACGTCCAACCCAACTTCCAACCCAACATCCAACCCAACTTCCATCCCAACATCTAACCCAACTTCCAACCCAACGTTCAACCCAACTTCAAACCCAGCTTCCAGCCCAACTTCCAGCCCAACTTTGAACCCAACTTCCAACTCAACTTCCAGCCCAACGTTCCACCCAACGTCCAACCCAACTTCCAGCCCAACTTCCAACCAAACTTCCAACACAACTTCTTACCCAACTTCCATCCCAAGTTCCATCCCAACTTCCAGCCCAACTTCCAACCCAGCATACAACCCCGCTTCCAACCAAACTTTCAACCCAACTTCAAACTCAACTTTCAACCCAACGTCCAACCCAACTTCCAACCCAACTTCCAACTCAACGTCCAATCCAACTTCCAACCCAACTTCCATCCCAACTTCCATCCCAACTTCAAACACAACTTCCATCCCAACTTCTCTCCCAACATCCAACCCAATTTCAAACCCAACTCCCAACCCAACTTCCAACCCAAATTCCAACCCAACTTTCAGCTCAACTTCCAACCCAGATTCCATCCCAACATTCAACCCAAGTTCCAATCCAACTTTTAATCCAACTTCCAACCCAACTTCCGGCCCAAACTCAAACCCAACTTCCAACCGAACTTCCATCCCAACTTCCATCCCAACGTGCAACCTAATTTCCAACCCAACTTCCTACCCAATTTCCAAACCAACTTCCAACCCAACTTCCAACCCAACGTCCAACCCATTTTCTAATCCAACTTCCAACCTAACTTCCAATCATCGTCCAACCCAACTGCCAACCTAACTTCTATTCCAAACTCCATCCCAACTTCCATCCCAGCTTCTAACCCAACTTCCAACCCAACTTCCAACCCAACTTCCAACCCAACTTCCAACCCAACTTGCAACCCAACTTCCAATCCAGCATCCAACCCATCTTCCAACCAAGGGTGTTCGCCAAAAGCTGAGACTCGCAAGCCGGATTCGCAAGTTCAAGTCCACTCCTAGACTCGAAAGTCCAAGTCCAGGGTCCCAAACTCAACTCGGACTTGCAAGTCCAAGAGGTGCTCAGAGTATATGAGGCATGTAGTAAAACATTGTTTTGACCAAGTGAAAACACAAGACATGTAGCTTGTGTGGCGCTTTTCATGAAGATACAAGCATATTCAGTGGCACTGAGAACAACCACTGTGAAAATAATGGCATATCTGCCTCTTTGGGTCTGATGTTTGCCACAGACTTGCAAGTCTGTCCGACTAGACTTGCGAGTCCAAGGGACTAGGACTTGCAAGTCTGTGGATTCGCGAGTCTGGGTTCAGACGTGCGAGTCCGAGTCTATGCCAAGACTCGGACTTGCAAGTCCGAGTCTGGGGTCAGACTTGAGAGTCTGGACTTGCGAAAACCCTCACTTCCAACCCAACTTTCAACCCAACTTCCAACCCAACTTCCAACCCAACTTCCAACCCAACTTCCAACCCAACTCCATCCCAACTTCCAACCCAACTTCCAACCCAACTTCAAGCCCAACATCCAACCCAACATCCAACCCAACTTCCAGCTAAACTTCCAACCTAACTTGCAACCCAACTTCCAACCCAACTTCCAGCCCAACGTCCAACCCAACTTCCAACCCAACTTTCAACCCAACCTCCAACCCAACTTTGAACCCAACTTCCAACTCAACTTCCAACCCAACGTTCAACGCAACTTCCGACCCAGCTTCCAACCCAACTTCCAACCCAACTGCCAACCCAACTTCCAACCCAGCATCCAATCCAACTTCCAACCCAACTTTCAACCCAACATCCAACCCAACTCCCAACCCAACTTCCAACCCAAATTCCAACCCAACTTTCAACCCAAATTCCATCCCACCTCCGTCCCCACTTCCGATTCAACTTCCAACCCAACTTCCAACCCAACATCCAACCCAAGTTCCATCCCAACTAACAACCAAACTTCCAACCCAACTTTCAACCTAACTTCAAACCCAGCTTCCAACCCAACTTCCAACCCAGTTTTGAGCCCAACGTCAACTCAACTTCCAACCCAACGTTCAACCCAACGTCCAACCCAACTTTCAGCCTAAACTTCCAGCCCAACTTCCAGCACAATTTCTCACCTAACTTCCATCCCAACTTCCATCCCAACTTCAAACCCAACTTCCATCCGAACTTCCATCCCAACATCCAACCCAACTTCCAACCCAACTTCCAACCCAACTTCCAACCCAACTTCCATCCCAACTTCAAACCCAACTTCCATCCGAACTTCCATCCCAACATCCAACCCAACTTCCAACCCAACTTCCAACCCAACTTCCAACCCAACTTCCAACCCAAATTCCAACCCAGTTTCCAACCCAGCTTCTAACTTAGCTTCCAACCCAACTTTCAACCCAACTTCCAACCCAACTTCCAACCCACCTTCCAACCTAACTTCCAGCCCGACTTCCAACCCAACTCCCAACCCAAATTCCAACCCAACTTCCAACTCAACTTCCAGCCCACGTTCCAACCCAACTTCCAATCCAACTTCCATCCAAACGTTCAACCCAACATCCAATCCAACTTCCATCCCAACTTCCAACCCAACTTCCAACCAAACCTCCAACCCAAGTTCCAGCCCAGCTTCCATCCCAACTTCCAGCCCAACTTCCATCCCAACTTCCAACCCAACTTCCAACCCAACCTCCAACCCAATTTCCAACCAAACCTCCAACCCAACTTCCAACCCAGCGTCCAACCCATTTTCTAATTCAACTTCCAACTCAACTTCCACCCCAACTTCCAACACAACTTCCAACCTAACTTCCATCCCAACCTCCATCCCAACTTCCATCCCAACATCAAACCAAACTTCCAACCCAACTTCCAACCCAACTTCCAACCCTAATTCCAACCCAACTTCCAACCCAGCATCCAACCCAGCTTCCAACCCATCTTTCAACCCAACTTCCAACCCAACTTCCAACCCAACTCCCAACCCAACTTCCAACCCAACTTCCAATCCAACCTTCAGCCCATATTCCATCCCACCTCCATCCCCACTTCCGACCCAACATCCAACCCAACTTCCAACCAAACATCTAACCCAACTTCCATCCCAACTTCAAACCCAGCTTCCAACCCAACTTCCAACCCAACTTCCAACTCAACTTCCAACCCAACGTTCCACCGAGCGCCCAACCCAACTTCCAGCCCAACTTCCAACCCAACTTCCAACACAACTTCTAACCCAACTTTCATCCCAACATCAAACCCATCTTCCATCCCAACTTCCATCCCAACATCCAACCCAACTTCCAACCCAACTTCCAACCCAACTTCCAACCAAAATTCCAACCCAACTTCCAACCCAACTTTAAACCCAACTTCCAATCCAACTTCTAACCGAGCTTCCAACCGAACTTTCAACCCAGCTTCTCACCCAAATTTTAGCCCAACTTCCAACCCAACTTCCAATCCAACTTTCAACCAAACATCCATCCTAACTTCCAACCCAAATTCCAACCCAACTTCCAACTCAGCTTCCAGCCCACGTTCCAACCCAACTTCCAATCCAGCTTCCAACCCAACTTTCAACCCAACTTCCAGCCCAACTTCCAACCCAACACCAACCCGACATCCAACCCAACTTCCAACCCAGTTTCCAACCCAATTTCCAGCTCAACTTCCAACCCAGCATACATTCCAGCTTCCAACCAAACGTTCAACCCAACTTTTACCTCAACTTCCACCTGAACATCCAACCCAACTTCCAACCCAACTTCTAACTCAACTTCCAACCCAACTTCCAACCCAACTTCCATCCCAACTCCCATCCCAAAACCAAACACAACTTCCATCCCAACTTCCATCCCAACATCCAGCACAATTTAAAACCCAACTTCCAACCCAACTTCCAACCCAACTTCCAATCCATCTTCCAACCCAACATCCAGCCCAACTTTCATCCCAAGTTCCAACCCAAGTTCCGACCCAACTTCCAACCCAACTTCCAACCCAACTTCCAAACAAACTTCAAACCCAACTTTGAGCCCAACTTCCAACCCAGCATACAGCCCAGCTTCCAAACAAACGTTCAACCGAACTTCCAACTCAACTTCCAACCCAACGTCCAACCCAACTTCCAACCCAACTTCCAACCCAACGTCCAACCCAACTTCCAACCCAACTTCCATCCCAACTTCCATCCCAACTTCCAACCCAACTTCCAACCCAACGTCCAACCCAACTTCCAACCCAACTTCCAACCCAACGTCCAACCCAACTTCCAACCCAACTTCCATCCCAACTTCCATCCCAACTTCAAACCCAACTTCCATCCCAACTTCCAACACAACTTCCATCCCAACTTCCAACCAACTTCCAACCCAGCTTCCAACCCAACTTTCAACCCAACTTCCAACCCAGCTTCCAACCCAACTTCCACCCCATCTTCCCTCCCAACTTCCAACCCAACTTCCAACCCAACTTCCAATCCAAATTCGAACCCAAATTCCAACCCAACTTCCAACCCAACTTCCAAACCAGATTCCATCCCAAAGTTCAACCCAACTTCCTATCCAACTTCCATCCCAACTTCCTACCCAACTTCCAGCCCAACCTCCAACCCAACTTCCAACCTAGCTTCCATGGCAACTTCCAACCCAACATCCATCCCAACTTCCAACCCAACTTCCAACCCAACGTGCAACCCAATTTCCAACCCAAATTCCAACCCAACCTCCAACCCATTTTCTAATCCAAAATCCAACCCAACTTCCACCCAAACTTCCAACCCAACTTCCAACCTAACGTCCATCTCAACCTCCATCCAAACTTCCATCCCAACTTCAAACCCAACTTCCAACCCAACTTCAAACCCAACTTCCAACCCAACGTCCAACCCAAATTCCAACCCAACTTCCAACTCAGCATCCAACCCAGCTTCCAACCCATCTTACAACCCAACTTCCAACCCAACTTCCAACCCAACTCCCAACCGAACTTCCAACCCAACTTCCAATCCAACTTTCAACCCAGATTCCATCCCACCTCCATCTGCTCTTCGGACCCAACTTCCAACCCAACTTTCAACCCAACATCCAACCAACTTCCATCCCAACTTCCAACCCAACGTCCAACCCAAAGTTCAGCCCAACTTCAAACCCAAATTTGAACCCAACTTCCAACTCAACTTCCAACCCAACGTTCCACCCAGCGTCCAACCCAACTTTCAGCCCAACTTCGAACCCAACTTCCAACACAACTTCTAACCCGACTTCCATCTCAACTTCCATCCTAGCTTAAAACCCAACTTCCATCCCAACTTCCATCCCAATATCTAACGAAACATCCAACCCAACTTCCAACCCAACTTCCAGCCCAACTTCCAACCCAACTTCCAACCCAACTTCCAACATAGCTTCAAACCCAGCTTCCAACCTAACGTTCAACCTAAATTCCAACCAAACATCCAACCCAACTTCCAACCCAACTTCCAACCCAGCGTCCAACCCAACTTCCAACCCAACTTCCAACCCAGCGTCCAACCCAACTTCCAACCCAACTTCCAACCCAGCGTCCAACCCAACTTCCAACCCAACTTCCAACCCAGCGTCCAACCCAACTTCCAACCCAACTTCCAACCCAGCGTCCAACCCAACTTCCAACCCAACTTCCAACCCAGCGTCCAACCCAACTTCCAACCCAACTTCCAACCCAGCGTCCAACCCAACTTCCAACCCAACTTCCAACCCAGCGTCCAACCCAACTTCCAACCCAACTTCCAACCCAGCGTCCAACCCAACTTCCAACCCAACTTCCAACCCAGCGTCCAACCCAACTTCCAACCCAACTTCCAACCCAGCGTCCAACCCAACTTCCAACCCAACTTCCAACCCAGCGTCCAACCCAACTTCCAACCCAACTTCCAACCCAGCGTCCAACCCAACTTCCAACCCAACTTCCAACCCAGCGTCCAACCCAACTTCCAACCCAACTTCCAACCCAGCGTCCAACCCAACTTCCAACCCAACTTCCAACCCAGCGTCCAACCCAACTTCCAACCCAACTTCCAACCCAGCGTCCAACCCAACTTCCAACCCAACTTCCAACCCAGCGTCCAACCCAACTTCCAACCCAACTTCCAACCCAGCGTCCAACCCAACTTCCAACCCAACTTCCAACCCAGCGTCCAACCCAACTTCCAACCCAACTTCCAACCCAGCGTCCAACCCAACTTCCAACCCAACTTCCAACCCAGCGTCCAACCCAACTTCCAACCCAACTTCCAACCCAGCGTCCAACCCAACTTCCAACCCAACTTCCAACCCAGCGTCCAACCCAACTTCCAACCCAACTTCCAACCCAGCGTCCAACCCAACTTCCAACCCAACTTCCAACCCAGCGTCCAACCCAACTTCCAACCCAACTTCCAACCCAGCGTCCAACCCAACTTCCAACCCAACTTCCAACCCAGCGTCCAACCCAACTTCCAACCCAACTTCCAACCCAGCGTCCAACCCAACTTCCAACCCAACTTCCAACCCAGCGTCCAACCCAACTTCCAACCCAACTTCCAACCCAGCGTCCAACCCAACTTCCAACCCAACTTCCAACCCAGCGTCCAACCCAACTTCCAACCCAACTTCCAACCCAGCGTCCAACCCAACTTCCAACCCAACTTCCAACCCAGCGTCCAACCCAACTTCCAACCCAACTTCCAACCCAGCGTCCAACCCAACTTCCAACCCAACTTCCAACCCAGCGTCCAACCCAACTTCCAACCCAACTTCCAACCCAGCGTCCAACCCAACTTCCAACCCAACTTCCAACCCAGCGTCCAACCCAACTTCCAACCCAACTTCCAACCCAGCGTCCAACCCAACTTCCAACCCAACTTCCAACCCAGCGTCCAACCCAACTTCCAACCCAACTTCCAACCCAGCGTCCAACCCAACTTCCAACCCAACTTCCAACCCAGCGTCCAACCCAACTTCCAACCCAACTTCCAACCCAGCGTCCAACCCAACTTCCAACCCAACTTCCAACCCAGCGTCCAACCCAACTTCCAACCCAACTTCCAACCCAGCGTCCAACCCAACTTCCAACCCAACTTCCAACCCAGCGTCCAACCCAACTTCCAACCCAACTTCCAACCCAGCGTCCAACCCAACTTCCAACCCAACTTCCAACCCAGCGTCCAACCCAACTTCCAACCCAACTTCCAACCCAGCGTCCAACCCAACTTCCAACCCAACTTCCAACCCAGCGTCCAACCCAACTTCCAACCCAACTTCCAACCCAGCGTCCAACCCAACTTCCAACCCAACTTCCAACCCAGCGTCCAACCCAACTTCCAACCCAACTTCCAACCCAACTTCTAACACAACTTCCATCCCAACTTCCAACCAACTTCCAACCCAGCTTCCAACCCAACTTTCAACCCAACTTCCAACCCAGCTTTCAACCCAACTTCCACCCCATCTTCCCTCCCAACTTCCAACCTAACTTCCAACCCAAATTCGAACCCAACTTCCAACCCAACTTCCAACCCAACTTCCAACCCAGATTTTATCCCAAAGTTCAACCCAACTTCCAATCCATCTTCCATCCCAACTTCCAACCCAACTTCCAGCCCAACCTCCAACCCAATTTCCAACCTAGCTTCCATGGCATCTTCAAGCCCAACTTCCATCCCAACTTCCAACCCAACTTCCAACCCAACGTGCAACCCAATTTCCAACCCAACTTGCAACCCAACGTCCAACCCATTTTCTAATCCAAAATCCAACCCAACTTCCACCCCAACTTCCAACCCAGCTTCCAACCTAACGTCCATCTCAACCTCTATCCAAACTTCCATCCCAACTTCAAACCCAACTTCCAACCCAACTTCCAACCCAACTTCCAACCTAACTTCCAACGCAAGTTCCAACCCAACTTCCAACCCAGCATCCAACCCTGATTCCAACCCATCTTTCAACCCAACTTCCAACCCAACTTCCAACCCAACTCCCAACCCAACTTCCAACCCAACTTCCAATCCAACTTTCAACCTTGATTCCATCCCACATCCATCTGCACTTCCGACCCAACTTCGAACCCAACTTTAAACCCAACATCCAACCCAACTTCCATCCCAACTTCCAACCCAACTTCCAACCCAAAGCTCAGCCCAACTTCAAACCCAACTTTGAACCCAACTTCCAACCCAACGTTCCACCCAGCGTCCAACCCAACTTTTAGCCCAACTTCGAACCCAACTTCAAACACAACTTCTAACTTGACTTCCATCCCAACTTCCATCCCAGGTTAAAACCCAACTTCCATCCCAACTTCCATCCCAACATCCAACTAAACATCCAACCGAACTTCTAACCCAACTTCCAGCCCAACTTCCGACCCAACTTCCAACCCAACTTCCAACACAGCTTCTAACCCAGCTTCCAACCTAACGTTCAACCCAACTTCAAACCCTACTTCCAACCCAACTTCCAACCTAACTTCCAACGCGACTTCCAACCCAACTTCCAATCCAACATCCAACCCAGCTTCCATCCCAACTTCCAACCCAAAGTCCAACCCAACTTCCGACTCAACTTCCAACCCACGTTCCAACCCAACTTCCAATCCAGCTTCCAACCCAACTTTCAACCCAGCTTCCAACCCAACTTCCAGTCCAACTTCCAACCCAACTTCCAACCCAACTTCCAGTCCAACTTCCAACCCAACTTCCAACTCAACTTCCAACCCAACTTCCAGCCCAACTTCCAACCCATCATACAACCCAGCTTCCAACCAAACTTTCAACCTAACTTCCAACTCAACTTCCAACAGAACTTCCAACCCAACTTCCAACACAACTTCCAACCCAACGTGCAACCCAACTTCCAACCCAACTTCCATCCCAACTTCAAACACAACTTCCATCCCAACTTCCATCCCAACATCCAACGCAATTTCCAGCCCAACTTCCAACCCAACTTCCAACCCAACTTCCAACCCAACTTCCAACCCAACTTACAACCAAGATTCCATCCCAACGTTCAACCCACGTTCCTATCCAACTTCCATCCCAACTTCCAACCCAACTTCCAGCCCAACCTCCAACCTAACTTCCAACCTAGCTTTCATCCCAACTTCTAGCCCAACTTCCATCCCAACTTCCAACCCAGCTTCCAACCCAACTTCCAACCCCATTCCCAACCCAACTTCCAACCCAACTTCCAACCCAACGTCCAATCCATTTTCTAATCCAACTGACAACCCAACTTCCACCCCAAGTTCCAACCCAACTTCCAACCTAACTTCCATCCCAACCTCTTTCCCAACTTCCATCCCAACTTCCAACGCAACTTCCAACCCAACTTCCAACCCAACTTACAACCCAAATTCCAACCCAACTTCCAACCCACTATCCTTCCCTGCTTCCAACCCAACTTTCTACCCAACTTCAAACCCAACATCCAACCCAACGTCCAACCCAACATCCAACTGAACTTCCATCCAAACTTTCATCCCACCTCCATCCCAACTTCCAACCCAACTTCCAACCCAACTTCCAACCCAACTTCCAACTCAACTTCCAACCCAACATCCAAGCCAACTTCCAACCCAACTTCCAACCCAACTTCCAACCAGCTTCCAACCCAATTTCCAACCAAAATTCCAACCCAACTATGAACGCAACTTCCAACTCGACTTCCAACCCAATAGTCAACCCAACTTCCAACCCAACTTCCAACCCAACTTCCATCCCAACTTCAAACCCAACTTCCATATCAACCCTCCCACCATCCACACCAACTTCCAACCAAACTTCTAGCCCACATTCCAACTCAACTTCCAACCCAACTTCCAACCCAGCTTCTAACCCAGCTTCCTACCTAACTTCCAACCAAATTTCCAATCCAACTTTGAACCCAACGTCCAACTCAACTTCCAACCCAACGTTCAACTCAACGTCCAACACAACTTCCCGCCCAGCTTCCAACCCAACGTCCAACACAACTTCTAACCCAATTTCCATCCCAATTTCCATGCCAACCTCAAACCAAACTTCCATTCCAACTTCCAATCCAGCTTCCAACCCAACATTCAACCTAACTTCCAACCCAACTTCCAGCCCAACTTCCAACCCAACTTCCAACCCAACATCCAACCCAACTTCCAACCCAACTTCCAACCCAACTTCCAACCCAACTTCCAGCCCAACTTCCAACCCATCATACAACCCAGCTTCCAACCAAACTTTCAACCTGACTTCCAACTCAACTTCCAACAGAACGTCCAACTCAACTTCCAACACAACTTCCAGCCCAACGTCCAACCAAACTTCCAACCCAACTTCCATCCCAACTTCCATCCCAACTTCAAACACAAATTCCATCCCAACTTCCATCCCAACATCCAACCCAATTTCCAACCCAACTTCCAACCCAACTTCCAACCCAACTTCCAACCCAACTTCCCACCCAACCTACAACCAAGATTCCATCCCAACGTTCAACCCAAGTTCCAATCCAACTTCCATCCCAACTTCCAACCCAACTTCCAACCCAACCTCCAACCCAACTTCCAACCTAGCTTTCATCCCAACTTCCAGCCCAACTTCCATCCCAACTTCCAACCCAGCATCCAGCCCAACTTCCAACCCATTTTCTAATCCAACTGACAACCCAATTTCCACCCCAACTTCCAACCCAACTTCCAACCTACCTTCCATCCCAACCTCTTTCCCAACTTCCATCCCAACTTCCAACCCAACTTCCAACCCAACTTCCAACCCAACTTACAACCCAAATTCCTACCCAAATTCCAACCCAGTATCCTTCCCAGCTTCCAACCCAACTTTCTACCCAACTTCCAACCCAACATCCAACCCAACGCCCAACCCAACATCCAACGCAACTTCCATCCCAACTTTCATCCCACCTCCATCCCAACTTCCAACCCAACTTCCAACCCAACTTCCAACCCAACTTCCAACTCAACTTCCAACCCAACTTCCAACCCATCTTCCATCCCAACTTCCAACCCAACTTCCAACCCAACTTCCAACCCAACTTCCAACTCAACTTCCAACCCAACTTCCAACCCATCTTCCATCCCAACTTCCAACCCAACTTCCAACCAACTTCCAACCCAATTTCCAACCAAACTTCCAATCCAACTATGAACCCAACTTCCAACTCGACTTCCAACCCAACAGTCAACCCAACTTCCAACCCAACTTCCAACCCAACTTCCATCCCAACTTCAAACCCAACTTCCATCCCAACTTCCCTCCCACCATCCAACCCAACTTCCAACCCACATTCCAACTCAACTTCCAACCCAACTTCCAACCCAGCTTCTAACCCAGCTTCCTACCCAACTTCCAACCAAACTTCCAATCCAACTTTGAACCCAACTTCCAAGTCAACTTCCAACCCAACGTTCAACTCAATGTCCAACTCAACTTCCAGCCCAACTTCCAACCCAAGGTCCAACACAACTTCTAACCCAATTTCCATCCCAATTTCCATACCAACCTCAAACCCAACTTCCATTCCAACTTCCATCCCAGCATCCAACCCAACTTCCAACCCAACTTCCAACCGAACTTCCAACCTAACTTCCAGTCCAACATCCAGCCCAACTACCAACCCAACTTCCAACCCAATTTCCATTCCACCTGCATCCCCACTTCCAACCCAACTTCCAACCCAACTTCCAACCCAACTTCCAACCCAACTTCCAACCCAACTTCCAACCCAACTATGAACCCAACTTCCAACTCAACTTCGAGCCCAACGTTCAACCCAACATCCAACCCAACTTCCAGCCCAACTTCGAACCCAACTTCCAACACAAGTTTTAACCGAACTTCCAATCCAACTTCTATCCAAACTTCAAATCCAACTTCCATGCCAACTTCCATCCCAACATCCAACCCAACTTCCAACCCAACCTCCAACCCAACTTCCAACCCAACTTCCAACCTAACTTTCAACCCAGCTTCTAACCTAGCTTCCAACCGAACTTTCAACCCAACTTCCAACCCAACGTACAACCCAACTTCCAACCCAACTTCCATCCCAACTTCCATCCCATCTTCCATCCCAACCTCCAATCCAAGTTATATCCAAACTTCCAACCCAACTTCCATTAAAACTTCCAACCCAGCTTCCAACCCAACTTCCAACCCAGCTTCCAACACAACTTCGAACCCAACTTCCAACCCATCATCCAACCCAGCTTCCAACCCAGCTTCGAACCCAACTTTCAACTCAACTTCCAACCCAACTTCAAACCCGACTTCCAACCCAACTTCCAGCCCAACTTCCATCTCAACTTCCATCCAAACTTCCAACCCAACTTCCAACCCAACTTCTAACCCAAATTCCAACCCAACTTCCAACCCAACTGCCAACCCAACTTCCAGCCCAGATTCCATCCCAACTTTCAACCCAACTTCCAATCCAACTTGTAACCCAATTACCAACCCAACTTCCAACCCAACCTCTAACCCAACTTCCAACCTAACTTCAATCCCAACTTCCAGTCCAACTTCCTTCCCAACTTCCAACCCAACTTCCAGCCCAACTTCCAACCCATTTTCCAACCCAACTTCCAACCCAACGTCCAACCCATTGTCTAATCCAACTTTCAACCCAACTTCCAACCCAAATTCCAACCTAACATCCATCCCAACCTCCATCCCAACTTCCATCCCAACATCCAACCCAACATCCAACCCAACTTCCAGCCCAACTTCCAACACAACTTCAAACCCAACTTCCAATCCAACTTGCAACCCAGCATCCAACCCAGCTTCCAATGCAACTTTCAACCCAACTTCCAACCCAACTTCCAGCCGAACTTCCAACCCAACTTCCAACCCAACTTCCATCCCACCTCCATCTCAACTTCCAACCCAACTTCCAACCCAACTTTGAACCGAACATCCAATTCAACTTCCAACCAAACTTCCAACCCAACTTCCAACCAATCTTCCAACCAAAATCCAACCCAGCTTCCAGCCCAACTTCCAGCCCAACTTTGAACCCAACTTCCAACCAACCTTCCAACACAACGGTCAACCCAACTTCAAACCCAACTTCCAACCCAACATCCAACCCAACTTCCAACCCAACTTCCAATTCAACTTCAAACCCAACTTCCATCCCAACGTCTCTTCCATCATCCAACCCAATTTCCAACTCAACTTCCAACCTAACTTTCAACCCAACTTCCAACCGAACTTTCAACCCAGCTTCGAACCCAGCTTCCAACCCAATATTCAACCCAACTTCCAATCCAACTTCCAACTCAACTTCCATGTCAACCTCCAACTGAACTTCCAACCCAACTTCCATCCCAACTGCAATCCCTAGTTCCAACTTAACTTCCAACGCAACTTCCATCCCAACTTCCATTCCAAGTTCCAACCCAATTTCCAACCCAAGTTCCAACCGAACTTCCAACCTAACTTCCAACCCAACTTCCAACCCAACTTCCATTTCAACTTTCAATCCAACTTCCAACCCAATTCCAACCCAGCATCCAACCCAGCTTCCAACCCAACTTTCAACCCAACTTTCAACCCATCTTCCACCTCAACTTCGAGCCAAACGTCCAATGCAACATCCAACCCAACTTCCCACCCAACGTCCAACCCAACTTCCAACCCAACTTCCATCTCAACTTCAATCCTAACTTCAAACCCAACTTCTATCCCAACTTACATCCCAACATCCAGCCCAACTTCCAACCCAACTTCCAGCCCAACTTCCATCCCAACTTCCAACCCAACTTCCAACCCAGCTTCCAACCCAGCTTCTAACCCAGCTTCCATCCCAACTTTCAACCCAACTTCCAACCCAACTTCCAACCCAAATTCTAACCCAACTTCCAACCCAACTTCCAACCCAACATCCAACCCGACTTCCAACCCACCTTCCACCCCAACTTCCAACCCAACTTCCAACCCAACTTCCAACCCAACTTCCAACCCAACTTCCAACCCAACTTCCAACCCAACTTCCATCCCAACTTCCATCCCAACTTCCAACCCAGCTTCCAATCCAACTTCCAACCCAACTTCCAACCCAAGTTCCAAACCAATTTCCAATGCAACTTCCAACCCAATTTCTATCCCAGCTTCAATCCCAACTTCCAACCAAGCTTCCAAACCAACTTCCAATCCAACGTCGAACCCAACTTCCAACCCAACTCCGAAAACAACTTCCAACCCAATTTTCGACCCAACTTCCAACCCGATTTCCAACCCAACTTTCAACCCAATGTCTAACCCTACTTTCGACCCAACGTCAAACCCAACTTCCAAACCAACCTTCAACCCAACTCCCAACCCAACTTCCAACCCAACTTCCGAACAAACTTACAACCCAACTTCCATCCCAACTTCCATCCCAACTTCCAACCCAACTTCCAACCCAGCTTCCAACCCAGCTTCCAACCCAGCCTTCATCCCAACTTCCATCCCAACTTCCAATCCAACTTCCAACCGGACTTCCAACCCAACTTCCATCCCAATTTCCATCCCAACTTCCAATCCAACTTCCAACCCAACTTCCAGCGCAGATTCCATCCCAACTTTCAACCCAAATTCCAATCCAGCTTCTAACCCAACTTCCAACCCAACTTCCAACCCAACCTTCAACCCAACTTCACACCTAACTTCCATCCCAACTTCCAGCCCAACTTCCTTCCCAACTTCCAACCCAACTTCCAACCCAACTTCCAACCCAATTTCCAACCCAACTTCGAACCCAACGTCCAACCCATTGTCTAATGCAACTTTCAACCCAACTTCCAACCCAACTTCCAACCCAAATTCCAACCTAACTTCCATCCCAATCCCCATCCGAACTTCCATCCCAACTTCTAACTCAACTTCCAACCCAACTTCCAGCCAAACTTCCAACCCAACTTCAAACCCAACTTCCAATCCAACTTCCAATCCAGCATCCAACCCAGCTTCCAACGTGTTGGCCTGAGGGTGAGTGTGCACCCTGGAGGGTCCCTAGCAGTGGCTGGTTCACACCACCAACTGTTTTTGGAGAGACTGAAACTATGGAGGCAACTGGTTCCAAGGATGGCAAAATCTGGTCAGAGAGTGTGGCAAATATTTGTGGCCTCAATTGACTGGCAATGAACACTTGATCAAGGCTCACAAGCAGTGGCATTTTATAGCCACTGATCTAATCTTTCCAGAACACCAAAGCATGCCAGATTTGGAGCTTCCTAGCAGATTCTATGGCTTCTAGAGTGCTCCTTGGTAGGCTGTCCTTTTCCCACCTAGGAAGGCTTCCCTTCCCTCCTCTAGAAGCTTCTACCCCTTCCTAGATTCCTCAGCTTGCTTCTAGTAGGAGGGAAGGTGTCCAGAAGACCAAGACACCTCTAGATGACTTGTAGGACAAGTCACCCCTTCTAGAAGGTGTGCCACCTTCTTGGACCCTCACCTGGCCTTCTAGAAACTCAAAGAGGAACTCTAGAGGTTGAGCTAGCTTCCTGGCATCTATTTTCCACCTCCCTTGAGGCAGGGCAGAATTTCATCTTGTGGGACTTGAACCCGGGCCCCTGCCTTCATACGTGGACACCATTAACCACTAAGCCACTACGGCTTGTCTTTTCGGTGTTCCTTTTTGGAGTCACTCCTGCCATG
Organism: Penium margaritaceum; assembly: GCA_023375785.1. Lineage (NCBI taxonomy): Eukaryota > Viridiplantae > Streptophyta > Zygnematophyceae > Desmidiales > Peniaceae > Penium > Penium margaritaceum. The sequence continues at coordinate 1,050,068 of SZWC01000007.1, read as the reverse complement.
GTGAGGAGCATCATTCCAACAATCTCCCCCTTGCGCATCACCCATGGCAGTCCTCCATACTCAACCTATAACTGAGGAGACTTTCTCGTCATGGGAGGCAAGCTTACATTTTACTGCTCCCTCCCACTCAGCCCCATCCTTCTTGTGCAGTGCCTCCTTGAGGCTCCTCTTGCGCGAACCCAGTCCAAATGCCCTTGTCGGCATCGTATCTTTTTGTCCTTCTTCGCACACGGCTGCTCGTGCGGGGCTGTTGAGGCGGTTGTTCTTGTTGCTGTCCCCTTTCGGCGCCATCCTCTCCAAGCGCCTGCTCCCCCTCTCTTGGAGACCTTGGAGACATTGGTCGACTCCCCGCCTCCACGTCCCTCTCCGGTGCTAAGGATTCTTCGTCCGAACTGGCCTTCCCATATTCTGCCGGTTGCACATCCCTCGGGCGATCTTCTCCGGCTGGTGCTGCTGCGAGGACGTCACCCTCATTCACGTCCTCCGGCGTCTCCCCCTCAAGGAGTGGCATCCACTCCCCCCTCTTGGAGAGACCTGCCTCCTTGTCTGTCCAACGGTTTTTCTCTTTGAACGTGACGTCGCGACTCCGCACAATCTGCTGCCTCCTTGGGTCAAAGAGCCGATACGCCTTGTTTCCGCTCTCATATCCAAGGAAAATACACCGGCGGGTACGCGGGTCCAGCTTGCTCCGTCCCTCACGTGCCTGCACTATTGCATGTGCAACACAACCAAACGTGTGGAGGTGACCCACCGCCGGCTTCCTCCCGCTCCACACCTCTTGTGGCGTCTTCCACGCATTGCTCTCCTTGTCCTTCAGCGGCTTGGTCGGCATGAGATTCATGATGTACGCTGCTGTCCTTGCCGCCTCCGCCCAATACCGTTGTGTAAGGCCAGCGTCACTCAACATGGATCGCACCATGTTAAGGATTGTGCGATT
>SZWC01000007.1:981606-992160 GCA_023375785.1 Penium margaritaceum | reverse complement strand
CAACTTCCAACCCAACTTCCAACCCAGCTTCCATCCCAATTTCCACCCCTGTTTCCATCCTAGCTTCCATTCCAACTTTCAACAGAACTTCCAACCCAACTTCCAACCCAACTTCCAACCCAGCTTCCAACCCAACTTCCAACCCAACTTCCAATCCAACATCCAACCCAACTTCCAACCCAAATTCCAACCCAACTTCCAACCCAACTTTCATCCCAACTTCCATCCCAACTTTCAACCCAACTTCAAACCCAACTTCCAACTCAAACTCCAACCCAACTTCCAACACAACTTTGAACGCAATTTCCAACCCAACTAGAAAACCCAACTTCCAACACAGCATCCGACCCAGCTTCCAACCCAACTTCCATGTAAACTTCCATCCCAACTTCCAACCCAACTTCCAACCCAACTTCTAACCCAAATACCAACCCAACCTCTAACCAAACTTCAAACCCAACTTCCAATCCAACGTCCATCCCAATCTCCATCGCAACTTCCAACCAAACTTGCAACCCAAATTCCAACCCAACTTCCAACCCAACTTCCAGCCCAACCTCCAACCCAACTTCCAACCTAACTTCCAACCAACTTCATACCCAACTTCCAACCCAACTTCAAACCCAACTTCCAACTCAGCTTTCAACCCAACATCCAAACCAACTTCCAGCCCGACTTCTAACCCAAACTGTGATCCAAGTTCCAACACAACTTCCATCCCACATTCAATCCCAATTTCATACCTTACTTCCATCCAAACTTCCATCCCAACTTCCAACCCAACTTCCAACCCAATTTCCAACCCACTTCTAACCCAACTTCCAATTCAACTTCCAACCCAACTTCACACCCAGCTTTCAACCCAGCTTCCAACCCAAATTTCAACCCAACTTCCAACCCAACTTCCAACCCAACTTTCAACCTAACGTCCAACCAAAATTCCACCCCAACTTCCAACCTAACTTTCATCCCAACTTCCATCCCAACTTCCAACCCAACTTCCAACCCAACTTCCAACCTAACTTCCAACCCAATTTCCAATCCAACTTCCAACCCAACTTCTAACCCAACTTCCAACCCAATTTCCAATCGAACTTCCAATCTAACTTTCATCCGAACTTCCAACCCAACTTCCAACCCAACTTCCAACCCAACTTCCAGGCAAACTTCCAACCCAACTTCCAACCCAAATTCCTACCCAACTTCCATCCCAGCATCCAACGCAACGTCCAATCCAACTTTCAACCCAGCTTCCGACCCAACTTCCCATCCAACTTCCAACCCAATTTCCCACTTACCTTCCAACCAAACTTCCAACCCAACTTCAAACCCAACTTCAAACCCAACGTTCAACCGAACTCCCAACCCAACTTCCAACCCAACTTCCAACCCAACTTCTAACCTAGCTTCCAGCCCAGCTTTGAACACAGCCTTCACCCCAACTTCCAGCCCAACACCCAATACAACATCCAACCGAACTTCCAACCCAACTTCAATCCCAATTTCCATCTCAACTTCGAACTCAACTTCCAACCCAACTTCCAGCCCGACATCCAACCCAACTTCCAACCCAACTTCCAACCCATCTTCCAACCCAAATTCCACCGCAACTTCCAATAGAACTTCCAACCCAACTTCCAACCCAACTTCCAACCCAAATTCCTACCCAACTTCGAACCCAGCATCCAACGCAGCTTCCAACCCAACTTTAAATCCAACTTCCAATCCAACATCAAACCCAACATCCAACCCAACTTCCAACCCAACTTCCAACCGACCTTTCAACCCAACTTCCAACATAACTTCCAATCCAGCTTCTATCCCAACTTCCATCCCAACTTCCAACCCAAATTCGAATCCAACTTCCAACCCAACTTCCAACCAACTTCTAACCCAACTTCCAACCCAACTTCCAACCCAACCTTCATCCCAAATTCCAACCAAGCTGCCAAACCAACTTCCAACCCATCTTCCAACCCAATTTTCAATCCACCAACCAACCCAGCATCCAACCTTACTTTCTACCCTACTTCCAACCCAACTTCCAACCCAACTTCCAATCCAACTTCCAGCCCAACTTCCAACCTAATGTCCAACCAAAATTCCAACCCAACTTCCAACCCAACTTCCGTCCCAACTTCCATCCAAACTTCCAACCCAACTTCCAACCCAACTTCCAACCCAACTTCCAACCCAATTTCCAATCGAACTTCCAATCTAACTTTCATCCCAACTTCCAACCCAACTTCCAACCCAACTTCCACCCCAACTTCCAACCCAACTTCCAACCCAACTTCCGTCCCAACTTCCATCCAAACTTCCAACCCAACTTCCAACCCAACTTCCAACCCAACTTCCAACCCAATTTCCAATCGAACTTCCAATCTAACTTTCATCCCAACTTCCAACCCAACTTCCAACCCAACTTCCAACCCAACTTCCAGCCCAACTTCCAACCCAACTTCCAACCCGAATTCCTACCCAAATTCCAACCCAGCATCCAACATAGCGTCCAATCCAACTTTCAACCCAGCTTCCGACCCAACCTCCAATCCAACTTCCAACCCAACTTCCAACTTACCTTCCAACCAAACTTCCAACCCAACTTCCAACCCAACTTTCATCCCAACTTCCAACCAAGCTTCCAACCCAACTTCCAACCCAACTCCCAACCCAATTTCCAACCCAAAAATCAACACAACTTCCAACTAATCTTCCAACCCAACTTCCAACGCAACTTTCAACCCGGCAACCAACCCAGCATCCAACCCAACTTTCTGCCCTACTTCCAACCCAACTTCCAACCTAACCTCCAATTCAACTTCCAACCCAACTTTCAACCCAACTTCCATCCAAACTTCCATCCCAACTTCCAACCAAACTTCTAACCCAACTTCCAATCCAACTTCCAACCCAAGGTTCAACTTAACTCCCAACCCAAATTCCAACCCAACTTCCAACCAACCCAGCTTCCAACCCAACTTTCAACCCAACTTCCAGCCCAACTTTAAACCCAACTTCATACCCAAGTTCAAACCCAACGTTCAACCCAACTCCCAACCCAACTTCCAACCCAACTTCTTACCCAACTTCCAACCTAGCATCCAGCCCAACTTCGAACCCAGCCTTCACCCCAACTTCCAGCACAACTTCCAATACAACTTCCAACCGAACTTCCAACCCAACTTCAAACCCAATTTCCATCCCAACTTTGAACTCAACTTCCAATCCAACTTCCAGCCCAACATCCATCCCAACTTCCAACCCAACTTCCAACCCATCTTCCAACCCAAATTCCAACGCAAATTCCAATAAAACTTCCAACCAAACTTCCAACCCAACTTCCAACCAAAATTCCTACCCAACTTCCAACCCAGCATCCAACGCAGCTTCCGTCCCAACTTTCAACCCAACTCTTGACCCAACTTCCAATCCAACTTCAAACCCAACATCCAACCCAACTTCCAACCCAACTTCCAACCGACCTTTCAACCCAACTTCCATTATAACTTCCAATCCAGCTTCTATCCCAACTTCCATCCCAACTTCCAACCCAAATTCCAATCCAACTTCCAACCCAACTTCCATCCAACTTCTAACCCAACTTCCAACCCAACTTCCAACCCAACTTTCATCCCAACTTCCAATCGAGCTGCCAAACCAACTTCCAACCCATATTCCAACCCAATTTTCAATCCAGCAACCAACCCAGCATCCAACCCGACTTTCTACCCTACTTCCAACCCAACTACCAACCCAACTTCCAATCCAACTTCCAGCCCAACTTCCAACCAAACTTCCATGCCAACTTCCAACCGAACTTCTAACCCAACTTCCAAGCCAGCTTCCAACCCAACTTTCAACTTAACTCCCAACCCGACTTCCAACCCAACATTCAACCCAACTTCAAACCCAACTTCCAACCCAACCTGCAACCGAACTCCCAACCCAACTTCCAACCCAACTTCCAAAAGAACTTCCATCCCAACTTCCAACACAACTTCCAGCCCAACTTCCAGCCCAACTTCCAACCCGACTTCCAACCAAGCTTCCAACTCAACTTCCAACCCAACTTCCAACCCAACTTCCAACCCAACTTCCAACTCAACTTCCAATCCAACGTCCAACCCAATTTCCAACCCAACTTTCAACTCAACTTCCAACACAACATCAAACCCAACTTCAAGCCCAAATTCTACTCCAACTTCCAACCCAACTTCCATCCCAACTTCCATCCCAACTTCAAACCCAACTTTCATCCTAGCTTCCGTCCCAACTTCCAACCCAACTTCCAACCCAACATCCAGCCGAACTTCCAACAGAACTTCCAACCCAACTTCCAAACCATCATCCAACTCCACTTCCAACCCAACTTTAAACCTAGCCTCCAACCCTGCTTCCAACCCAACTTTCAACCCAACTTCCAACCCAAGTTTCAATCCAACTTCTAACCCAACCTATAATCCAACTTCCAACCCGACTTCCAACCCAACTTCCATTCCAACTTCCAACCCAACTTCCCACACAACTTCCAATCCAAATTCCTACCCAACTTCCCAGCCAACTTCCAACCCAACTTCCAACCCAACTTTTAACCCAACTTTCAACCTAACTTCCAAATAAACTTCCAACCCAACTTCCAATCCAACTTTCAACCCTGCAACCAACCCAGAATCCAACCCAACTTTCAACCCTACTTCCAACCCAAATTCCATCCCAACTTCCATCCCAACTTCCAGCAAAACTTCTAACCCAACATCCAAGCCAACTTCCAACCCAACTTTCAACTTAACTCCCAACCGAACCTCCAACCCAACTTCCAACCAACCCAACTTCCAACACAACTTTCAACCCAACTTCCAACCCAACTTTTAACTCAACTTCAAACCCAGCGTCCAACTAAACCTTCGACCCAACTTCCAACCCAAATTCCAACCCAACTTCCAAACGAACTTCCAACCCAACTTCCATCCCAAGTTCCAACCCAACTTCCAACCCAACTTCCAACCCAGCTTCCAACGCAAATTCCAACCAAACATTCACCCCAACTTCCATCCCAACCTCCAACCCAATTTCCAACCCAACTTCCAATCAAACTTCAATCCCAATTTCCATCACAATATCCAACTCAACTTCCAACCCAACTTCTAGCCCAACTTCCAACCCAACTTCCAACCCCACTTCCAAGCCAACCTTCAACTCAACTTCCAACCCAACATCAAACCCAACTTCCAACCCACATTCCAACCAAACTTCCAACCCAACTTCCATCCCAGCTTTCATCCCAACTTCAAAACCAACTTCCATCCCAACTTCCATCCAAGCTTCCAACCCAACTTCCAACTAAACTTCCAACCCAACTTCCAACCCAACTTCCAACCCAACTTCCAACCCAACATCCAACCCAAATTCCAACTCAACTTCCAAACCAACCTCCAACCCTGCTTCCAACCCAACATCCAATCCAACTTTCAACCCAACTTCCAACCCAACTTGCAACCCAACCTCTAATCCAACTTCCAACCCAACTTCCAACCCAACTTCCATCCCAACTTCCATCCCAACTTCCAACCAAACTTCCAACCCAACTTCCAACCCAACGTCCAACCCAACTTCCAACTCAACTTCCAATCCAACTTCCAACCCAGCTTCCAACCCAACTTCCAACCTAAATTCCAACCCACCTTCCAACCCAACTTCCAACCCAACATCCAATTGAACTTCAAACCCAACGTCCAACCCAACTTTCAGCCCAACTTCCAACCCAAATTCCAATCAGACTTCCATCCCAACTTCCATCCTGACTTCAAACCCATCTTCCATCCCAACTTCCATCCCAACTTCCAACCCAACTTCCAATCCAACTTTCAACCCAGCTTCCAACCCAACTTCCAACCCAACCTCTAACCCAACTTCCAACCCAACTTCCAACCCAACGTCCAACCCAGCCTCCAACCCTGCTTCCAACCCAACATCCAACCCAACTTCGAACCCAACTTCCAACCCAACTTCCAACCCAACGTCCAACCCAGCCTCCAACCCTGCTTCCAACCCAACATCCAACCCAACTTCGAACCCAACTTCCAACCCAACTTCCAACCCAACGTCCAACCCAGCCTCCAACCCTGCTTCCAACCCAACATCCAACCCAACTTCGAACCCAACTTCCAACCCAACTTCCAACCCAACGTCCAACCCAGCCTCCAACCCTGCTTCCAACCCAACATCCAACCCAACTTCGAACCCAACTTCCAACCCAACTTCCAACCCAACGTCCAACCCAGCCTCCAACCCTGCTTCCAACCCAACATCCAACCCAACTTCGAACCCAACTTCCAACCCAACTTCCAACCCAACGTCCAACCCAGCCTCCAACCCTGCTTCCAACCCAACATCCAACCCAACTTCGAACCCAACTTCCAACCCAACTTCCAACCCAACGTCCAACCCAGCCTCCAACCCTGCTTCCAACCCAACATCCAACCCAACTTCGAACCCAACTTCCAACCCAACTTCCAACCCAACGTCCAACCCAGCCTCCAACCCTGCTTCCAACCCAACATCCAACCCAACTTCGAACCCAACTTCCAACCCAACTTCCAACCCAACGTCCAACCCAGCCTCCAACCCTGCTTCCAACCCAACATCCAACCCAACTTCGAACCCAGCTTCCAACCCAACTTCCAACCCAACCTCTAACCCAACTTCCAACCCAACTTCCAATCCAAATTTCAACCCAGCTTCCAACCCAACTTCCAACCTAAATTCCAACCCACCTTCCAACCCAACTTCCAACCCAACTTCCAACTGAACTTCAAACCCAACGTCCAACCCAACATCCAGCCCAACTTCCAACCAAACTTCCAATCCAGCTCCCATCCCAACTTCCATCCTGATTTCAAACCCAACTTCCATCCCAACTTCCATCCCAACGTCCAACCTAACCTCCAAGCCAACTTCCATCCCAACTTCCATTCCAACTTCCATCCCAACTTCCAACCCAAAGTCCAACCCAGCTTCCAACGAACTTCCAAGCCAACTTCCAACCCAACTTCCAACCCAACTTTCAATCCAACTTCCAACCCAACTCCCAGCCCAACTTTCATCCCAACTTCCATCTCAACTTCCAATCCAACTTCCAACCAAACCTTCAACCAAACCTTCAACCCAACTTCAAACCCAACTTCCAACCCAACTTTCATCCCAACTTCCAACCCAACTTCCAACCCAACTTCCAACCCAACTTCCAACCCAGCTTCCAACCAAACATCCAACACAACTTCCAACGCACCTTCCAACCCAGCCTCCAACCTTGCTTCCAACCCAACTTCCAACGAAACTTCCCACCCAACTTCCAATCCAACTTCCAACCCAACCTCTAACCCAATTTCCAACCCAACATCCATGCCAACTTCCAACCCAACTTCCAACCCAACAACCAACCTAACTTCCGACCCAGCTTCCAACCCAACTTCCAACCCAACTTCCAACCCAACTTTCAACCCAGCTTCTAACCCAACTTCCAGCCCAAATTCCATCCCAACATCCAACCCAACTTCCTTCCCAATTTTCATCCCAACTTTAAACCCAACTTCCATCCCAACGTCCATTTCAACTTCCAACCCAACTTCCAACCCAACTTCCAACCCAACTTCCGACCCAACTTCCAACCCAACTTCCAATCCAACTTCAAACACAACTTCCAACCCAGCTTCTAACCCAGATTCCAACCTAACATTCAACCCAACTTCCAAACTAACTTCCAACCCAACTTCCAATCCAACCTTCAGCCCAACTTCCAACCACACTTCCAACCCAACTTCCAACCTAACTTCCAACCCAACTTCCAACCCAACCTTTGATCCAACTTCCAACCCAACCTCCAACCCAAATTCCACCCCAACTTCCAACCCAGCTTCCAACCCAACTTTCAAACCAGCATCCAATCCAGCTTCCAACCCAACTTTCAACCCAACGTCTAACTCAACTTCCAAACCAACTTCCAATCGAGCTTCTAACCCAACTTCCAACCCAACTTCTATCCCAGTTTCCATCCCAACTTCCAACCCAACTTCAAACCCAACTTCCAACCCAACTTCCAAACCAACTTCTAACCCAACTTCCATTGCATTGTCCAACCCAAGTTCTGACCCAACTTCCTGCCCAAATTCCAACCCAACTTCCAACCCAACTTCCAACCCACCTTCCAACCCAACTTCCATCCCAACTTCCATCCCAACTTCCATCCGAACTTCCATCCCAACTTCCAACCCATCTTCCAACCCAACTTCCAACCCAACTTCCAACCCACCTTCCAACCCAACTTCCATCCCAACTTCCATCCCAACTTCCATCCGAACTTCCATCCCAACTTCCAACCCATCATCCAACCCAACTTCCAACGCAACTTCCAATCCAACTTCCAACCCAACTTCCAACCCAAATTCCATCCCAAACTCCATCCCAACTTCAAACCCAACTTCCAACCAAGCTTCCAACCCAACTTCCAACCCAACTTCCAACCCAACTTCCAATCCAAGTTCCAACCCAAATTCGAACCGAACCTCCAACCGAACATACAACCCAACTTCCAACTCAACTTCCAACCCAACATCCAACCCAGCTTCCAACCCAACTTCCAGCCCAAATTCCAACCCAACTCCAAGCCCAACTTCCATCCCAACTTCCATCCCAACTTCAAACCCAGCTTCCATCCCAACTTCCATCCCAACTTCCAACCCAACTTCCAACACAACTTCCAACCCAACTCCAAGCCCAACTTCCATCCCAACTTCCATCCCAACTTCAAACCCAGCTTCCATCCCAACTTCCATCCCAACTTCCAACCCAACTTCCAACACAACTTCCAACCCAGCTTCCAACCCAACTTCCAACCTAAGTTCCAACCCACCTTCCAACCCAACTTCCAACCCAACTTCCAACTGAACTTCAAACCCAATGTCCAACGCAACTTCCAACCCAACTTCCAATCCAACTTCCATCTCAACTTCCATCCTGACCTCAAACCCAACTTCCATCCCAACTTCCATCCCAACGTCCAACCCAGCTTCCAACCCAACTTCCAACCCAACTTGCAACCCAACTTCCAATCCACCTTCCAACCAAACTTCCATCCCAACTTCCATCCCAACCTACATTTCAACTTCCAACCCAACATCCAACCCAACTTCCAACCCAACTTCCAATTCAACTTCCAACCCAAGTTCCAACCCAACTTCAAACCCAACTTCCAACCCAACTTCCAAACCAACTTCTAACCCAATTTCCATTGCAATGTCCAACCCAACTTCCGACCCAACTTCCTGCCCAAATTCCAACCCAACTTCCAACCCAACTTCCAACCCACCTTCCAACCCAACTTCCATCCCAACTTCCATCCCAACTTCCATCCGAACTTCCATCCCAACTTCCAACCCATCATCCAACCCAACTTCCAACCCAACTTCCAACCCACCTTCCAACCCAACTTCCATCCCAACTTCCATCCCAACTTCCATCCGAACTTCCATCCCAACTTCCAACCCATCATCCAACCCAACTTCCAACCCAACTTCCAATCCAACTTCCAACCCAACTTCCAACCCAAATTCCATCCCAAATGTTGGCGTGAGGGTGAGTGTGCACCCTGGAGGGTCCCTAGCAGTGGCTGGTTCACACCACCAACTGTTTTTGGAGAGACTGAAACTATGGAGTCAACTGGTTCCAAGGATGGCAAAATCTGGTCAGAGAGTGAGGCAACAGGTTTGGCCTCAATTTACTGGGAATGAAAAATTGATCAAGGCTCACAAGCAGTGGCATTTTATAGCCACTGATCTAAGTTTTCCAGAACACCAAAGCATGCCAGATTTGGAGCTTCCTAGCAGATTCTATGGCTTCTAGAGTGCTCCTTGGTAGGCTGTCCTTTTCCCACCTAGGAAGGCATCCCTTCCCTCCTCTAGAAGCTTCCGCCCCTTCCTAGATTCCTCAGCTTGCTTCTAGTAGGAGGGAAGGTGTCCAGAAGACCAAGACACCTCTAGATGCCTTGTAGGACAAGTCACCCCTTCCAGAAGGTGTGCCACCTTCCTGGACCCTCACCTGGCCTTCTAGAAAATTAAAGAGGAACTCTAGAGGTTGAGCTAGCTTCCTGGCCTCTATTTTCCACCTCCCTTGAGGCAGGGCATAATTTCACACTGTGGGACTTGAACCCGGGCCCTTGCCTCTAGAGGTGGACACCATTAACCACTAAGCCACTAAGGCTTGTCTTTTCGGTGTTCCTTTTTGGAGTCACTCCTGCCATGGTGAGGAGCATTACTCCAACAATCTCCCCCTTGCGCATCACCCATGGCAGTTGTCCATGCTTAATCTGCAACTCAGGAGCCTTTCTCCTCATGCGAGGCGAGCTTACATTTTATTGCTCCCTCCCAATCAGCCCCATCCTTCTTGTGCAGTGCCACCTTCACGCTCCTCTTGCGTGAAGAAGACTCGTGCGAACCCTGTCCAGATGCCCTTGTCGGCATCGTACCTTTTTGTCCTTCTTCGCACACGGTTGCTCGT
>SZWC01000007.1:909285-942389 GCA_023375785.1 Penium margaritaceum | reverse complement strand
GGAAGTTGGGTTGGAAGTTGGGGTGGAAGTTGGGTTGGAAGTTGGGTTGGAAGTTGGGTTGGAAGTTGGGTTGGAAGTTGGGTTGGAAGTTGGGTTAGACGTTGGGTTGAAAGTTGGGCTGGAAGCTGGGTTGGAACCTGGGTTGGAAGTTGGGTTGGAATTTAAGTTAGAAGACGGTTTGGAAGTTGGGTTGGAAGTTAGCATGGAGTTTGGGCTGGAAGTTGGGTTGGAAGTTGGGTTGGATGTTGGGTTGGAAGTTGGGTTGGAAGTTGGGTTGGAAGTTTGGATGGAAATTGGGATGGAAGTTGGGATGGATGTTGGGTTGAAAATTGGGTTGGACGTTGATTTGGAAGTTGGACTGGAAGTTGGGATGAAAGTTGGGTTTGAAGTTGGGTTGGAGGTTTGGTTTGAAGTTGGATTGAAAGTTAGGTTGGAAGCTTGGTTGGATGCTGGGTTAGAAATTGGGTTGGAATTTGGGTTGGATGTTGGGCTGAAAGTTGGGTTAGAAGTTGGGTTGGAAGTTGGGCAGGAAGCTGGGTTGGAAGGTGGGATGGAAGTTGGGATAGAAGTTGGGTTGGAAGTTGGATTGGAAGTTGGGTCGGAGGTTGAATTTGAAGTTAGATTGGAAGTTGGGTTGGAAGTTGGGTTAGAAGTTGTGTTGGAAGCTGGTTGGATGTTGGGTTGGAAATTGGGATAGAAGTTGGGTTGGATGTTGGGTTGGAAGTTGGATTGGACGTTGGGTTGGAAGTTGGGTTTGAAGTTGGGTTGAAAGTTGGGTTGGAAGCTAGGTTGGATGCTGGGCTGGAAGTTGGGTCGGAATTTGGGTCGGAAGTTGCGTTAGAAGTTTGGTTGGAAGTTGGGTTGAAAGCTGGGTTGGAAGCTGGGTTAAAAGTTGGGTTGGAAGTTGGGTTGGAAGTTGGGTTGGAAGTTGGGTTGGAAGTTGGGTTGGAAGTTGGGTTGGAAGTTGGGTTGGAAGTTGGATTGGAAGTTGGTATGGAAGTTGGGATGAAAGTTGGGTTGGAAGTTGGGTTGGAAGTTGGGTTGGAAGTTGGGATGGACGTTGGGTTGGAAGTTGGGTTGGAAGTTGGGATGGACGTTGGGTTGGAAGTTGGGTTGGAAGTTGGGATGGACGTTGGGTTGGAAGTTGGGTTGGAAGTTGGGATGGACGTTGGGTTGGAAGTTGGGTTGGAAGTTGGGATGGACGTTGGGTTGGAAGTTGGGTTGGAAGTTGGGATGGACGTTGGGTTGGAAGTTGGGTTGGAAGTTGGGATGGACGTTGGGTTGGAAGTTGGGTTGGAAGTTGGGTTGGAAGTTGGGTTGGAAGTTGGGTTGGAAGTTGGGTTGGAAGTTGGGTTGGATGTTGGGATGGAAATTGGGATGGAAATTAAGTTTGATGTTTGGATGGAAGTTGGGATGGAAGTTGGGTTGGAAATTGGGTTGGACGTTGGTTTGGAAGTTGGGTTGGAAGTTAGGATGGAAGTTGGATTTGAAGTTGGGTTGGATGTTTGGTTTGAAGTTGCATTGGAAGTTTGGTTGGAAGCCTGGTTGGATGATGGGTTGGATGTTGGGTTGGAATTTGGGTTGGATGTGGGGTTGAAAGTTGGGTTTGAAGTTGGGTTGGAAGTTGGGATGGAAGCTGGGTTGGAAGTTGGGATGGAAGTTGGGATAAAAGTTCGGTTGGAAGTTGGATTGGAAGTTGGGTCGGAAGTTGCATTGGAAGTTGGATTGGAAGTTAGGTTGGAAGTTGGGTTAGAAGTTGTGTTGGAAGTTGGTTGGATGTTGGGTTGGATGTTGGGTTGGAAGTTGGACTGGAAGTTGGGTTGGAAGTTTGGTTTGTATTTTGGTTGAACGTTGGGTTGGAAGCTGGGTTGTATGCTAGGTTGGAAGTTGGGTTTGAATTTGGGTTGGAAGTTGGGTTGGAAGTTGGGTTGGAAGTTGGGTTGGTGGTTTGGTTGGAAGTTGGGTTGGAAGTTGGGTTAGACGTTGGGTTGAAAGTTGGGTTGGAAGTTGCGTTGGAAGCTGGGTTTCGAAGTTGGGTTGGAAGTTGGGTTTGAAGTCGGGCTGGAAGTTGGGTTGGAAGTTGGCATGGAGTTTGGGTTGGAAGTTGGGTTGGAAGTTGGGTTGGAAGTTGGGTTGGAAATTGGGTTGAAAGCTGTGATAGAAATTGGGATGGAAATTGTGTTTGATGCTGGGATAGAAGTTGGGTTGGAAGGTGGGTTGGAAATTTGGTTGGACGTTGGTTTGGAAGATGGATTGAAATTTGGGATGGAAGTTGGGTTTGAAGTTGGGTTGGAAGTCGGGTTTGAAGTTGGGTTGAAAGTCGGGCTGGAAGCTGGGTTGGATGCTGGGCTGAAAGTTGGGTTGGAATTTGGTTTGGATGTTGGGTTGAAAGATGGGTTGGAAGTTGGGTTAGAGGTTGGGTTGGAAGTAGGGTTGGAATTTGGGTTGGAAGTTGGGTTGGAAGTTGGGATGGAAATTGAGTTGGAAGTTGGTATGGAAGTTGGGATGAAAATTGGGTTGGAAGTTGGGTTGGAAGTTGGGCTAGAAGGTGAGTTAGAAGTTGGGTTGGAAGTTGGATTGGAGGTTGGGTTGGAAGTTGGGTCGGAAGTTGGGTTGGAAGTTGGGTTGAAAGTTGGGTCGGAAGGAGGGTTGGATGTTGCGTTGGAAGTTGGGTTGGAAGTTAGGATGGAAGTTGGGATGGAAGTTGATTGGGAAGTTGGGTTGGAAGTTGGGTTGGAAATTGGGTTGGAAATTGGGATTGAAATTCGGATGGAAATTGTGTTTGATGTTGGGATGGAAGTTGGGATGGAAGTTGGGTTGGAAATTGGGCTGGACGTTGGTTTGGAAGTTGGGTTGGAAGTTGGGATGGAAGTTGGGTTGGAAGCTGGATTGGAAGTTGGGTTGGAAGTTGGGTTAGAAGTTGGGTTGGAAGTTGGTTGGATGTTGGGCTGGAAATTGGGATAGAAGTTGGGTTGGAGGTTGGGTTGGAAGTTGGACTGGAAGCTGGGTTTGAAGTTGGGTTTGAAGTTGGGTTGAAAGTTGGGTTGGAAGCTGGGTTGGATGCTTGGTTGGAAGTTGGGTTGGAATTTGGGTAAGACGATGGGTTGGAAGTTGGGTTGGAAGTTGGGTTGAAAGTTGGGTTGGAAGCTGGGTTGGAAGTTGGGTTGATAGTTGTGTTGGAAGTTGGGTTGGAAGTTGGGTTGGAAGTTGGGTTGGACGTTGGGCTGGAAGTTGAGCTAAACGTTGGGTTGAAAGTTGGATTGGAGGTTGGGTTGGAGTTTGGGATGGAAGTTTGGTTGGAAGTTTGGTTGGAAGTAGGGTTGGAAGTTGGGTTGGAAGTTGGGATGATAATTGGGATGGAAATTGTGTTTGATGTTGGGATGTAAGTTGGGATGGAAGTTGGGTTGAAATTTGGATTGGACGTTGGTTTAGAAGTTGGGTTGGAAGTTGGTATGGAAGTTGGGTTTGAAATTGGGTTGGAAGTTGGGTTTGAAGTTGGGTTGAAAGTTGGGTTGGAAGCTAGGTTGGATGGTGGGTTGGAAGTTGGGTTGGAATTTGGGTTGGATGTTGGGTTGAAAGTTCGGTTAGAAGTTGGGTTGGAAGTTGGGTTGGAAGTTGGGTTGGAAGCTGGGATGGAAGTTGGGATAAAAGTTGGGCAGGAAGCTGCGTTGGAAGTTGGGTTGGAAGTTCGGTCGAATTTAATTGGAAGTCGGATTGGAAGCTGGGTTGGAAGTTGGGTTAGAAGTTGGGATGGACGTTGGTTGGATGTTGGTATGGAAATTCGGATAGAAGTTGGGATGGATGTTGGGTTGGAAGTTGGACTGGAAGTTGGGTCGAAGTTGGGTTTGAAGTTGCGTACGAAGTTAGGTTGGAATTTGGCTTGGAACGTGGGTTGAAAGTTGGGTTGAAAGTTGGTTCGGAAGCTAGATTTAAAGTTGGGTTGGAAGTTGGGTTGGAAGTTGGGTTGGATGTTGGGTTGGAAGTTGGATTGGAAGTTGGGTTACAAGTTGGTATGGAAGTTGGGATGAAAGTTCAGTTGGAAGTTGGGTTGGAAGTTGGGCTGGAAGGGGAGTTAGAAGTTGGGTTGGGAGTTGGACTGGAGGTTGGGTTGGAAGTTGGGTTGGAAGTTGGGTTGAAAGATGGGTTGGAAGTAGGGTTGGAAGTTAGGTTGGAAGTTTGGTTGGAATTTGGGATGGAAGTTGGGATGGAAGTTGGGTGGGAAGTTGGGTTGGAAGTTGGGTTGGAAGTTGGGCTGGAAGTTGGGTTGGAAGTTGGGTTAGACGTTAGGTTGAAAGTTGGGTTGGAAGCTGGGTTGGAACCTGGGTTGGAAGTTGGGTTGGAAGCTGGGTTGGAAGTTGGGCTGGAAGTTGGGTTGGAAGTTGGATTGGAAGTTGGGTTGGAAGCTGGGTTGGAAGTCGGGCTGGAAGTTGGGTTGGAAGTTGGCATGGAGTTCGGGTTGGAAGTTGGGTTGGAAGTTGGGTTGGATGTTGGGTTGGAAGTTGGGTTGGAAGTTGGGTTGGAAGTTGGGATGGAAATTGGGATGGAAATTGTGTTTGATGTTGGGATGGATGTTGGGATGGATGTTGGGCTGAAAATTGGGTTGGACGTTGATTTGGAAGTTGGGTTGGAAGTTGGGATGGAAGTTGGGTTTGAAGTTGGGATGGAGGTTTGGTTTGAAGTTGGATTGAATGTTTGGTTGGAAGCTTGCTTGGATGTTGGGTTGGAAGTTGGGTTGGAATTTGGGTTGGATGTTGGGTTGAAAGTTGGGTTGGAAGCTGGGTTCGAAGTTGGGCAGGAAGCTGGGTTGGAAGTTGGGATGAAAGTTGGGATAAAAGTTCGGTTGGAAGTTGGATTGGAAGTTTGTTTGGAAGTTGGGTTAGAAGTAATGTTGGAAGCTGGTTGGATGTTGGGTTGGAAATTGGGATAGAAGTTGGGTTGGTTGTTGGGTTGGAAGTTGGACTGGATGTTGGAATGGAAGCTGGGTTTGAAGTTGGGTTGAAAGTTGGGTTGGAAGCTGAGTTGGATGCTGGGTTGGAAGTTGGGTTGGAATTTGGGTTGGAAGTTGCGTTGGAAGTCTGGTTGGAAGTTGGGTTGAAAGCTGAGTTGGAAGCTGGGCTAGAAGTTGGGTTCGAAGTTGGGTTGGAGGTTGGGTTGGAAGTTGGGTTGGAAGTTGGGTTGGAAGTTGGATTGGAAGTTGGATTGGAAGTTGGTATCGAAGTTGGGATGAAAGTTGGGTTGGAAGTTCGGTTGAAAGTTGGGCTGGAAGGTGAGTTAGAAGCTCGGTTGGAAGTTGGATTGGATGTTGGGTTGGAAGTTGGGTTGGAAGTTGGGTTTAAAACTGCGTTGAAAGTTGGGTTGAAAGTAGGGTTGGAGGTTGGTTTGGAAGTTGGGTTGGAAGTTGGGATGGAAGTTGGGATGGAAGTTGGGTGGGAAGTTGGGTAGGAAGTTGGGTTGGAAGTTGGGTCAGATGTTGGGTTGAAAGTTGGGTTTGAAGCTGGGTTGGAAGTCGAGTTGGAAGCTGGGTTGGAAGTTGGGTTGGAAGTTGCCATTGAGTTTGGGTTGGAAGATGGGTTGGAAGTTGGGTTGGAAGTTGGGTTGGTAGTTGGGTTGGAAGTTGGGTGGGAAGTTGGGTTGGAAGTTGGGTTGGAAACCGGGTTGGAAGTTGGGTTGGATGTTGGGTTAGACGTTGGGTCGAAAGTTGGATTGGAAGCTGGGTTGGAACCTGGGTTGGAAGTTGGGTTGGAAGTTGGGTTGGAAGTTGGCATGGAGTTTGGGTTGGAAGTTGGGTGGGGAGTTGAGTTGGAAGTTGGGTTGGAAGTTGGGTTGGAAGTTGGGATGGAAACTGGGATGGAAATTGTGTTTGATATTGGGATGGAAGTTGGGATGGAAGTTGGGTTGGAAATTGGGTCGGACGTTGGTTTGGAAGTTGGGTTGGAAGTTGGGATGGAAGTTGGATTTGAAGTTGAGTTAGAAGTTTGGTTTGAAGTTGGCTTGGAATTTGGGTTGGAATCCTGGTTGGATGCTGGGCTGGAAGTTGGGTTGGAATTAGGGTTGGATGTGGGGTTGAAAGTTGGGTTAGAAGATGGGTTGGAAGTTGGGTTGGAAGCTGGGTTGGAAGTTGGGTTGGAAGCTGGGTTCGAAGTTGGGATGGAAGTTGGGATAAAAGTTGGGTTGGAAGTTGGATTGGAAGTTGGGTCGGAAGTTGAATTGGAAGTTGGATTGGAAGTTGGGTCGGAAGTTGGGTTAGAAGTTGTGTTGGAAGTTGGTTGGATGTTGGGTTGGAAATTGGGATAGAAGTTGGGTTGGATGTTGGGTTGGAAGTTGGACTGGAAGTTGGGTTGGAAGTTGGATTTGAATTTTGGTTGAAAGTTGGGTTAGAAGCTGGGTTGTATGCTGGGTTGGAAGTTGGGTTGGAATTTGGGTTGGGAGTTGGGTTGGAAGTTGGGTTGAAAGTTGGGCTGGAAGCTGGGTTGGAAGTTAGGTTGGTAGTTGGGTTGGAAGTTGGGTTGGAAGTTGTGTTAGACGTTGGGTTGAAAGTTGGGTTGGAAGTTGCGTTGGAAGCTGGGTTGGAAGTTGGGTTGGAAGTAGGGTTGGAAGTCGGTCTGGAAGTTGGGTTGGAAGTTGGCATGGAGTTTGGGTTGGAAGTTGGGTTTGAAGTTGTGATGGAAATTGAGATGGAAATTGTGTTTGATACTGGGATCGAAGTTGGGATGGAAGTTGGGTTAGAAATTTGGTTGGATGTTGGTTTGGGAGTTGGGCTGGAATCTGGGATGGAAGTTGGGTTTGAAGTTGGCTTGGAAGTCGGGTTTGAAGTTGGGTTGAAAATAGGGCTGGAAGCTGGGTTGGATGCTGGGCTGAAAGTTGGGTTGGAATTTGGTTTGGATGTTGGGTTGAAAGATGGGTTGGAAGTGGGGTTACATGTTGGGTTGGAAGTAGGGTTGGAAGTTGGGTTGGACGTTAGGTTGGAAGTTGGGATGGAAATTGGGTTGGAAGTTGGTATGGAAGTTGGGATGAAAGTTGGGTTGGAAGTTGGGTTGGAAAATGGGCTAGAAGGTGAGTTAGAAGTTGGGCTGGAAGTTGGATTGGAGGTTGGGTTGGAAGTTGGGTTGAAAGTTGGGTTGGAAGGAGGGTTGGAAGTTGGGTTGAAAGTTGGGTTGGCAGGAGGGTTGGAAGTTGGGTGGGAAGTTGGGTTGGAAGTTGGGTTGGAAGTTGGGTTGGAATTTGGGTTAGACGTTGGGTTGAAAGTTGGGTTGGAAGCTGGATTGGAAGCTGGGTTGGAAGTTGGGTTAGAAGTTGGGTTGGAAGTCGGGTTGGAAGTTGAGTTCGAGGTTGGCATGGAGTTTGGGTTGGAAGTTGGGTTGGAAGTTGGATTGGAAGTTGGGTTGGAAGCTGGGTTGGAATTTGGGTTGAAAGTGGGTTGAAGGCTGGGTTGGAAGCTGGGTTGGAAGTTGGGCTGGAAGTTGGGTTGGAAGTTGGGTTGGAAGCTGGGTTGGAAGTCGGGCTGGAAGTTGGGTTGGAAGTTGGGTTAGACGTTGGGTTGGAAGTTGGGTTGGAAGATGGGCTGGAAGTTGGGTTGGAAGATGGGTTGGATGTTGGGTTGGAAGTTGGATTGGAAGTTGGGTTGGAAGTTGGGATGAAAGTTGGGTTGGAAGTTGGGTTGGAAGTTGAGCTGGAAGTAAGGTTGGAGGTTGGGTTGGAAGTTGGGTTGGAAGTTTGGATGGAAGTTGGATTGGAAGTTGGGTTGAACGTTGGGATGTAATCTGGGTTGGAAGTTGGGTTGGAAGCTGGGTTGGAAGTTGGGTTGGAAGTTGGGATTGAATTTAGGATTGAAGTTGGGTTGGAAGTTAGGTTGGAAGTTGGGTTGGAAGTTGGGTTGGAAGTTGGTGTGGAAGTTGGGTTGAATTTTGGTCAAAAGTTGGGTTTGAACTTGGGTTAGAAGTTTGGTTGGAAATTGGGCTATAAGTTGGTTTAGATGTTGGGATGGAAGGTGGGATGGAAATTGGGCTATAAGTTGGTTTAGAAGTTGGGATGGATGTTGGGATGGAAGTTGGGATGGAAGTTGGGTTGAACGTTGGGCTGGAAGTGGGATTGGAAATTGGGTCGGAAGGTGGGTTGAAAGTTGGGCTGGAAGCTGGATTGGAAGTTGGGTTGGAACATGGGTTGGAAGTTGATTTGGAAGCTGGGTTGGAATTTGGGTTGGAAGTTAGGATGGAAGTTGGGTTGGAAGTTGGATTGGAAGTTGGGTTGGAAGTTAGGTTGGAAGTTAGGTTGAAAGTTAAGTTGGAAGTTGGGCTGGAAGTTGGTTTGAAAGTTGGGTTGGAAGCTGGGTAGGAAGGTGGGTTGGAAGTTGGGTTGGAAGTTGGTTTGGAAGTTGGGTTGGAAGTTGGGTTGGAAGTTGGATTGGAAGTTGGGTTGTAAGTTGGGTTGGATGTTCCGGTGGAAGTTGGGATTGAAGTTGGGTTTGAGGTTGGGATGGAAGTCGGGATGGAAGTTAGATTAGAAATTGTGTTGGAAGTTGGGTTGGAAGTTTGGGCTAGAAGTTGGGTTGGACATTGGGTTGAACGTTGGTTTGCAAGTTGAGTTGACGTTGGGTTCAAAAATGGGTTGGAAGGTGTGTTTGAAGTTGGGTTGAAAGTTGGGTTGGATGTTGGGTTGGAAGTTGGGATGGAAGTTGGGTTGGATGTTGGGTTGGAAGTTGGGTTTTGTTGGGTTGGAAGTGGGGATGGAGGTGGGATGGAATTTGGGTTGAAAGTTGGGTTGGAAGTTGGGTTGGAAGCTGGGTTGGGAGTTGGGTTGGATGTTGGGTTGAAAGTTGGGTTGGATGTTGGGTTGGAAGTTGGGTTTTGTTGGGTTGGAAGTGGGGATGGAGGTGGGATGGAATTTGGGTTGAAAGTTGGGTTGGAAGTTGGGTTGGAAGCTGGGTTGGGAGTTGGGTTGGATGTTGGGTTGAAAGTTGGGTTGGAAGCTGGGTTGGATGCTGGGCTGGAAGTTGGGCTGGAAGTTTGGGTGAAAGTTGGGTTAGAAGTTCGGTTGGAAGTTGGATTGGAAGTTGGGTTGAAATTTGGTTGGAAGTTGGGTTTGAAATTGGGCTAGAAGTTGGGCTGGAAGTTGGGCTATAAGTTGGGTTAGAAGTTGGGATGGAAGTTGGGTTGGAAGTTGGGTTGGAATTTGGGTGGGAAGTTGGGTTGGAAGTTGGGTTGGAAGTTTGGTTGGATGTTGGGATGGAAGTTGGGATGGAAGCTGTGTTTGAAGTTGGGATGGAAGTTGGGACAGAATTTGGGTTGAAAGTTGGGTTGGACGTTGGGCTGAAAGTTGGGTTGGAAGTTGGGTTGGACGTTGGGTTGGAAGTTGAGTTGGAAGTTGGGTTGAAAGTTTGGTTGGAAGCAGGGTTGTATGCTGGGTTGGAAGTTGGGCTGGAAGTGGGGTTGGAAGTTGGGCTGGAAGTTGGGTTGGAAGCTGGGTTGAAAGTTGGGTTGGAAGCTGGATGGGAAGTTGGGTTGGAACGTGGGTTGGAAGTTGAGTTGGAAGTTGGGTTGGAATTTGGGATGGAAGTTAGGGTGGAAGTTGGGTTGGAAGTTTGATTTGAAGTTGGGTTGGAAGTTAGGTTGGAAGTTAGGTTGGAAGTTGGGTTGGAAGTTTTGTTGGAAGCTGGTTTGAACGTTGGGTTTGAAGCTGGGTAGGAAGCTGGGTTGGAAGTTGGGTTGGAAATTGGGTTGGAAGTTGGGTTGGAAGTTGGGTTGGAAGTTGGGTTGGAAGCTGGGTTGGAAGTTGGGTTGGATGCTGGGATAGAAATTGGGATTGAAGTTGGGTTTGAAGTTGGGATGGAAGTTGGGATGGAAGCTTGATTAGAAATTGTGCTGGAAGTTGGGTTGGAAGTTTGGGCTGGATGTTGTGTTGGACATTGGGTTGAACAATGGTTTGGAAGTTGATTTGACGTTGGGGTCAATGTTGGGTTGGAAGTTGGGTTGGAAGGTGGGTTTGAAGTTAGGTTGAAAGTTGGGTTGGAAGTTGGGTTGGAAGTTGGGATGGAAGTTGGGTTGGAAGTTGGGATGGAAGTTGGGTTTTGTTGGGTCGGAAGTGGGGATGGAGGTGGGATGGAATTTGGGTTGAAAGTTGGGTTGGATGTTGGGTTGGAAGTTGGGTTGGGAGTTGGGTTGGACGTTGGGTTGAAAGTTGGGTTGGAAGCTGGGTCGGATGCTGGTTTGGAAGCTGGGTTGGAAGTTGGGTTGAAATTTGGGTTGGAAGTTGGGTTGGAAGTTGGATTGAAAGTTGGGTTGGAAGCTTGGTTGGAAGTTGGGTTGGATGTTGATTTGGAAGTTGGTTTGGAAGTTGGGTTGGAAGTGGGGATAGAGGTGGGATGGACGATGGGTTGGAAGTTCGGTTGGAAGTTGGGTTGGAAGTTGGGTTGGAAGTTGGGTTTGGAGTTGTGTTGGAAGTTGGGTTGAGAGTTGGGCTGGAAGCCAGGTTAGAAGCTGGGTTGGAAGTTGGGTTAGAAGTTGGGGTGGAAGTTGGGTTGGAAGTTGGGTTGGATGTTGGGTTGGAAGTTGGGTTGGAAGTTGGGTTGGAAGTTTGGTTGAACGTTGATATGGAAGTTGAGTTGGAAGTTGGTTTGAAAGTTGGGTTAGAATTTGGGTTGGAAATTGGGTTGGAAGCTAGGTTGGAAGTTGGGCTGGAACTTGGGGTGGAAGTTGGGTTGGATGTTGGGCTAGACGTTGGGTTGGAAGTTGGGTTGGAAGTTGGGATGGAGTTGGGTTGAAAGTTGGGATGGAGTTGGGTTGGAAATTGGGTTGGAAGTTGATTTGGAAATTGGGTCGGAAGGTGGGTTGGATGCTGGGTTGGAAGTTGGCTTGGAAGTTGGGTTGGAAGGTGGGTTGGAAGTTGGGTTGGAATTTGGGATGGAAGTTAGGGTGGAAGATGGGTTGGATGTTTGATTGGAAGTTGGGTTGGAATTTAGGTTGGAAGTTAGGTTGGAAGTTGGGTTGGAAGTTGGGTTGGCAGTTGGTTTGAACGTTGGGTTTGAAGCTAGGTAGGAAGCTGGGTTGGAAGTTGGGTTGGACATTGGGTTGGAAGTTGGGTTGGAAGTTGGGTTGGAAGTTGGGTTGGAAGTTGGGTTGGATGCTGGGATAGAAATTGGGATTGAAGTTGGGTTTGAAGTTGGGATGGAAGTTGGGATGGAATTTTGATTATAATTTTTGCTGGAAGTTGGGTTGGAAGTTTGGGCTGGATGTTGTGTTGGACATTGGGTTGAACAATGGTTTGGAAGTTGATTTGACGTTGGGTTCAATGTTGGGTTAGAAGTTGGGTTGGAAGGTGGGTTTGAAGTTAGGTTGAAAGTTGGATTGGAAGTTGGACTGGAAGTTGGGATGGAAGTTGGGTTGGATGTTGGGTTGGAAGTTGGGTTTTTTTGGGTCGGAAGTGGGGATGAAGGTGGGATGGAATTTGGGCTGAAAGTTGGGTTGGATGTTGGGTTGGATGTTGGGTTGGGAGTTGGGTTGGACGTTGGGTTGAAAGTTGGGCTGGAAGCTGGGTCGGATGCTGGTTTGGAAGCTGGGTTGGAAGTTGGGTTGAAATTTGGGTTGGAAGTTGAGTTGGAAGTTGGATTGAATGTTGGGTTGGAAGCTTGGTTGGAAGTTGGGTTGGATGTTGATTTGGAAGTTGGTTTGGAAGTTGGGTTGGAAGTGGGGAAAGAGGTGGGATGGACGATGGGTTGGAAGTTCAGTTGGAAGTTGGGTTGGAAGTTGGGTTGGAAGTTGGGTTTGGAGTTGTGTTGGAAGTTGGGTTGAGAGGTGGGCTGGAAGCCAGGTTAGAAGCTGGGTTGGAAGTTGGGTTAGAAGTTGGGTTGGAAGTTGGGTTGGAAGTTGGGTTGGAAGTTGGGTTGGAAGTTGGGTTGGACGTTGGGTTGGAAGTTGGGTTGGAAGTGTGGTTGAACGTTGATATGGAAGTTGAGTTGGAAGTTGGTTTGAAAGTTGGGTTAGAAGTTGGGTTGGAAATTGGGTTGGAAGTTAGGTTGGAAGTTGGGCTGGAACTTGGGTTGGAAGTTGCGTTGGATGTTGGGCTAGACGTTGGGTGGGAAGTTGGGTTGGAAGTTGGGATGGAGTTGGGTTGGAAGTTGGGATGGAGTTGGGTTGGAAATTGGGTTGGAAGTTTATTTGGAAATTGGGTTGGAAGGTGGGTTGGATGCTGGGTTGGAAGTTGGCTTGGAAGTTGGGTTGGAAGGTGGGTTGGAAGTTGGGTTGGAAGTTGGGCTGGAAGTTGGGATGGTAGTTGGGATGGAGGTTGGGATGGAAGTTAGGTTGGCAGTTGGGTTGGAAGACGGGTTGGAAGTTGGGTTGGAAGTTGGATTATAAAATGGGTTGGAATTTGGGTTGGAAGTTGGGCTGGAAGTTGGGTTGGAAACTGGGTTGGAAGTTGGGTTGGAAGTTATGTTGGATGTTGGGTTTGAGGTTGGGTTGGAAGTTGGGTTGGAAGTTGGGTTGGATGTTGGGATGGAAGTTGGGATTAAAGTTGGGTTTGAAGTTGGGATGGAAGTTGGGATGGAAGTTAGATAAGAAATTGTTTTGGAAGTTGGGTTGGAAGTTTTGGCTGGAAGTTGGGTTGGACATTGGGTTGAATGTTGGTTTGGAAGTTGAGTTGACGTTGGGTTCAAAGTTGGGTTGGAAGTTGGGTTGGAAGGTGGGTTTGAAGTTGGGTTGAAAGTTGGGTTGGAAGTTGGGCTGGAAGTTGGTATGGAAGTTGGGTTGGATGTTGGGTTGGAAGTTGGGTTTTGTTGGGTCGGAAGTGGGATGGAGGTGGGATGGAATTTGGGTTGAAAGTTGGGTTGGAAGTTGGGTTGGAAGTTGGGTTGGGAGTTGGGTTGGACGTTGGGTTGAAAGTTGGGTTGGAATTTGGGTTGGATGCTGGGTTGGAAGTTGGGTTGGAAGTTGGGTTGAAAGTTGGGTTGGAAGTTGAGTTGGAAGTTGGATTGGAAGTTGGGTTGACATTTGGTTGGAAGTTGGGTTTGAACTTGGGTTAGAGGTTGTGTTGGAAGTTGGGCTATAAGTTTGGTTAGAACTTGGGATGGAAGTTGGGTTGGAGGTTGGGTTGGAATTTGGGCTGGAAGTTGGGTTGGAAGTTGGGTTGGAAAACTGGTTGGAAGTTGGGTTGGATGTTGTGATGGAAGTTGGGATGGAAGTTGTGTTTGAAGTTGTGATGGAAGATGGGGAGGAAGTTGGGTTGAAAGTTGGGTTGGACGTTGTGTTTGAAGTTGGGTTGGTAGTTGGGTTGGACGTTGGGTTGGAAGTTGAGTTGGAAGTTGGGTTGAAAGTTTGGTTGGAAGCAAGTGTTGTATGCTGGGTTGGAAGTTGGGTTGGACGTTGTGTTTGAAGTTGGGTTGGTAGTTGGGTTGGACGTTGGGTTGGAAGTTGAGTTGGAAGTTGGGTTGAAAGTTTGGTTGGAAGCAAGTGTTGTATGCTGGGTTGGAAGTTGGGTTAGAAGTGGGGTTGGAAGTTGGGTTGGAAGTTGGGTTGGAAGACAGGTTGGAAGTTGGGTTGGATGTAGTGATGGAAGTTGGGATGGAAGTTGTGTTTGAAGTTGGGATGGAAGATGGGAAGGAAGTTGGGATGAAATTTGGGTTGGACGTTGTGTTTGAAGTTGGGTTGGTAGTTGGGTTGGACGTTGGGTTGGAAGTTGAGTTGGAAGTTGGGTTGAAAGTTTGGTTGGAAGCAAGTGTTGTATGCTGGGTTGGAAGTTGGGATGGAAGTTGGGTTGGACGTTGTGTTTGAAGTTGGGTTGGTAGTTGGGTTGGACGTTGGGTTGGAAGTTGAGTTGGAAGTTGGGTTGAAAGTTTGGTTGGAAGCAAGTGTTGTATGCTGGGTTGGAAGTTGGGATAGAAGTGGGGTTGGAAGTTGGGTTGGAAGTTGGGTTGGAAGTTGGGTTGGAAGTGGGGTTGGATGTTGGGTTGGAAGTTGGGTTGAAGTTGGGTTGGAAGCTGGATTAGAAGTTTCGTTGGAACGTGGGTTGGAAGTTGAGTTGGAAGCTGGGTTGGAATTTGGGTTGGAAGTTAGGATGGAAATTGGGTTGGAAGTTGGACTGCAAGTTGGGTTGGAAGTTAGGTTGGAAGTTAGGTTAGATGCTGGGTTGGAAGTTGGGTTGGAAATTGGTTTGAAAGTTGGGTTGGAAGCTGGGTAGGAAGCTGGGTTGGAAGTTAGGTTGGAAGTTGGGTTGGAAGTTAGGTTGGAAGTTGGGTTGGAAGTTGGGTTGGAAGTTGGGTTGGAAGTTGGGTTGTCTGTTAGGATGGAAGTTAGGATTGAAGTTGGGTTTGAAATTGGGATGGAAGCTGCAATGGAAGTTAGATTATAAATTTTGTTGGAAGTTGGGTTGGAAGTTTGGGCTGGAAGTTGGGTTGGACATTGGGTTGAATGTTGGTTTGGAAGTTGAGTTGACGTTGGGCTCAAAGTTGGGTTAGAAGTTGAGTTGGAAGTTGGGTTTGAAGTTGGGCTGAAAGTTGGGTTGGAAGTTGGGTTGGAAGTTGGGATGGAAGTTGGGTTGGATGTTGGGTTGGAAGTTGGGGTTTGTTGGGTCGGAAGTGGGGATGGAGGTGGGATGGAATTTGGGTTGAAAGTTGGGTTGGAAGTTGGGTTGGAAGTTGGTTTGGGAGCTGGGTTGGATGTTGGGTTGAAAGTTGGATTGGAAGCTGGGTTGGATGCTGGGTTGGAAGTTGGATTGGAAGTTGTGTTGAAAGTTGGGTTGGAAGTTGGGTTGGAAGTTGGGTTTAAAGTTGGGTTGGAAGCTTGGTTGGAAGTTGGGTTGGATGTTGAGTTGGAAGTTGGTGTGGAAGTTGGGTTGGAAGTGGGGATGGAGGTGGGATGGACGTTGGGTTGGAAGTTTGGTTGGAAGTTGGGTTGGAAGCTGGGTTGAAAGTTGGGTAGGGAGCTGGGTTGGAAATTGGGTTGAGAGTTGGGTTGGAAGCTGGGTTAGAGGCTTGGTTGGAAGTTGGGTTTGAAGTTGGGTTGAAAGTTGGGTTGGAAGTTGGATTGGAAGTTGGGTTGTAAGTTGGGTTGGAAGTTGGATTGGAAGTTGGGTTGGAAGTTGGGTTGGAAGATGGGTTGAACGTTCGGTTGGAAGTTGAGTTGGAAGTTGGTTTCACAGTTGGGTTGGAAGTTGGGTTGGAAATTGGGTTGGAAGTTAGGTTGGAAGTTGGGCTGGACGTTGGGTTTGAAGTTGAGTTGGATGTTGGGCTAGACGTTGGGTTGGAAGTTGGGTTGGAAGTTTTGATGGAGTTGGGATGGAAGTTGTGTTGGAAGTTGGGTTAGAAGTTGGGTTGGAAGTTGGTTTGGAAGTTCGGTTGGAAGTTGGGTTGAAATTTGGGTTGGAAGCTGGGTTGGATGCTGGGTTGGAAGTTGGGTTGGAGGTTGGGTTGGAAGGTGGGTTCGAATTTGGGTTGGAAGTTGGGTTGGAAGTTGGGATGGTAGTTGGGATGGAGGTTGGGATGGAAGTTAGGTTGGCAGTTGGGTTGGAAGATGGGTTGGATGTTGGGTTGGTAGTTGGATTAGAAAATGGGTTGGACGTTGGGTTGGAAGTTGGGTTGGAAGTTGGGTTGGAAAGTGGGTTCGAAGTTGGGTTGGAAGTGAGGTTGGAAGTTGGGATGGAAGTTGGGATGGAAGTTAGGTTGGAAGTTGGGTTTGAGGTTGGGTTGGAAGTTGGGTTGGAAGTTGGGTTGGAAGTTGCATTGCAAGTTGGGTTCAAAGTTGGGATGGAATCTGGGTAGGAAGTTGGGTTGGAAGTTGTGTTGGAATTTGTGTTGGAAGTTGGGTTGGAAGTTGGGTTGGAAGTTTGGATGGAATTTGGGATGGAAGTTGGGTTTGAAGATGGGTTGGAAATCGGGTTGAAAGTTGGATTGGAAGCTGGGTTAACAGTTGGGTTGGAAGTTGGGTTGGAAGTTGGGTTGGAAGTTGGGCTGGATGTTGGGTTAAAAGTTGGGTTGGAAGTTAGGTTGGAAGTTGGGCTGGAAGTTGGGTTGGAAGTTGGGTTGGATGTTGGGCTAGAAGCTGGGTTGGAAGTTGGGTTGGAAGTTGGGATGGAGTTGAATTGGACGTTGGGTTGGAAGTTGGGTTGGAAGTTGGGTTGAAAGTTGGGTTGGACGTTGTGTTTGAAGTTGGGTTGGTAGTTGGGTTGGAAGTTGGGATGGAGTTGAATTGGACGTTGGGTTGGAAGTTGGGTTGGATGTTGGGCTAGAAGCTGGGTTGGAAGTTGGGTTGGCAGTTGGGATGGAGTTGGGCAGGAAGTTGGGTTGGAAGTTGGGTTGAAAGTTGGGTTGGACGTTGTGTTTGAAGTTGGGTTGGTAGTTGGGTTGGAAGTTGGGATGGAGTTGAATTGGACGTTGGGTTGGAAGTTGGGTTGGACCGTGGGTTGGAAGCCAGGTTGGAAGTTTGGTTGGTAGTTGGGTTGGAAGTTGGGATGGACGTTGGGATGGAACTTGGGTTGGAAGTTGGGTTGGAAGTTGGGATGGATGTGGGCTGGAAGTTGGGTTGGAAGTTGGGTTGGATGTTTGGTTGGAAGTTGGGTTGAAAGTTGGGTTGGAAGCTGGGTTAGTAGCTGGGTTGGAAATTGGGATGGAAGTTAGGTTGGAAGTTGTATTCGAGGTTTGGCGGGAAGTTGGGTTGGAAGTTGGGTTGGAAATTGGATTCGAAGTTGGGTTGAGAGTTTGGATGGAATCTTGGTCGAAAGTTGGGTTTGAAGTTGGGTTGGAAGTTGGGTTGGAATTTGGGTTGGAAGTTGGGTTGGAAGTTGAGTTGGAAGTTGGGATGGAAGTTGGGATGGAAGTTGGGTTGGATGTTGGGCTGGAAGTTGGGTTGGAAGTTGGGTTTGAAGTTGGGTTGGAGATTGGGTTGAAAGTTGGGTTATAAGCTGGGTTGGATGCTGGGTTGGAAGTTTGGTTGGAAGTGTCATACGAATGGAAACACGATGTTAGCAGCAGCAGAAGCAGGCAGAAGCATCGGGACATGCACGTGTGCATCAGCAGAGTGACGTAAGCAAGAGCGGTCCCGAGGAGTTGATCGCAGAGGTTGATAGAGGTTGAGACATGAGGCAGTCGAGGCAGACAAGCTGATGAGAGGGAGTGCTGGCGGGATGAGTGATGGTTGGCTGAGTAGGAGAGCTGATCGAAGGAGCGGAGGTGACGGAGCGAAGAGCTGAGAAATGCTGGCAAAGGCGAGGAATGCGAGGTGCGAGGAGAGCAAAGATCCGGCGGCAAAGCCACAGAAATCAAAGGGAAACAGGATGCACATAACTGTTCTAGTTAAGCGTTGAGGGAATGAACATCCTCGTTGTGTACAGGCAGAACAGGACAACTGGGAAGCAACGGCTTCTTGTGCGCTAGACGGACGCGCTTGCAATTGGTGTTGCTTATTAGGGGATCCCTCGGTCAGTGACCCGTTTGGTCGGTTGGGGACCGGCAACGGCTAGTGTTGATCACCGAGTTCGTTCGACTCGAAGGTCAACCGGTATTCAAGAGTTCTGAGTTTTCGCTGGTGCTTGTGGACTAGTTGGATTCTCATTTCCGACATCCCCCCAAAATCCGACTACCATGTGTGACAGACACTTTGTTCTAGGTGTGCAGCCCTGGGAATGCCGCACGTCAGGAGAAATTGGGATCACATAGTGCTGAGGTCGTCGGGGTAGACTTGGGCGAGAGGTTGTCGACTGGGATGCATGACTTCTCTCAGTCTTTGCTCGTACTGCCTGGTTTGCTTGCCTGTATTCTTCTTTTTGTGCAGCAAAAGTTGAAGCATTTCCCAAGTAGAACTGTCTCCCGAGGAGTGTGTCAGTGACACCAAACGCGAAGAGAAAGTATGGGAAGAAGGCCTCATACACTTGTGATGCCCAGCGAGTCGCGAGATGTGAGGTAGGGTCCTCTTCTTAAGAGGGTAGCACAATTGTTCTCCCGACAAGGGTTGGCAGGGAGGTAGTAAACTGACATGCTATTCGAATCCAGTGTCGCCACCATGCTTGTTGCAGGATGCGGTGCCAGAGGAGAGGTCGAGTACGGAGAAACAAGAGATGAGAGTCGTAGCCGATATAAAGGAATGGTCGGAGTCGATGGGCTAGGTTGACAAGTGCAGCCTGGTATTATGGGGAACGTGGTGTTCTGAGATAGTTGGATTCATAACGGCCGAGAAGTAGTGAAGTGCCGTTGAATTTTCCAAACAACCATGTTTGAGCCAGGACGAGGATGTTGTCTGACCATGTGATGATGCTGGATCCGTCTTCAGCAAGAACTGGTACTCTTGAGGCAAGTTGCTGATGCTGTCTTTGAGACATGATGGTGAGTGTTGATGGTGAAGATGGATGACAGAGGAGGAAGAATGAACAACTGAGTGACTGAAGATTGTCACGGGCCCAGTGAGGTGACCGGGCGACTTTGAAGAATGCAGAGAAGTGATGAGTGATAGGATGGGGGTAGGGGTGAAATCTTCTGCACTGATGAAGTTTCGGCATGGGTGCAGATCGTTGCGGAATTGGCGATGCGACCGGGCAGAACCTTTTGCCGAGTAGAGAATGATGCGAACGGCGGAGAAGCGATTCATAATGGAATGGACGCAGGGGAAAACCACGTGCGCTACTGAAATAGGGGAATCGAATGCGGCAAGGGGAAGGCAAGTGCCAACGCGCCACGAGAAATCTGCTACCGGCGTGGGTGCAAGGTGCTGCGATCGGACGCTAGCTTGTGCAGGTCCTTGTGCTGGCCACATATGCTCAAATATGCGGAAGCGGAAGCTGATGACGGAGTGGGCGCAGGGGCGAACCGTGTGCACTGCGGAAGTTTTCGCCGTGCGCACAGGTCATCGCACAACAGGCGATGCAACCGGGCGAATCCTTGTGCTGAGCAGAAAGCAACGCAGAAGCGGAGGATGCAATTGATTGATGAGTGGGCGCATGGGCAAAACGACGTGCACTGCGGAATGATGCTGATGAAGAGGATTGATGAGGAGGCAGCGCGGACGATGCGGATGCCGGAGAGGAGGAGACAAAGATGAGGATGAAAAGGTTGCTGTGGAGATCGAGGAGGCAGAGGTAAGGAGGAGTGATGGCAGCAGATGAGGATGACGCAAGAGCTGATGGAGGAGCAAGAAGATCATACAGGATGGAGAGGCGATGCGCCAAGGAGGGAGACCACAACAACCACTTCCGTTTGCTTTCAGGAGAGTGACGGCTTGTTCCCCGGTTGGCCCTCGGCGAGCAGGAAGACAGGCGGTGTCCGATATCGTGGTAGCTGGAGGAAGTTGGTTGCAGCGGAGAGGGTCATGCGGCGGGCAAAGGCACTGATCCACTGATGTTAGGAGAGAGACGGCTTGTTCCCCAGTTGGCTCGAGATGGGAGCAGGAAGACTGGTGGTGTCCGATATCCTGACGGCGGTAGTTTGACAGCTGCTGCTGACGAAGCTAGAAGGCGATGCGAGGAGGCGGCTCAAGATGATGAAAGCAGACGAGATGAGGACGATGTAGAAGAAGTAGCAAATGAGATGGATGAAGAGAGGGATAAGAGTGGAGGTGCTTGCGGACGCCCAAAAGATGGATGGCATTGGTTGGCGAGCGGCAGGATACTTCCAAGTAGTTGATGGCAGGTGGCGGCTCGAGAGTTGCTTGCTTGAGGAATGCAAATCAAAGCAGATGAAGGAAGGAAGGCGGGAGAGCGGTGACAAGGCTACGGGGCAACAGGTGATGTTGCCTGATGCTCTGACACCACGTCAGAAGAATGCAAACACGGGGTTAGCAACAGCAGAAGCAGGCAGAAGCATCGGGACATTCACGTGTGCGTCAACAGAGTTTCGCAAGCAAGAGCGGTCCCAAGGAGTTAGTCATAGAGGTTGATAGAGGCTGAGACATGAGGTAGCCGAGGTAGACAAGGTGATGAGAGAGAGTGCTTGCAAGATGAGTGATGGTTGGCTCAGTAGGAGAGCTGACCAAAGAAGCGGAGGTGATGGAGCGGCGAGCTAAGAAAGGTTGGCGAAGGCAAGGAATGCGAGGTGCAAGCAGAGCGAAGACAAGACAGCAAAGCCATGGAACCAAAGGGAAAAAGGATGCACAGAACTGTTCTGGTTAAGCATTGAGGGAATGATCATCCTCATTATGTACAGGTAGATCAGAACAATTTGTAAGTATCGACTTCGTGTGCGCTAGCCGGACGCGCTTGCAATCGGTGTTGCTTATTAGGGGATCCCTCGGTCAGTTACCCGTTCGGTCAGTTGGGGTCCAGCAACGGCTAGTTTTGATCACCGAGCTGGTTCGACCCAAAGGTGAACCGGTGTTTGAGAGTTCTGAGGTTTCACAGTTGCTTGTGAACTAGTTGGATTCTTATTTCTGACAGGAAATTGTGTTGGAAGTTGGACTGGAAGTTGGGTTGGAAGCTGGGTTGGAAGCTGGGTTGGAAGTTGGGTAGGAAGTTGGGATGGAAGTTGGGATGGAAGTTGCATTGGAAGTTAGGTTGGAAGTTGGGATGGAAGTTGGACTGGAAGTTGGGTTGGATGTTGGGTTGGAACTTGGGTTGGAAGTAAGGTGGGAAGTTAGGTTGGAAGTTGGGTTGGAAATTGGAATGGATGTTGGGATGGAAGTTTGGTTGGAATTTGGATTGGAAGTTGGATTGAAAGTTGGGTTGGAAGTTGGCTTGGAAGTTGGGTTAGAATATGGGTTGAGAGTTGGGTTGGAAGTTGGGTTGGAAGTTGGATTGGAAGTTGGGTTGGAAGTTCGGTTTGCAGTTGGGTTGGAAGTTGGGTTTGAAGTTGGGTTGAAAGTTGGGTTGGAAGCTGGGTTGGATGCTGGGTTGGAAGTTGGGTTGGAATTTGGGTTGGATGTTGGGTCGAAAGTTGGCTTACAAGTTAAGTTGGAAGTTGGTTTGGATGTTGGGCTGGAAATTGGGATAGAAGTTGGGTCGGATGTTGGGTTGGAAGTTGGACAGGAAGTTGGGTTGGAAGTTGGGTTTGAAGTTGGGTTGAAAGCTGGGTTGGAAGCTGGGTTGAATGCTGGGCTGGAAGTTGGGTTGGAATTTGGGTTGGAAGTTCGGTTGGAAGTTGGGTTAGAAGTAAGAATGAAAGTAGGGTTGGAAACTGGGTTGGAAGCTGGGTTGGGAGTTGAATTGGAAATAGGGTTGTAAGTTGGGTTGGAAGTTGGGTTGGAAGTTGGGTTGGAAGTTGGGTTGAAACTTGGGTTGGAAGTTGGGATGGAATTTAGATGAAAGCTGGGTTGGAAGTTGGGTTGGAAGTCGGGCTTGAAGTGTGGTTAGAAGTTGGGTTGGAAGTTGGATTGGAGGCTGGGTTGGACATTGGGTTGGAAGTTGGATTGGAAGTTGGGTTGGAAGGTGGGTTGGAAGTTGCGTTGGAGGTGGGGATGGAAGTTGTGATGGAAATTGGGTGGGAAGTTGGGTTGGAAGCTGGGTTGGAAGTTGGGTTGGAAGTTGGGATGGAAGTTGGGTTGGACGTTGGGTTGAAAGTTGGGTTGGAAGCTGGGTTGGAAGTTGTGTTGGAAGCTCGGTTGGAATTTGGGTTTGAAGTGGTGCTGGAAGTTGGGTTGGAAGTTGGGTTCGAAGTTGGGTTGGAAGTTGGGATGGAGTTTGGGTTGGAAGTTGGGTTGGAAGTTGGGTTGGAAGTTGGGATGGAAGTTGGGATGAAAGTTAGGTTGGAAGTTGGGATGGAAGTTGGGTTTGAAGCTGGGCTGGATGTTGGGATGGAAGTTGGGCTGAAAGTTGGGTTGGAATTTGAGCAAAAGGTGGGTTGGAACTTGGGTTGGATGTTGCGTTGAAGGTTGAGTTGGAAGTTGGGTTATAAGATAGGTTGGAGGCTGGGTTGGAAGTTGGGTTGGAAGTTGGGTTAGAAGTTGGATTGGAAGTTGGGATGGAAGTTGGGTTGGAAGTTTTGTTGGAAGTTGGGTTGGACGTTAGGATTGAGCTAGGGATGGAAGTTGGGTTGGAAGTTGGGTTGGAAGCTGGGTTGGAAGTTGGGCTGGAAGTTGGGTTGGAAGTTGAGATGGAAATTGAGATGGAAATTGAGTTTGATGTTGGGATGGAAGTTGGGATGGAAGTCTGGTTGGAAGTTGGGTTGGACATTGGTTTGGAAATAAGGTTGGAAATTGGGATGTAAGTTGCGTTTAAAGTTGGGTTGGAAGTTGGGTTTGAATTTTGGATGAAAGTTGGGTTGGAAGCTGGGTTGGATGCTGGGTTGGAAGTTGGGTTGGAATTTGGGTTGGATGTTGGGTTGAAAGTATGGTTGGAAGTTGGGTTGGAAGTTGGATTGGAAGTTGGGTCAGAAGTTGAATTGGAAGTTGAATTGGAAGTTGGGTTTGAAGTTGGGTTAGAAGTTGGGTTGGAAGTTGGTTGGACATTGGGTAGAAAATTGGGATAGAAGTTGGGTTGGACGCTGGGTTGGAAGTTGGACTGGAAGTTGGGTTGGAAGTTGGGTTTGAAGTTGGGTTGAAAGTTGGGTTGGAAGCTGGGTTGGATGCTGGGTTAGAAGTTGGGTTGGAATTAGGGTTGGAAGTTGGGTTGGAAGTTGGGTTGTTAGTTGGGTTGGAAGTTGGGTTGGAAGTTGGGATGGATGTTTGGACGGAAGTTGGGTTGGAAGTTGGGTTGGAAGTTGGGATGAAAGTTGGGATGAAAGATAGGTTGGCAGTTGGGATGGAAGTTGGGATGGAAGTTGGGTTTGAAGCTGAGCTGGATGTTGGGATGGAAGTTGGGCTTAAATTTGGGTTGGAATTTGAGCAAAAGTTGGGTTGGAAGTTGGGTTGGATGTTGGGTAGAAAGTGAGTTGAAAATTGGCTTATAACTTGGGTTGGAGGTTGGGTTGGAAGTTAACGTGGAAGTTGGGTTAGAAGTTGAATTAGAGGTTGGGTTGGAAGTTGTGTTGCAAGTTGTGTTGGAAGTTGGGTTGGACGTTGAAATGGAGTTTGGGATGGAAGTTGGGTTGGAAGTTGGGTTGGAAGTTGGGTTGCAAGTTGGGCTGGAAGTTGGGTTGGAAGTTGGGTTGGAAGTTGGAATGGAAATTGGGATGGAAGTTGTGTTAGATGTTGGGATGGAAGTTGGGATGGAAGTTTGGTTGGAAGTTGGGTTGGACGTTGGTTTGGAAGTTGGGTTGGAAATTGGGATGGAAGTTGGGTTTGAAGTTGGGTTGGAAGTTGCATTTGAAGTGGGGTTGAAATTTGCGTTGGAAGCTGGGTTGGATGCTGGGTTGGAAGTTGGGTTGGAATCTGGGTTGGATGTTGGGTTGAAAGTTGGGTTGGAAGTTGGGTTGGAAGTTGGGATGGAAGCTGGGTTGGAAGTTGGGATGGAAGTTAGGATAAACGTTGGATTTGAAGTTGGGTTGGAAGTTGGGTTCAAAGTTGGGTCGAAAGTTGAATTGGAAGTTGGATTGGAAGTTGGGTTGGAAGTTGGTTGGATGTTGGGTTGGAAATTGGGATAGAAGTTGGGTTGGATGTTGGGTTGGAAGTTGGAATTGAAGTTGGGTTGGAAGTTGGGTTCAAAGTTGGGTTGAAAGTTGGGTTGGAAGCTGGATTGGATGCTGCATTGGAAGTTGGGTTGGAATTTGGGTTGGAAGTTGGGTTGGAAGTTGGGTTGGAAGTTGGGTTGAAAGTTGGGTTGGAAGTTGGGTTGGAATTTGGGTTGGAAGTTGGGTTGGAAGTTGGGTTGGAAGTTGGGTTGAAAGTTGGGTTGGAAGCTCGGTTGGAAGCTGGGTTGGAAGTTGGGTTGGAATTTGGGTTGGAAGTTGGGTTGGAAGTTGGGTTGGAAGTTGTGTTGGAAGTTGGGATGGAAGTTGGGATGAAAGTTGGGTTGGAAGTTGGGTTGGAAGCTGTGCTGGAAGTTGAGCTAGAATTTGGGTTGGAAGTTGGATTGGAGGTTGGGTTGGAAGATGGGTTGGAAGTTGGGCTGGAAGTTGGGTTGAAAGTTGGATTGGAAGTTGGGTTGGAAGTTGGGTTGGAAGTTGGGATGGAAATTGAGATGGAAATTGAGTTTGATGTTGGGATGGAAGTTGGGATGGATGTCTGGTTGGAAGTTGGGTTGGACATTGGTTTGGAAGTTGGATTGGAAATTGGGATGGAAGTTGGGTTTGACGTTGGGTTGGAAGTTGGGTTTGAAGTTGGGTTGAAAGTTGGATTGGACGTTGGGTTGGAAGTTGGGTTGGAAGCTGGGTTGGAAGTTGGGATGGAAGTTGGGATAAAAGTTGGATTGGAAGTTGGGTTGGAAGTTGGGTTGGAAGTTACGTCGAACGTTGAATTGGAAGTTGGATTGGAAGCTGGGTTTGAAGCAGGGTTAGAAGTTGGGTTGGAAGTTGGTTGGATGTTGGGACTAAAATTGGGATAGAAGTTGGGTTGGTTGTTGGGTTGGAAGTTGGATTGGAAGTTGGGTTGGAAGTTGGGTTTGAAGTTGGGTTGAAAGTTTGGTTGGAAGCTGGGTTGGATGCTGGGTTAGAAGTTGGGTTGGAATTAGGGTTGGAAGTTGGGTTGGAAGTTAGGTTGGAAGTTGGGCTGAAAGTTGGATTGGATGTTGGGTTGGATGTTTGGATGGAAGTTGGGTTGGAAGTTGGATTGGAAGTTGGGATAGAGTTTGGGTTGGAAGTTGGGTTGGAAGTTGGGTTGGAAGTTGGGATGGAAGTTGGGATGAAAGTTATGTTGGCCGTTGGGATGGAAGTTGCGATGGAAGTTGGGTTGAAGCTGGGTTGGATGTTGGGATGGAAGTTGGGCTTAAATTTAGGTTGGAATTTGAGCAAAATGTTGGGTTGGAAGTTGGGTTGGAGGTTGGGTTGAAAGTTGAGTTGGAAGTTGGCTTGTACGTTGGGTTGGAGGTTGGGTTGGAAGTTGGGTTGGAAGTTAGGTTAGAAGTTGGATTAGAAATTGGGTTACAAGTTGGGTTGGAAGTTGTGTTGGAAGTTGGGTTGGACGTTGGGATGGAGTTTGGAATGGAAGTAAAGTTGGAAGTTGGGTTGGAAGTTGGGTTGGACGTTGGGTTGGAAGTTGGGTTGGAAGTTGGGTTGGAAGTTGGGATGGAAATTGGGATGGAAATTGTGTTTGATTTTGGGATGGAAGTTAAGATGGAAGTTTGGTTGGAAATTGGGTTGGAAGTTTGGTTGGACGTTGGTTTGGAAGCTGGGTTGGAAATTGGGATGGAAGTTGGGTTTGAAGTTGGGTTGGAAGTTGGGTTTGAAGTTGGGTTGAAAGTTGTGTTGGAAGCTGGGTTGGATGCTGGGCTGGAAGTTGGGTTCGAATTGGGGTTGGATGTTGGGTTGAAAGTTGGGTTTGAAGTTAAGCTGGAAGTTGGGTTGGAAGCTGGGTTGGAATTTGAGATGGAAGTTGGGATAAAATCTGGGTTTGAAGTTGGGTTGGAAGTTGGGTTGGAAGTTGGGCTAGAAGTTGGGTTTGAAGTTGGTTGGATGTTGGGCTGGAAATTGGGATAGAATTTGGGTTGGATGTTGGGTTGGAAGTTGGACTTGAAGTTGGGTTGGAAGTTGGGTTTGAAGTTGGGTTGAAAGTTGGGTTGGAAGATGGGTTGGATGCTTCATTGGAAGTTGGGTTGGAATTTGGGTTGGAAGTTGGGTTGGAAGTTGGGATGGAAGTTGGGATGAAAGTTGGGTTGGAAGTTGGGTTGGAAGCTGGGCTGGAAGTTGAGGTAGAATTGGGGTTGGAAGCAGGATTTGAGGTTGGATTGGAAGATGGGTTGGAAGTTAGGTTGGAAGTTGGGTTGAAAGTTGGATTGGAAGTTGGGTTGGAAGTTGGGTTGGAAGTTGGGTTGAAAGTTGGGATGGAAGTTGAGATGGAAGTTGGGTGGGACGTTTGGTTGGAAGTTGGGCTGGAAGTTGGGTTGGAATTTGAGTTAGACGTTGGGTTGAAAGTTGGGTTGGAAGCTGGGTTGGAAGCTGGGTGGGAAGTTGTGTTGGAAGTTGGGTTGGAAGTCGGGTTGGAAGCTGGGTTGGAAGTTGGCATGGAATTTGGGTTGGAAGTTGGGTTGGAAGTTGGGTTGGAAGTTGGGATGGAAGTTGGGATGAAAGTTGGGTTGGAGGTTGGGTTGGAAGTTGGGCTGGAAATTGGGTTGGAAGTTGGGTTGGAAGTTGGGTTGGTAGTTGGGTTGGAAGTTGGGTTGGAAGTTGGATTGGATGCTGGGATGGAAGTTGGGTTGGAAATTGGGCTGGAAGTTGGGTTGGAGATTGGGCTGGAAGTTGGGTTGGAAGTTGGGTCGGAAGTTGGGTTGGAAGTTGGGTTGGAAGCTGGGTTAGAAGCTGAGTTGGAAGTTGGGTTGGAAGTTGGGTTGGTAGTTGGGTTGGAAGTTGGGCTGGAAGTTGAGTTGGAAGTTGGGTTGGAAATTGGGCTGGAAGTTGGGTTGGAGATTGGGCTGGAAGTTGGGTTGGAAGTTGGGTTGGAAGTTGGGTTGGAATTTGGGATGGAGTTTGGGTTGGAAGTTGGGTTGGAAGCTGGGTTGGAAGTTGGGTTGGAAGTTGGGTTGGCGGTAAGGATGGATGTTGGGATAAAAGTTAGGTTGTAAGTTGGGATGGAATTTGGGATGGAAGTTGGGTTTGAAGCTGGGCTGGATGTTGGGATGGAAGTTTGGCGCAAAGTTGGGTTTGAATTTGAGCAAACGTTGGGTTGTAAGTTGGGTTGTATGTTGGGTTGGAAGTTGTTCTGGAAGTTGGGTTGTAAGTTGGGGTGGAGGTTGGGTTTGAAATTGGGTTTATTGTTGGGTTGGAAGTCGAGTTGGAAGTTGGGTTCATAGTTGGGTTGGAAGTTTGGTTGGAAATTGGGTTGGAAGTTGGTTGGAAGTTGGGTTGGAAGTTGGGTTGGAAGTTGGGTTGGAAGTTGAGTTGGATGTTCGGTTGGAAGTTGGGTTGGAAGTTGGGTTTGAAGTTGGGATGAAAGTTGGGATGGAAGTTGGGTTGGAAGTTGGGTTGGAAGTTGGGTCGGAAGGTGGGTTGAAAGTTGGGTTGGAAACTGGGTTGGATGCTGGGTTGGGGGTTGGGTTGGAATTTGGGTTGGAAGGTGAGTTGTCTGTTGGGTTGGAAGTTGGGTTGGAAGTTGGGTTGGAAGCTGGGATGGAAGTTCGAATGGAGGTTGGGATGGAAGTTAGGTTGGACGTTGGGTTGGATGTTGGGGTGGAAGTTGGGTTGGAAGTTGGATTAGAAAATGGGTTGGATGGTGGGTTGGAAGTTGGGTTGAAGGTTGGGCTGGAAATTGGGTTGGAAATTGGGTTGGAAGTTGGGTTGGAAGTTGGGATGGAAGTTGGGCTGGGAGTTGGGATGGAAGCTAGGTTGGAAGCTGGATTGGAGGTTGGGTTGGAAGTTGGATTGGAAGTTTGGATGGAAGTTGGATTGGAAGTTGGATTGAACGTTGGGAAGGAATCTGGGTTTGAAGTTGGGTTGGAAGTTCGGTGGGAAGTTGGGTTGAAATTTGGGATGGAAGTTGGGTTAAAAGTTGGGTTGGAAGCTGGGAGGGAAGTTTGGATGAAAATTGGGATAAAAGTTGGGTTTGAAGTTGGGTTGGAATTTGAATTGGTAGTTGGGCTAGAAGTTGGGTTGGAAGTTGGGTTGGAAGTTGGGTTGGAAGTTGGGTTTGAAGTTGGGTTGGATGTTGTGATGGAAGTTGGGATGGAAGTTGTGTTTGAAGTTGGGATGGAAGTTGGGATGGAAGTTGGGCTGAAGTTGGGTTTGACGTTGCGCTGGAATTTGGATTAGAAGTTGGGTTTCACGTTGGGTTGGAAGTTGAGCTGGAAGTTGGGTTGAAAGTTTGGTTGGAAGCTGGGTTGTATGCTGGGTTGGATATTGGCCTGGGAGTTGGGTTGGAAGTTGGGTTGGAAGTTGGGTTGGAAGCTGGGATGGAAGTTGGGTTGGAAGTAGGGTTGAAAGTTGGGCTGGATATTGGGTTTGAAGTTGGATTGTAAGTTGGGTTGGAAGTTGGGTTGGAAGTTGGGTTGGAAGTTGGGTTGGAAGTTGGGTTGGATGTTGGAATGGAAGTTGGGATGGAAGGTGTGTTCGATGTTGGGATGGAAGTTGGGATGGAAGTTGGGTTGGAAGTTGGGTTGGATGTTGAATTGGAAGTTGGGTTGGAAGTTGGGTTGGACGTTCGATTGGAAGTTGAGTTGGAAGTTGGGTTGAAAGTTTTGTTCGAAGCTGGGTTGCATGCTGGGTTGGAAGTTGGACTGGAAGTTGGGTTGGAAGTAGGGTTGGAAGTTGGGTTGGAAGTTGGGTTGGAAGTTGGGTTGGAAGTTGGGTTGGAAGTTGGGTTGAAAGTTGGGTAGGAAGCTGGATTGGAAGTTGGGTTAGAACGTGGGTTGGAAGTTGAGTTGGAAGCTGGGTTGGAATTGGGGTTGGAAGTTAGGATGGAAGTTGGGTTGGAAGTTGGATTCGAAGTTGGGTTGGAAGTCGGGTTGGAAGTTAGGTTGGAAATTGGGTTGGAAGTTGGGTTGGAAGTTGGGTTGGAAGTTGGGTTGAAAGGTGGGTTGGAAGTTGGGTTGGAAGTTGGGGTGGAGGTTGGGCTGGAGGCTAGGTTGGAAGTTGGGTTGGAAGTTAGGTTGGAAGTTGGCTTGGAAGTTGGGTTGGAAGTTCGATTGGAAGTTTGGTTGAAAGCTAGGGTGGAAGTTGGGTTTGAACTTGGGTTAGAAGTCGGCTTGGAATTTGGGTTGGAAGTTGGTTGGAAGTTGGGAAGGAAGTTGGGTTCGAAGTTGGGTTGGAAGTTGGATTGGAAGTTGGGCTAGAAGTTGGGTTGGAAGTTGGGTTGGAAGTTGGGTTGGATGTCGTGATGGAAGTTGGGATGGAAGTTGTATTTGAAGTTGGAATGGAAGTTGGGATGGAAGTTGGGTTGGAAGTTGGGTTGGACGTTAGGTTGGAAGTTGGATTAGAAGTTGGGTTTAACGTTGGGTTGGAAGTTGAGTTGGAAGATGGGTTGAAAGTTTGGTTGGAAGCTGGTTTGTCTGCAGGGTTGGAAGTTGGCTGGAAGTTGGATTGGATGTTGGGTTGGAAGTTGGGTTGGAATTTGGGTTGGACGTTGGGCTGGAAGTTGGGTTGGAAGTTGGGTTGAAAGTTGGGTTGGAAGCTGGATTGGAAATTGGGTTGGAACGTGGGTTGGAAGCTGAGTTAGAAGTTGGGTTGGAATTTGGGTTGGAAGTTAGGATGGAAGCTGTGTTGGAAGTTGGGTTCGAAGTTGGATTGGAAGTTGGGTTTGATGTTGGGTTGGAAGTTGAGTTGGAAGTTGGGTTGAATGTTTGGTTGGAAGCTGGGTTGTATGCTATGTTGGAAGTTGGGCTGGAAGTTGGGTTGGAAGCTGGGTTGGAAGTTGGGTTGGAAGTTGGGTTGGAAGTTGGGTTGGAAGTTGAGTTGGAAGTTGGGTTGAAAGTTGGGCTGGATGTTGGGTTGAAAGTTGGATTGGAAGTTGGGTTGGAAGTTGGGCTGGAAGTTTGGTTGGAAGTTGGGCTGGAGATTCGGTTGGATGTTGGGATGGAAATTGGGATGGAAGTTGTGTTTGAAGTTGGGATGGAAGTTGGGATGGATGTTGGGTTGGAATTTGAAATGGAAGTTGGGTTGGAAGTTGGGTTGGACGGTCAGTTGGAAGTTGAGTTGGAAGTTGGGATGAAAGTTTGGTTGGAAGCTAAGTTGTACGCTGGGTTGGAAACTAGACTGGAAGTTGGGTTGGAAGTTGGGTTGAAAGTTGGGTTGGAAGTTGGGTTGGAAGTTGGGTTGGAAGTTGGGTTGGAAGTTGAGTTCGAAGCTGGATAGGAAGCTGGGTTGAAGCGTGGGCTGGAAGTTGAGTTAAAAGTTGGGTTGGAATTTGGGTTGGAGTTAGGATGGAAGTTGGGTTGGAAGTTGGATTGGAAGTTTGGTTGGAAGTCAGGTTGGAAGTTAGATTGGAAGTTGGGTTGGAAGTAGGGTTGGAAGTTGGGTTGGAAGTTGGGATTGAAGTTGGATTGGAAGCTGGGTTAGAAGCTGGGTTGGAAGTTGGGTTTGAAGTTGGGTTGGAAGTTGGGATGGAAGTTGGGTTGGAAGTTGGGTTGGAAGTTGGGTCAGATGTTGGGATGGAAGTTGGGTTTGAAGTTGGGATGGAAGTTGGGTTGGAAGTTGGGATGGATTTCAGGATGGAAGTTGTGCTGGAAGTTAGGTTGGAAGTTGGGTTGGAATTTGGGTTGGAAGTTGGATTGGAAGTTTGGTTGAAAGTTAGGTTGGAAGTTGGGTTTGAACTTGGGTTAGAAGTTGTGTTGGAAGTTGGGTTGGAAGTTGGCTGGAAGTTGGGATGGAAGTTGGGTTGGAAGTTGGGTTGGAAGTTGGCTTGGAAGTTGGGTTGGAAGTTTGGTTGGAAGTTGGGTTGGAAGCTGGATTGGAAGTTGGGTTAGAGCGTGGGTTGGTAGTTGAGTTGGAAGTTGGGTTGGAATTTGGGTTGGAAGTTAGGATGGAAGTTGTGTTGGACGTTGGGTTGGAAGTTGGATTGGAAGTTGGGTTTGATGTTGGGTTGGAAGTTGAGTTGGAAGTTGGGTTGAAAGTTTGGTTGGAAGCTGGGTTGTATGCTGTGTTGGAAGTTGGGCTGGAAGTTTGGTTGGAAGCTGGGTTGGAAGTTGGGTTGGAAGTTGGGTTGGAAGTTGGGTTGGAAGTTGGGTTGGATGTTGGGTTGAAAGTTGGGCTGGATGTTGGGTTGGAAGTTGGATTGGAAGTTGGGCTGGAAGTTGGGTTGGAAGTTTGGTCAGAAGTTGGGCTGGAAAATGGGTTGGATGTTGGGATGGAAGTTCGGATTGAAGTTGTGTTTGAATTTGGGATGGAAGTTGGGATGGAAGTTGGGTTGGAAGTTGAAATTGAAGTTGGGTTAGAAATTGGGTTGGACGGTCAGTTGGAAGTTGAGTTTGAAGTTGGGTTGAAAGTTTGTTTGGAAGCTAAGTTGTATGATGGGTTGGAAGCTAGACTGGAAGTTGGGTTG
Source organism: Penium margaritaceum (assembly GCA_023375785.1). Classification (NCBI taxonomy): domain Eukaryota; kingdom Viridiplantae; phylum Streptophyta; class Zygnematophyceae; order Desmidiales; family Peniaceae; genus Penium; species Penium margaritaceum. The sequence continues at coordinate 911,490 of SZWC01000007.1, read as the reverse complement.
GAAGTTGGATTGCAAGTTGGGTTGGAAGTTGGGTTGGAAGTTGGATTGGAAGTTGGATTGAAAGTTGAGTTGGAAGTTGGATAGGAAGTTTGGTTGAAGCGTGGGCTGGAAGTTGAGTTGGATGTTGGGTTGGAATTTGGGTTGGAGTTAGGATGGAAGTTGGGTTGGAAGTTGGATTGGAAGTTGGGTTGGAAGTCGGGTTGGAAGTAAGGTTGGAAGTTGGGTTGGAAGTAGGGTTGGAAGTTGGGTTGGAAGTAGGGATAGGATTTGGACTGGAAGCTGGGTTAGAAGCTGGGTTGGAAGTTGGGTTGGAAGTTGGGTTGGAAGTTGGGTTGGAAGTTGGGTTGGAAGTTGGGTTGGAAGTTGGGTTTGAAGGTGGGTCAGATGTTTGGATGGAAGTTGGGATGGAAGTTGGGTTTGAAGTTGGGATGGTAGTTGGGTTGGAAGTTGGGATGGATTTCAGGATGGAAGTTGTGTTGGAAGTTAGGTTGGAAGTTGGGTTGGAAGTTGGGTTGGAAGTTGGATTGGAAGTTTGGTTGAAAGTTAGGTTGGAAGTTGGGTTTGAACTTGGGTTAGAAGTTGTGTTGGAAGTTGGGTTGGAAGTTGCCTGGAAGTTGGGATGGAAGTTGGGTGGGAAGTTGGGTTGGAAGTTGGCTTGGAAGTTGGGTTGCAAGATGGGCTGGAAGTTGGGTTGGATGTTGTTCTGCAAGTTGGGATGGAAGTTGTGTTTGAAGTTGGGATGGAAGTTGGGATGGAAGTTGGGATGGAAGCTGGGTTGGACGTTGGGTTGGAAGTTGGATTGGAAGTTGGGTTTCACGTTGGGTTGGAAGTTGGATTGGAAGTTGGGATGGAAACTGGGTTGGAATTCGGGTTGGAAGTTGGGTTGGAAGTTCGGTTTGAAGTTCGGTTGGAAGTTGGAATGGAAGCTGGGATGGAAGTTGGGATGAATGTTGGGATGGAAAATGAGTTGGATGTTGGGTTGGAAGTTGGATTGGAAGCTGGGTTGGAAGCTTGGTTGAAGGTTGGGATGGAAATTGGGATGGAGGTTGGGTTGGAAGTTGGGTTGGAATTTAGGTTAGATGTTGGGTTGGAAGTTGGGTTGGACGTTGGGATGGAAGTTGGGTTGGAAGTTGGGCTGGAAGTTGGGCTGAAAGTTGGGTTGGAAGTTGGTTTGCAAGTTGGGCTGGAAGTTGGGTTGGAAGTTGGTTTGGATGTTGTGATGGAAGTTGGGATGGAAGTTGTGTTTGAAGTTGGGATGGAAGTTGGGATGGAAGTTGGGTTGGAAGTTGGGTTGGACGTTGGGTTGGAAGTTGGATTGGAAGTTGGGTCTGACGTTGGGTTGGAAGTTGAGTTGGAAGTTGGGTTGAAAGTTTGGTTGGAAGATGGGTTGTATGCTGGGTTGGAAGCTGGGGTGGAAGTTGGGTTGGAAGTTGGATTGGAAGTTGGGTTGGAAGTTGGGTTGGAAGTTGGGTTGGACATTGGGCTGGAAGTTGGGTTGGAAGTTGGGTTGAAAGTTGGGTTGGAAGCTAGATTGAGAGTTGGGTTGGAACTTGGGTTAGAAGCTGAGTTTGAAGTTGGGTTGGAATTTGGGTTGGAAGTTAGGATGAAAGTTGCATTGGACGTTCGGTTGGAAGTTCGATTGGAAGTTGGGTTTGACGTTGGGTTGGAAGTTGAGTTGGAAGTTGGGTTGAAAGTTTGGTTGGAAGCTGGGTTGTATGCTGTGTTGGAAGTTGGGCTGGAAGTTGGGTTGGAAGCTCGGTTGGAGGTTGGGTTGGAAGTTGGGATGGAAGTTGGGTTGGAAGTTGGGATGGAAGTTGGTTTGGAAGTTGGGTTGGAAGTTGGGTTGGAAGTTGGGTTGCAAGTCGGGTTGGAAATTGGCTTGGAAGCTGGATAGGAAGTTGGATTGGAACGTGGCCTGGAAGTTGCGTTGGAAGTTGGGTTGGAATTTGGGTTGGAAGTTAGTATGGAAGTTGGGTTGGAAGTTGAATTGGAAGTTGGATTGGATGTCGGGTTTGAAGTTAGGTTGGAAGTTGGGTTGGGAGTAGGGTTGGAAGTTGGATTGGAAGTTGGTATGGAAGTTGGGTTGGAAGCTGGATTAGAAGCCGGGTTGGAAGTTGGGTTGGAAGTTGGGTTGGAAGTTGGGTTGGAAGTTGGGTTGGACGTTGGGTTGGAAGTTGGGTTGGAAGTTGGGATGGAAGTTGGGTT
>SZWC01000007.1:879140-909205 GCA_023375785.1 Penium margaritaceum | reverse complement strand
GTTGGGTTGGAAGTTGGGTTGGAAGTTGTGTTGGAAGTTGGGTTGGAAGTTGGGTTGGAAGTTGGGTTGGACGTTGGGTTGGAAGTTGGGTTGGAAGTTGGGATGGAAGTTGGGTTTGAAGTTGGGATGGAATTCAGGATGGAAGTTGGGTTGGAAGTTAGGTTGGAAGTTGGGTTGGAAGTTGGGTTGGAAGTTGGATTGGAAGTTTGGTTAAAAGTTGGGTTGGAAGCTGGGTTGTATGCTGGGTTGGAAGTTGGGTTGGAAGTTTGGATGGAAGCTGGGTTGTATGCTCGGTTGGAAGTTGAGTTGAAAGTTGTGTTGGAAGTTGGGTTGGAAGTTGGGTTGGAAGTTGGATTGGAAGTTGGGTTGGTAGCTGGGATGGAAGTTGGGATGGAAGTTGGGTTGGAAGTTGGGTTGGATGTTGAGTTGGAAGTTGGGTTGGAAGTTGGGTTGGACGTTTGGTTGGAAGTTGAGTTTGAAATTGGGTTGAGAGTTTGGTTGGAAGCCGGGTTGTATGCTGGGTTGGAAGTTGGACTGGAAGTTAGGTTGGAAGTTGGGTTGGAAGTTGGGTTGGAAGTCGGGTTGGAAGTTGGGTTGGAAGTCGGGTTGGAAGTTGGGCTGAAAGCTGGGTTGGAAGGTGGATTGGAAGTTGGGTTCGAACGTGGGTTGGAAGCTGAGTTGGAAGTTGGGTTGGAATTTGGGCTGGAAATCAGGATGGCAGTTGGGTTAGAAGTTGGATTGGAAGTTGCGTTGGATGTCGGGTTGGAAGTTGGGTTGGAAGTTGGGTTGAAAGTTGGATTGCAAGTTGGGTTGGAAGTTGGGTTCAAAGTTGGGATGGAAGTTGGGTTGGAAGCTGGGTTGGAAGTTGGGTTGGAAGTTGGGATGGAATTTAGGATGGAAGTTGGGTTGGAAGTTAGGTTGGAAGTTGGGTTGGAAGTTGGGTTGGAAGTTGGATTGATAGTTGGGTTGAAAGCTAGGTTGGAATTTGGGTTTGAACTTGGGTTAGAAGTTGGGTTTGAAGTTGGGTTGGAAGTGCTGTTGGATGTTGTGATGGAAGTTGGGATGGAAGTTGTGTTTGAAGTTGGGATGGAATTTGGGATGGAGGTCGGGTTGGAAATTGGGTTGGACGTTGTGTTGGAAGTTGGATTGGAAGTTGGGTTTGACGTTGGGTTGGAAGTTGAGTTGGAAGTTGGGTTGAAAGTCCGGTTGGAAGCTGGGTTGTATGGTAGGTTGGATGTTGGGCTGGAAGTTGGGTTGGAAGTTGGGCTGGAATTTTGGTTGGAAGTTTGGTTCGAAGTTGGATTGGAAGTTGGGCTGGAAGTTGAATTGGAAGTTGGGTTGAAAGTTGGGTTGGAAGCTGGATTGGAAGTTGGGTTGGAACGTGGGTTGGAAGCTGAGTTGGAAGTTGGGTTGAAATTTGGGTTGGAAGTTATGATGGAAGTTGGGTTGGAAGCTGGATTGTAAGTTGGGTTGGAAGTCGGTTTGGACGTTAGGTTGGAAGTTGGGTTGGAAGTTGGGTTGGAAGTTGGGTTGGATGTTGGGACGGAAGTTGGGTTGGAAGCTGGGTTAGAAGCAGGGTTGGAAGTTGGGTTGGAAGTTGGCTTGGAAGTTGGGTTGGAAGTTTGGTTGGAAGTTGGGTTGGAAGTTGGGTTGGAAGTTGGGTTGGATGTTGGGATGGAAGTTGGGTTGGAAGTTGGGTTGGAAGTTGGATTGGAAGTTGGGTTGGAAGTTGGATTGGAAGTTGGGTTGGAAGTTGGATTGGAAGTTGGGTTGGAAGTTGGATTGGAAGTTGGGTTGGAAGTTAGATCGGAAGTTGGGTTTGAACTTGGGTTAGAAGTAGGGATGGAAGTTGGGTTGGAAGTTGGTTGGAAGTTTGGATGGAAGTTGGGTTGCAAGTTGGGTTGGAAGTTGGGTTGGAAGCTGGGTTGGAAGTTTGTTTGGAAGTTGGGTTGGAAGGTGGGTTGGATGTTGTGGTAGAAGTTGGGATGGAAGTTGTTTTTGAAGATGGGATGGAAATTGGGATGGAAGTTGGGTTGGAAATTGGGTTGGATGTTGGGTTGGAAGTTGGATTGGAAGTTGGATTTGACGTTGGGTCGAAAGTTGTGTTGGAAGTTGGGTTGAAAGTTTGGTTGGATGCTGGTTTGTATGCTGGGTTGGAAGTTGGACTGGAAGTTGGGCTGGAAGTTGGGTTGGAAGTTGGGTTGGAAGTTGGGTTTGAAGTTGGGTTGAAAATTGGGTTGGATGTTGCGATGGAAGTTGGGATGGAAGTTGTGTTTGAAGTTGGGATGGAAGTTGGGATGGAAGTTGGGTTAGAAGTTGTGTTGGAAGTTGGGTTGGAAGTTGGGCTTAAAGTTGGGTTGAACGCTGGGTGGAATGTTGGGTTGGAAGTTCAGTTGGAAGTTGGGTTCAAAGTTGGGTTTAAGGTTGGGTTGGAAGCTGGATTTCAAGTTGGGTTGACCGCTGGATTGGAAGTTGGGTTGGAATTTGGGATGGAAGTTAGGTTGGATGTTGGGTTGGAAGTTGGGCTGGAAGTTGGGTCGGTAGTGGGGATGGAGGTGTGATGGAATTTGGGTTGAAAGTTGGATTGGAAATTGGGTTGGAAGTTGGGTTGGGAGTTGGGTTGGAAGTTGGGTTGAAAGTTGGGTTGGAAGCTGGGTTGGATACTGGGTTAGAAGCTGGGTTGGAATTTGGGTTGGAAGTTGGGTTGGAAGTTGGGTTGGAAGTTGGGTTGGAAGTTGGGTTTGAAGTTGGGATGGAAGTTGGTATGGAGGTTGGGATGGAAGTTAGGTTGGAAGTTGGGTTGGAAGTTAGGGTGGATGTTGAGTTGGAAGTTGGATTAGAAAATGGGTTGGACGTTGGGTTGGAAGTTGGGTTGGAAGTTGGGTTGGATATTGGGTTGGAGGTTGGGTTGGAAGCTGGGTTGGAAGTTTGAATGGAAGTTGGGCTGGAAGTTGGGATGGAAGCTAGGTTGGAAGTTGGGTTGGATGTTGGGTTGGAAGTTGGGTTGGAAGTTTGGATGGAAGTTGGACAGGAAGTTGGGTTGAACGTTGGGATGGAATATGGGTTGGAAGTTGGGTTGGAAGTTGGGTTGGAAGTTGGGTTCTAATTTGGATTGGAAGTTGGGTTGGAAGTTGGGTTGGAAGTTGGGAGGGAAGTTGGGGTGGAAGTTGGGCTTGAAGCTGGGTTGGAAGTTGGGTTGGAAGTTGGGATGGAATTTAGGATGGAAGTTGGGTTGGAAGTTAGGTTGGAAGTTGGGTCGGAAGTTCGGTTGGAAGTTGGATTGGAAGTGGGGTTGGAAATTAGAATGGAAGTTGGGTTTGAATTTAGGTTAGTAGTTGGGTTGGAAGTTGGGTTGGAAGTTGGGTTAGATTTGGGATGGAAGTTGGGTTGGAAGTTGGGTCAGAAGCTGGCTTGGAAGTTGGGTTGGAAGTTGGGTTGGATGTTGGGTTGAAAGTTGGGTTGGAAGTTGGGTTGGAAGTTGGGTTGGAAGTTGGGTTGGACGTTGGGATGGAAGTTGGGATGGATGTTGGGTTTGAAGTTGGGATGGAAGTTGGGTTGGAAGCTGGGATGGAATTCAGGATGGAAGTTGGGTTGGAAGTTAGGTTGGAAGTTAGGTTGGAAGTTGGGTTGGAAGTTGGATTGGAAGTTTTGTTGAGAGTTAGGTTGCATGTTGGGTTTTAACTTGGGTTAGAAGTTGTGTTGGGAGTTGGGTTGGAAGTTGGTTGGAAGTTGGGATGGAAGTTGGGTTGGAAGTTGGGTTGGAAGTTGGCTTGGAAGTTGGGTTGGAAGTTGGGTTGAAAGTTAAGTTCGAAGTTGGGTTGGATGTTGTGATGGAAGTTGGGATGTAAGTTGTGTTTGAAGTTGGGATGGAAGTTGGGATGCATGTTGGGTTGGAAGTTGGGCTGGACATTGGGCTGGAAGTTGGATTGGAAGTTGGGTTTGACGTTGGATTGGAAGTTGAGTTGGAACTTCGGTTGAAAGTTTGGTTGGAAGCTGGGTTGAATGCTGATTTGGAAATTGGACTGGAAGTTGGGTTGGAAGTTTGGTTCGAAGTTGGGTTGGAAGTTGGGTTGGATGTTGGGTTGGAAGTTGGGTTGAAAGTTGGGTTGGAAGCTGGATTGGAAGTTGGGTTGGAACGTGGGTTGGAAGTGGAGTTGGAAGTTGGGTTGGAATTTGGGTTGGAAGTTAGGATGGAAGTTGGGTTGGAAGTTGGATTGGAAGTTGGGTTGGAAGTGCATGGTATCCACACCGTGCCACAAGGTATTGAAGCTCCTTGTGCTTGCTTTTTGATACTTGGTGTTCCCAAACCATTGTTTCCCCCTCTGACCATTTTTGACTCGTATTATGAGTTGTCAATGTTGGCCACACACAGCAGATTTCCTTTGTCAAAGGCAGGACATATGCCTTCTTTGGTCATTCATTGTGCATGGTAGCCACACCGTGCTACTACTTACTGAAGGTCGTTGTACTTGCTAGTTGACAACTGATATTCCCATAGCATTGTTTCCTCCCCTGACCGTTTGTGACTCGTGTTAAGGTTGGTCAACGTTGACCACCCATATTGAAATCATCTCGTCATGGTCAGCGTCATATGCCTAGTTTGGTGGTTTGGTGTGCATAGTAGCCACACCCTGCCACTACGGATTGAAGTTCCTTGTCCTTTCTAGTCAACACATAGGGTTCCCAAACCATTGTATCTCCCTCTGACTATTTGTGACTCGTGTTATGAGTTGTCAATGTTGACCACACATAATGGACTTCTTCGGTCATAGTCAGTGACATATGCATCCTTTGGTTGGTCACTGTGCACGCTAGCCACACCGTGCCACTACTTGTTGAAACTCTTTCTACTTGCTAGTTGACCAGTTGTGACTCGTGTTTTGAGTTTTCAACGTTGACCACACACTGTGAAATCCGTTTGGTCAAGGTTTGTGACACATGCCTACTTTGGTTTGTTACTGTACATGGTTACCACACCGTGTCATTACGTATTGAAGGTCTTTGTGCTTTCCTGTTGACAGCCAGTGTTCCCAAACCATTGTTAGCCCCTTCTGACTATCTGTGACCCGTGTTGTGAGTTGTAACTGTTGACCACATGAAGTGAAATTCTTTGTTCATGGCCAGTCACATGTGCATACTTTGGTTGGTCACAGGGCGTTGTAGCCACACTGTGCTTCTACATATTGAAGGTATTTGTACTTGCTAGTCGATAACTAGTATTCACAAACCATTATCTTCCACCCTGACCATTTGTGACTTGTGTTATAAGTTGTCCAGGTTTACCACACTTAGTGCCATTATTTGGTCATGGTCAGTGACATATGCCTACTTTGGTTGGTCATCGTGCATGGTATCCAAACTGTGCCACAGCGTATTGAAGCTCCTTGTGCTTGCTATTTGATACTTGGTGTTCCCAAACCATTGTTTTCCCCTCGGACCATTTGTGACTTTTTTTATGAGTTGTCAATGTTGACCACACATAGCGGGTTTCTTTACTCAAAGGCAGTACATATGCCTACGTTGGTCGGTCATTGTGCATGGTTGCCACGCCGTGCTACTACTGACGGATGGTCGTTGGACTTTCTCAATGAGAACTGATATTCCCATAGGATTGTTTCCTCCCCTGACTATTTTTGTCTCGTGTTATGGTTGGTCAACGTTGACCACCCATATTGAAATTCCTTGGTCATGGTCAGTGACATATGCCTAGTTTGGTTGTTTGGTGTGCATATTAGCCACACCGTGCCACTACGTATTGAAGATATTTGTCCTTTATTGTCGATACATAGGGTTCGCAAACCATTGTCTCTCCCTCTGACCATTTGTGACTCCTGTTATGAGTTGTCAATGTTGACCACACATAATGGACTTCTTCCTTCATAGTCAGTGACATATACATCCTTTGGTTGGTCACTGTGCACGCTAGCCACACCGTGCCACTACTTGTTAAAAATCTTTCTACTTGCTACTTGATAACTAGTGTTCCCCAATCCATGGTTTCCCCCACTGACCACATGTGACTCGTGTTATGAGTTTTCAACGTTGACCACACACTGTGAAATCCGTTTGGTCATGGTTTGTGACACATGCCTTCTTTGGTTTGTTACTGTACATGGTTACCACACCGTGTCATTACGTATCAAAGGTCTTTGTGCATTCTTGTTGACAGCCAGTGTTCCCAAACCATTGTTAGCCCCCTCTGACTATCTGTGACCTGTGTTGTGAGTTGTAAATATTGACCACATGAAGTGAAATTCTTTGTTCATGGTCAGTCACATATACATTATTTCGTTGGTCACAGTGCATTGTAACCACACTGTGCCACAACATATTGAAGGTATTTGTACTTGCTAGTCGATAACTAGTATTCACAAACGACTACATTCCACCCTGACCATCTGTGAGTCGTGTTATGAGTTGTCAAGGTTTACCATACTTAGTGCCATTATTTGGTCATGGTCAGTGACATATGCCTACTTTGGTTGGTCATCGTGCATGGTATCCACCCTGTGCCCCAACGAATTGAAGCTCCTTGTGCTTGCTATTTGATAGTTGGTGTTCCCAAACCATTGTTTCCCCCTCTGACCATTCGTGACTTGTATAATTTGTTGTCAACGTTGACCACACACATCCGATTTCTTTGGTCAAAGGCAGTACGTATGCCTACTTTGGTCGGTCATTGTGCATGGTGGCCACACCATGCTAGTACTGACTGAAATTCGTTGTACTTGCTAGTTGAGAGCTGATATTCTCATAGAATTGTTTCCTTCCCTGACCATTTGTGACTCGTGTTATGGTTGGTCAACGTTGACCACCCATATTGAAATTCCCTCATCATGGTCAGTGACATATGCCTAGTTTGGTTGTTTGGTGTGCATATTAGCCACACCGTGCCACTACGTATTGAAGTTCCATGTCCTTTCTAGTCGATACATAGGGTTCCCAAACCATTGTATCTCCCTCTGACAATTTGTGACTCGTGTTATGAGCTGTCAATGGTAACCACACATAGTGGACTTCTTCAGCTATAGTCAGTGACATATGCATCCTTTGGTTGGCCACTGTGCACGCTAGCCACACCGTGCCATTACTTGTTGAAAATATTTCTACTTGATAGTTGATAACTAGTGTTCCTTACCCATGGTCTCCCCCACTGACCATTTGTAACTCGTGGTATGAGTTTTTAGCGTTGACCACACATTGTGAAACCCGTTTGGTCATGGTTTGTGACACATGCCTACTTTGGTTTGTCACTGTACATTGTTACCATGCCGTGTCATTGCTTATCAAAGGTCTTTGTGCTTTCTTGTTGAAAGCTAGTGTTCCCAAACCATTGTTTCCCCCTCTGACTATCAGTGACTCGTGTTGTGAGTTGTAAATGCTGACCACATGAAGTGAAATTCTTTGTTCATGGTCAGTGACATATGCGTACTTTGGNATGGTTTGTGACACATGCCTACTTTGGTTTGTCACTGTACATGGTTACCACGCCGTGTCATTACGTATCGAAGGTCTTTGTGCTTTCTTGTTGACAGCTAGTGTTCCCAAACCATTGTTACCCCCTCTGACTATCAGTGACTCGTGTTGTGAGTTGTAAATATTGACCACATGAAGTGTAATTCTTTGTTCATGGTCAGTGACATATGCATACTTTGGTTGGTCACTGTGCATTGTAGCCACACTGTGCCACTACATATTGAAGGTATTTGTACTTGCTAGTCAATAACTAGTATTCACAAATCATTATCTTCTACCCTGACCATTTGTGACTCGTGTTATGAGTTGTCAAGGTTTACCACACTTAGTGCCATTATTTGGTCATGGTCAGTGACATATACCTACTTTGGTTGGTCATTGTGTATGGTATCCGCACCGTGCCACAAGGTATTGAAGCTTCGTGTGCTTGCTTTTTGATACTTGGTGTTCCCAAACCATTGTCTTCCCCTCTGACCATTTGTGACTCGTATTATGAGCTGTCAATGTTGACCACAAAAAGCAGATTTCTTTGGCCAAAGGTAGTACATATGCCTACTTTGTTCGCTCATTGTGCATGGTAGCCACACCGTGCCACTACGTATTGAAGTTCTTTGTCCTTTCTAGTCGATAAATAGGGTTCCAAACCCATTGTCTCTCCCTCTGTCCATTTGTGACTCGTGTTATGAGTTCTCAATGTTGACCACACATAGTAGACTTCTTCGGTCATAGTCAGTGACATATGCATCCTTTGGTTGGTCACTGTGCACGCTAGCCACACCGTGCCACTACTTGTTGAAGATCTTTCTACTTGCTAGTTGATAACTAGTGTTCCCAACCCATGGTTTCCCCCACTGACCACATGTGACTCGTGTTATGAGTTCTCAATGTTGACCACACATAGTAGACTTCTTCGGTCATAGTCAGTGACATATGCATCCTTTGGTTGGTCACTGTGCACGCTAGCCACACCGTGCCACTACTTGTTGAAGATCTTTCTACTTGCTAGTTGATAACTAGTGTTCCCAACCCATGGTTTCCCCCACTGACCAGCTGTGACTCGTGATATGAGTTTTCAACATTGACCACACACTTTGAGATTCGTTTGGTCATGGTTTGTTACACATGCCTTCTTTGGTTTGTTACTGTACATGGTTGCCACGCCGTGTCATTACATATCAAAGGTATTTGTGCTTTCTTGTTGACAGCCAATGTTCCCAGACCATTGTTAGCCCCCTCTGACTATCTGGGACCAGTGTTGTGAGTTGTAAATGTTGACCAAATGAAGTGAAATTCTTTGTTCATGGTCAGTCACATATGCATACTTTGGTTGATCACTGTGCATTGTAGCCACACTGTGCCACTACATATTAAAGGTATTTGTCCTTTCTAGTCGAAAACTGGTATTCACAAACCATTATCTTCCACCATGACCATTTGTGACTCGTTTTATGAGTTTTCAAGGTTTACCACACTTAGTGCCATTATTTGGTCATGGTTAGTGACATATGCCTACTTTGGTTGGTCGTCGTGCATGGTATCCACACTGTGCCACACCGTATTGAATCTCCTTGTGCTTGCAATTTGATACTCCGTGTTCCCAAACCATTGTTTCCCCCTCTAACCATTTGTAAATCGTATTATGAGTTGTCAACGTTGACCACACACAGCGGATTTCTTTGGTCAAAGGCAGTACATATGCCTACTTTGGTCGGTCATTGTGCATGGTAGCCACACCGTGCTACTACTGACTTAAGGTTGTTGTACTTGCTAGTTGAAAACTGATATTCCCATAGCATTGTTTTCCCCCTGACGGTTTGTGACTCGTGTTATGGTTGGTCAACGTTGACCACCCATATTGAAGTTATCTGGTCATGGTCAGTGACATATGCCTAGTTTGGTTGTTTGGTGTGCATAGTAGCCACAGCGTGCCACTACGTATTGAAGTTCATTGTCCTTTCTAGTCGATACATATGGTTCCAAGACCATTGTCTCTCCCTCTGGTCATTTGTGACTCGTGTTATGAGTTGTCAATGTTGACCACACATAGTGGACTTCTTCGTTCATAGTCAGTGACATTTGCATCCTTTGCTTGTTCACTGTGCACGCTAGCCACACCATGCCACTACTTATTGAGAATATTCCGACTTGCTAGTTGATAACTAGTGTTCTCAACCCATGCTTTCCCCCACTGACCATTTGTGACTCCTGTTATGAGTTTTCAACGTTCACCACACACTGTGAAATCCGTTTGGTCATGGTTTGTGACACATGCCTACTTTGGTTTGTCAGTGTACATGGTTACCACGCTGTGTCATTACGTATCGAAGGTCTTTGTGCTCTCTTGTTGACAGCTAGTGTTCCCAAACCATTGTTACCCCCTCTGACTATCAGTGACTCGTGTTGTGAGTTGTAAATGTTGACCACATGAAGTGAAATTCTTTGTTCATGGTCAGTGACATATTCATACTTTGGTTGGTCACTGTGCATTGTAGCCACAATATGCCACTACATATTGAAGGTATTTGTACTTGCTAGTCAATAACTAGTATTCACAAATCATTATCTTCCACCCTGACCATTTGTGACTCGTGTTATGAGTTGTCAAGGTTTACCACACTTAGTGTCGTGACTTGGTCATGGTCAGTGACATATGCCTACTTTGGTTGGTCATCGTGCATGGTATCCACACCGTGCCACAACGTATTGATGCTCCTTGTGCTTGCTTTTTGATACTTGGTGTTCCCAAACCATTGTTTCCCCCTCTGACCATTTGTGACTCGTATTATGAGTTTTCAATATTGACCCCACAGAACAGATTTCTTTGGTCAAAGGCAGTACATATGCCTACTTTGGTCCGTCACTGTGCATAATAGCCACACCGTGCTACTAGTGACTGACGGTCGTTGTACTTGCTAGTTGAGAACTGATATTCCCATACCATTGTTTCCTCCCCTGACCGTTTTTGACTTGTGTTATGGTTGGTCAACGTTGACCACCCATATTGAAATTCTCTCATCATGGTGAGTTACATATGCCTAGTTGGGTTGTTTGGTGTGCATTATAGCCACACCATGCCACTACGTATTGAAGTTCCTTGTCCTTTCTAGTCAATACATACGGTTCCCAAATCATTGTATCTCCCTCTGACCATTTGTGACTCGTGGTATGAGTTGTCAATGTTGACCATACACAATGGACTTCTTCAGTCATAGTCAATGACATATGCATCCTTTGGTTCGTCACTGTGCATGCTAGCCACACCATGCCACTATTTGTTGAAAATCTGTCTACTTGCTAGTCAATAACTAGTGTTCCCAACCCATGATTTCCCCCATTGACCAGTTGTGACTCGTGTTATGAGTTTTCCACGTTGACCACACACTGTGAAATCCGTTTGGTCATGGTTCATGACACATGCCTACTTTGGTTTGTTACTGTAGATTGTTGCAACACCGTGTCATTACGTATCGAAGGACTTTGTGCTTTCTTGCTGACAGCCAGTGTTCCCAAACCATTTTTAGCCCCCTCTGACTGTCTATGACCCGTGTTGTGAGTTGTAAATGTTGACCACATGAAGTGAAATTCTTTGTTCATGGTCAGTCGCACATGCATACTTTGGTTGGTCACAGTGCATTGTAGCCACACTGTACCACTACATATTGAAGGTATTTGTACTTGGTAGTCCATAACTAGTATTCACAAACCTTTACACTCCACCCTGACCATTTGTGACTCGTGTTATGAGTTGTCAAGGTTTACCACACTTAGTGCCATTATTTGGTCATGGTCAGTGACATATGCTTACTTTGGTTGGTCATCGTGCATGGTATCCACACCGTGCCACAACGTATTGAAGCTCCTTGTGCTTGCTATTTGATACTTGGTGTTCCCAAACCATTGTGTACCCCTCTGACCATTGTGACTCGTATTATGAGTTGTCAATGTTGACCACACATAGCGGGTTTCTTTGCTGAGAGGTAGTACATATGCCTACTTTGGTCATTCATTGTAAATGGTTGCCACGCCGTGCTACTACTGACTGAAGGTTCTTGTACTTTCTTGTTGAGAACTGATATTCCCATAGCATTGTTTCCTTCTCTGCCCGTTTTTGTCTCGTGTAATGGTTGGTCAACGTTGACAACCCATATTGAAATTCCCTCGTCATGGTCAGTGACATATGCGTAGTTTGGTTGTTTGGTGTGCATGTTAGCCACACTGTGCCACTACGTATTGAAGTTCTTTGTCCTTTCTAATCGATACATAGGGTTCCCAAACCATTGTCTCTCCCTCTGACCATTTGTGACTTGTGTTATGAGTTTTCAGTGTTGACCACACATAGTGGACTTCTTCGTTCATAGTCAATGACATATGCATCCTTTGGTTGGTCACTGTGCACGCTAGCCACACCATGCCACTACTTGTTGAAAAATTTTAGACTTGCTAGTTGATAGCTAGTGTTCCAAACCCATGGTTTCCCCCACTGACCATTTGTGACTCGTGCTTTGAGTTTTCAACGTCGACCACACACCGTGAAATCCGTTTGGTCATGGTTTGTGACACATGCCTACTTTGGTTTGTCACAGTACATGGTTACCACGCTGTGTTATTACATATCAAAGGTCTTTGTGCTTTCTTGTTGACAGCTAGTGTTCCCAAGCCATTGTTGGCCCCCTCTGACTATCTGTGACCCATGTTGTGAGTTGTAAATGTTGACCACATGAAGTGTGGTCAACATTTACAACATTTCATTTTACATTTCATTGTTCATGGTCAGTGACATATGCATACTTTGGTTGGTCACTGTGCATTGTAGCCAAACTGTGCCACTACATATTGAAGGTATTTGTACTTGCTAGTCGATAACTAGTATTCACAAACCATTATCTTCCACCCTGGCCATCTGTGACTCGTGTTATGAGTTGTCAAGGTTGACCACACTTAGTGCCATTACTTGGTCATTGTCAGTGACATATGCCTACTCTGGTTGGTCATCGTGCATGGCATCCAAACTGTGCCACAGCGTATTGAAGCTCCATGTGCTTGCTATTTGATACTCCGTGTTCCCAAACCATTGTTTCCCCCTCTGACCATTTGTGAATCGTATTATGAGTCGGCAACGTTGACCACACACAGCGGATGTTTTTGGTCAAAGGCAGTACATATGCCTACTTTGGTCGGTCATTGTGCATGGTAGCCACACCGTGCTACTACTAACAGAAGGTCGTTGTACTTGCTAGTTGATAACTGGTGTTCCCATAGCATTGTTTCCTCCCCTGACTGTTTGTGACTCGTTTTATGGTTGGTCAACATTGACCAGCCATATTGAAGTTATCTGGTCATGGTCAGTGACATATGCCTGGTTTGGTTGTTTGGTGTGCATAGTAGCTACACCGTGGGACTACGTATTGAAGTTCCTTGTCCTTTCTAGTCGATACATAGGGTTCCCAAACCATTTTCTCTCCCTCTGACCTTTTGTGACTCGTGTTATGAGTTGTCAATGTTGACCACACATAATGGACCTATTTGGTCAAATTCAGTGACACATGCATCCTTTGGTTGGTCACTGTGTACGCTAGCCACACCGTGCCAGTACTTGTTGAAAATATTTCTACTTGCTAGTTGACAACTAGTGTTCCCAACCCATGGTTTCCCCCACTGACCAGTTGTGACTCGTGTTATGAGTTTTCAACGTTGACCACACACTGTGAAATCTGTTTGGTCATGGTTTGTGACACATGCCTACTTTGGTTTGTTACTGTACATCTTTACCACGCCGTGTCATTACGTAGCGAAGGTCTTTGTGCTTTCTTGTTGACAGCCAGTGTTCCCAACCCATGGTTTCCCCCACTGACCAGTTGTGACTCGTGTTATGAGTTTTCAACGTTGACCACACACTGTGAAATCTGTTTGGTCATGGTTTGTGACACATGCCTACTTTGGTTTGTTACTGTACATCTTTACCACGCCGTGTCATTACGTAACGAAGGTCTTTGTGCTTTCTTGTTGACAGCCAGTGTTCCCAAACCATTGTTAGCCCCCTCTGACTGTCTGTGACCCGTGTTGTGAGTTGTAAATGTTGACCACATGAAGTGAAATTCTTTGTTCATGGTCAGTCACATATGCATTCTTTGGTTGGTCACAGTGCATTGTAGCCACAATGTGCCACTACATACTAAAGGCATTTGTACTTGCTAGTCCATAACTAGTATTCACAAACCATTACATTCCACACTGACCATTTGTGACTCGTGTTATGAGTTGTCAAGGTTTACCACACTTAAAGCCATCATTGGGTCATGGTCAGTGACATATGCCTACTTTGGTTTGTCATCCTGCATGGTATCCACACCGTGCCACAACGTATTGAAGCTCCTTGTGCTTGCTATTTGATACTTGGTGTTCCCAAACCATTGCTTTCCCCTCTACCCATTTCTGACTCGTTTTATGAGTTGTCAATATTGACCACACATAGCGGGTTTCTTTGCTCAAAGGCAGTACATATGCCTACTTTGGTCGGTCATTGTGCATGGTTGCCACGCCGTGCTACTACTGACTGAAGGTCGTTGTACTTTCTCGTTGAGAACTGATACTCCGTAGTATTGTTTCCTCCCCTGACCGTTTCTGTCTGGTGTCATGGTTGGTCAACGTTGACCACCCATATTGAAATTCCCTGGTCATGGATAGTGACATATGCCTAGTTTGGTTGTTTGGTGTGCATATTGGCCACACCGTGCCGCTACGTATTGAAGTTATTTGTCCTTTCTAGTCGATACATAGAGCTCCCAAACCATTGTCTCTCCCTTTGACCATTTGTGACTCGTGTTATCAGTTGTCAAGGTTGACCACACATAGTGGACTTCTTTGTTCATAGTCAGTGACATATGCATCCTTTGGTTGGTCACTGTGCACGCTAGACACACCATGCCACTAGTAGTTGAAAATATTTCGAGTTGCTAGTTGATAACTAGTGTTGCCAACCCATGGTTTCCCCCACCAACCATTTGTGACTCGTGTTATGAGTTTTCAACGTTGACCACACACTGTGAAATCCGTTTGGTCATGGTTTGTGACACATGCCTACTTTGGTTTGTCAGTGTACATGGTTACCACACTGTGTCATTACGTATCGAAGGTCTTTGTGCTTTCTTGTTGACAGCTAGTGTTCCCAAACCATTGTTAGCCCCATTTGACTACTTGTGACCCGTGTTGTGAGTTGTCAATGTTGAGCACATGAAGTGAAATTATTTGTTCATGGTTAGTGACATATGCATACTTTGGTTGGTCACTGTGCATTGTAGCCACACTGTGCCACTGCATATTCAAGGTTTTTGTACTTGCTAGTCAATAACTAGTATTCACAAACTATTGGCTTCCACCCTGACCATTTGTGACTCGTGTTATGAGTTGTCAAGGTTTACAACACTTAGTGCCATTATTTGGTCATGGTCAGTGACACATGCCTACTTTTGTTGGTCATCGTGCATGGTATCCATACTGTGCCACAACGTATTTAAGCTCCTTGTGCTTGTTACTTGATACTCGGTGCTCCCAAACCATTGTTTCCCCCTCTGACTATTTGTGATTGGTATTATGAGTTGTCAACGTTGACCACACTCAGCGGATTTCTTTGGTCAAAGGTAGTACATATGCCTACTTTGGTCGGTCATTGTGCATGGTAGCCACACGGTGCTACTACTGACTGAAGGACGTTGCACTTGCTACTTGAGAGCTGATATTCCCATAGCATTGTTTCCTCCCCTGACCGTTTGTGACTCGTGTTTTGGTTGGTCAACGTTGACCACCCATATTGAAATTATCTGGTCATGGTCAGTGACATATGCCTTCTTTGGTTGTTTGGTGTGCATTGTAGCCACACCGTGCCACTACGTATTGAAGTTCTTTGTCCTTTCTAGTTGATACATAGGGCTCCCAAACCATTGTCTCTCCCTCTGACCATTTCTGACTTGTGTTATGAGCTGTCAATGTTGACCACACATAGTGGACTTCTTCGGTCATAGTCACTGACATATGCATCCTTTGGTTGGTCACTGCGCACGCTAGCCACACCGTGCCATTACTTGTTGAATATCTTTCTACTTGATAGTTGATAACTAGTGTTCCCAACCCATGGTCTCCCCCACTGACCATTTGTGACGCGTGTTATGAGTTTTCAACATTGACCACACACTGTGAAATCCGTTTGGTCATGGTTTGTGACACATGCCTACTTTGGTTTGTCACTGTACATGGTTACCATGCCTTGTCATTACGTATCGAAGGTCTTTGTGCTTTCGTGTTGACAGCTAGTGTTCCCAAACCATTGTTACCCCCTCTGACTATCAGTGACTTGTGTTGTGAGTTGTAAATGTTCACCTCATGAAGTGAAATTCCTTGTTCATGGTCAGTGACATATGCATACTTTGGTTGGTCACTGTGCATTGTAGCCACACTGTGCCACTACATGTTGAAGGTATTTGTACTTGCTACTTGATGACTAGTATTCACTAACCATTGTCTTCCACTCTGACCATTTGTTACTCGTGTTCTGAGTTGTCAAAGTTTACCACACTTAGTGCCATTATTTGTTCATGGTCAGTGACATATGCCTACTTTGGTTGGACATCGTGCATGGTATCCACAACGTGCCACAACGTATTGAAGCTCCTTGTGCTTGGTTTTTGATACTTGGTGTTCCCAAACCATTGTTTCCCCCTCTGACCATTTGTGACGCGTATTATGAGTTGTCAATGTTGACTACACACAACAGATTTTGTTGGTCAGAGACAGGCCTACTTTGGTCGTTCATTGTGCATGGTAGCCACACCGTGCTACTACTGAATGAATGTCGCTGTACATGTCAGTTGAGAACTGATATTCCCATAACATTGTTTCCGTCCCTGACCGTTTTGACTCGTGTTATCGTTGGTCAACGTTGACCACCCATATTGAAATTCTGTCGTCATGGTCAGTGACACATGCCTAGTTTGGTTGTTTCGTGTGCATATTAACCACACCGTGCCACTACGTATTGAAGTTCCTTGTCCTTTCTAGTCGATACATAGGGTTTGCAAACCATTGTCTATCCCTCTGACCATTTGTGGCTCGTGTTATGAGTTGTCAATGTTGACCACACATAATGGACTTCTTCCGTCATAGTCAGTGACATATGCATCATTTGGTTGGTCACTGTACACGCTAGCCACACCGTGCCACTACTTGTTGAAAATATTTCTACGTGCTAGGTTACAACTAGTGTTCTCAACCCATGGTTTCCCCCACTGACCAGTTGTGACTCGGTTCATGAGTTTTCAACGTTGACCACACAGTGTGAAATCCATTTGGTCATGGCTTGTGACACATTCCTACTTTGGTTTGTTACTGTACATGGTTACCACGTCGTGCCATTACGTATTGAAAGTCTTTGTGCTTTCTTGTTGACAACCAGTGTTCCCAAACCATTGCTAGCCCCCTCTGACTATCTGTGACCCGTGTTGTGAGTTGTAAATGTTGACCATATGAATTGAAATTTTTGTTCATGGTCAGTCACATATGCATACTTTGGTTGGTCACAGTGCATTGTAGCCACAATGTGCCACTACATATTGAAGGTATTTGTACTTGCTAGTCGATAACTAGTATTCACAAACCATTACATTCCACCCTGGCCATTTGTTACTCATGTTATGAGTTGTCAAGGTTTACCACACTTAGTGCCATTATTTGGTCATGGTCAGTGACATATGCCTACTTTGGTTGGTCATCGTGCATGGTATACACACCATGCCACAACGTATTGAAGCCTCTTGTGCTTGCTATTTGATACTTGGTGTTCCCAAACTATTTTTTTCCCCTATGACAATTTGTGACTCGTATTATGAGTTGTCAAATTTGACCACACATAGCGGGTTTCTTTGCTCAAAGGCAATATATATGCCTACTTTGGTCGGTTAGTGTGCATGGTAGCCACACCGTGCTACTACTGACTGAAGGTCGTTGTACTTGATAGTTGAGAACTGATATTCCCATAGCATTGTTGCCTCCCCTGACCGTTTGTGACTCGTGTTATGGTTGGTCAACGTTGACCACCCATATTGAAATTCCCTGGTCATGGTCAGTGACATATGCCTAGTTTTGTTGTTTGGTGTTTATATTCGCCACACCGTGCCACTACGTATTGAAGTTCTTTGTCCTTTCTAGTCAATACATAGGGTTTCCAAACCATTGTCTCTCCCTCTGACCATTTGTGACTCGTGTTATGAGTTGTCAATGTTGACCACACATAGTGGACTTCTTCGTTCATAGTCAGTGACATATGCATCCTTTGGTTGGTCACTGTGCACGCTAGCCACACCATGCCACTACCTGTTGAAAATATTTCAACTTGCTAGTTCATAACAAGTGTTCCTAACCCATGGTTTCCCCCACTGACCATTTGTGACTCGTGTTATGAGTTGTCAATGTTGACCACACATAGTGGACTTCTTCGTTCATAGTCAGTGACATATGCATCCTTTGGTTGGTCACTGTGCACGCTAGCCACACCATGCCACTACCTGTTGAAAATATTTCAACTTGCTAGTTCATAACAAGTGTTCCTAACCCATGGTTTCCCCCACTGACCATTTGTGACTCGTTTAATGAGTTTTCAACGTTGACCACACACTATGAAATCCATTTGGTCATGGTTTGTGACACATGCATACTTTGGTTTGTCACTGTACATGGTTACTACGCCGTGTCATTACGTATCAAAGGTCTTTGTGCTTTCTTGTTGACTGCTAGTATTCCCAAACAATTGTTAGCCCCCTCTAACTATCTGTGACCCGTGTTGTGAGTTGTAAATCTTGACCACATGAATTGAAATTCTTTGTTCATGGTTAGTGACATATGCATACTTTGGTTGGCCTCTATGCATTGTAGCCACACTGTGCCACGACATATTGAAGGTATTTGTACTTGCTAGTCGATAACTAGTATTCACAAATCATTATCTTCCACCCTGACCATTTGTGACTCATGTTATGAGTTGTCACGGTTTACCACACTTAATGCCATTATTTGGTCATGAACATTGACATATGCCTACTTTGGTTGGTCATCGTGCATGGTGTCCATACTGTGCCACAACGTATTGAAGATCCTTGTGCTTGCTATTTCATGCTTGATGTTACCAAACCATTGTTTCCCCCCCTGACCATTTGTGCCTCGTATTATAAGTTGTCAACATAGACCACAACTAGCGGGTTTCTTTGGTCAAATGCAGTACATATGCCTGCTTTGGTCGGTCATTGTGCATGGTAGCCACACCATGCTACTATTGACTGAAGTTTGTTGTACTTGCTAGTTGATAACTGATAGTCCCATAGCATTGTTTCCTCCCCTTACCGTTAGTGACTCGTGTCATGGTTGGTCAACGTTGACCACCCATGTTGAAATTCTCATTGTCAGTGACATATGCCTAGTTTGGTTATTTCAAGTGCATATTAGCCACACCGTGCCACTACGTATTGAAGTTCTTTGTCCTTTCTAGTTGATATATATGGTTCCCAAACCATTGTCTCGCCCTCTGACCATTTGTGACTCGTGTTATGAGTTGCCAATGTTGACCACACATAGTGGACTTCTTCGGTTCTAGTCACTGACATATGCATGTTTTGGTTGGTCACTGTGCATGCTAGCCACACCGTGCCACTACTTGTTCAAAATATTTCTACTTGCTAGTTGATAACTAGTGTTCCCAGCCTATGCTATCCCCCACTGACCATTTGTGACTTGTGTTATGAGTTTCAACGTTGACCACGCAGTGTGAAATCCGTTTGGTCATGGTTTGTGTCACATGCCTACTTTGGTTTGTCGCTGCACATGGTTACCATGCCGTGTCACTAAGTATCGAAGGTCTTTGTGCTTTCTAGTTGATAGCTAGTGTTCCCAAACCATTGTTACCCCCTCTGACTATCAGTGACTCGTGTTGTGAGTTGTCAACGCTGACCACATGAAGTGAAATGTGTTGGTCATGGTCAGTTACATATGAATACTTTGGTTGGTCAATGTGCATGGTAGCCACGCTCTGCCACTACATATTGAAGGTATTTGTACTTGCTAGTCGATAACTAGTATTCACAAACCATTATCTTCCACCCTGTCCATGTGTGACTCGTGTTATGATTTGTCAAAGTTTACCACTCTTACTGACATTATTTGGTCATGGTCAGTAACATATGCCTACTTTGGTTGGTCATCGTGCATGGTATCCACACCATGCCACAACTTATTGAAGGTCCTTTTGCTTCCTAGCTGATACCTGGTGTTCCCAAACCATTGTCTCCCCATCTGACCATTTGTGAATCCTGTTATGAGTTGTTAATGCTGACCATACACAGTGGAATTCTTTGGTCAAAGGTAGTACCTATGCCTACTTTGGTCGGTCATTGTGCATGGTAGCCACAGCGTGCTTATACTGATTAAAGGCCGTTGTACTTTCTAGTTGGGGATTGATATTCACAGACCATTGTTTCCTCCTCTGACCCTTTGTGACTCGTGTTATGGTTGGTGAATGTTGACCACCCATATTGAAATTCTTTCATCATGGTCGGTGACATATGCCTAGTTTGGTTGTTTGGTGTGCATAGTAGCCGCACCGTGCCACTACGTATTGAAATTCTTTGTCCTTTCTAGTCAATACATAGGGTTCCCAAATCATTGTCTCTCCCTCTGAGCATTTGTGACTCGTGTTATGAGTTGTCAATGTTGACCATACATAGTGGACTTCTTCGGTCATAGTCAGTGATGTGTGCATCCTTTGGTTGGTCACTGTGCACGCTAGCCACACCGTGCCACTACTTGTTGAAAATGTTTATACTTGCTAGTTGATAACTAGTGTTCCCAACCCATGGTTTCCCCACTGACCATTTGTGACTCGTGTTATGAGTTTTGAACGTTGACCACACACTGTGAAATCCGTTCGGTCATGGTTTGTGAAACATGCCTTCTTTGGTTTGTCAATGTACATGGTTACCACGCCATGTCATTACGTATCAAAGGTCTTTGTGCTTTCTTGTTGACAGCTAGTGTTCCCAAACCATTTTTACCTCACTCTGACTATCTGTGACCCGTGCTGTGAGTTGTAAGTGTTGACCACATGAAGTGAAATTCTTTGTTCATGGTCAGTGTAATATGCATACTTTGGTTGGTCACTGTGCATTGTAGCCACTCTGTGCCACTACATATTGAAGGTATTTGTGCTTGCTAGTCGATAACTAGTATTCACAAACCATTACTTTCCACCCTAACCATTTGTGACTCGTGTTATGAGTTGTTAAGGTTTACCACACTTAGTGCCATTATTTGGTCATGGTCAGTGACATATACCTACTTTGGTTGGTCATCGTGCATGGCATTCACACTGTGCAACAACGTATTGAAGCTCTTTGTTCTTGCTATTGAATACTCGGTGTTCCCAAAACATTGTTTCCCCCTCTAACCATTTGTGACTCGTATTATGAGCTGTCAACGTTGACCACACACAGCGGATTTCTTTGGTCAAAGTCAGTACATATGCCTACTTTGGTCGGTCATTGTGCATGGTAGTCACACCGTGCTACTACTGACTGAAGGTTGTTGTACTTGCTAGTTGAGAACGGATATTCCCATAGCATTGTTTCCTCCCCTGACTGTTTGTGACTCGTGTTATGGTTGGTCAACGTTGACCACCCATATTGAAATTATCTGGTCATGGTCGGTGACATATACCTACTTTGGTTGTTTGGTGTGCATAGAAGCCACACCGTGCCACTACGTATTGAAGTTCTTTGTCCTTTCTAGTTGATACATAGGGTTCCCAAACCATTGTCTCTCCCTCTGATCATTTGTGACTCGTGTTATGAGTTGTCAATGATGACACATAGTGGACTTCTTCGGTCATACTCAGTGACATATGCATCCTTTGGTTGGTCACTGTGCACGCTAGCCACAGCGTGCAACTACTTCATAAAGATCTTTCTACTTGCTAGTTGATTACTAGTGTTCCCAACCCATGGTCTCCCCCACTGACCATTTGTGAGTCGTGGTATGAGTTTTTAACGTTGACCACACACTGTGAAATCCGCTTGGTCAGGGTTTGTGACACATGCCTACTTTGGTTTGTCACTGTACATTGTTATCATGCCCTGTCATTACGTATCGAAGGTCTTTGTGCTTTCTTGTTGACAGCTAGTTTTCCCAAACCATTGTTACCCCCTCTGACTATCACTGACTCATGTTGTCAGTTGTAAATGTTGACCACATGAAGTGAAATTCTTTGTTCATGGTCAGTGACATATGCATACTTTGGTTGGTCATTGTGCATTGTAGCCACACTGTGCCACTACATATTGAAGGCATTTGTACTTGCTAGTCGATAACTAGTATTCACAAATCATTATCTTCCACCCTGACCATTTGTGACTCGTGTTATGAGTTGTCAAGGTTTACCACACTTAGTGCCATTATTTGATCATGGTCAGTGACATATGCTTACTTTGGTTGGTCATCATGCATGGTATCCACACTGTGCCACAATGTATTGAAGCTTCTTGTGCTTGCTTTTTGATACTCGGTGTTCCCAAACCATTGTTTTCCCCTCTGACCACTTGTGACTGGTATTATGACCTGTCAACATTGACCACACACAGCGGATTTCTTCAGTCAAAGACAGTACATATGCCTACTTTGGTCGGTCATTGTGCATGGTAGCCACACCGTGCGACTACAGACTGAAGGTCGTTGTACTTGCTAGTTGAGAACTGATATTCCCATAGCATTGTTTCCTCCCCTGACCGTTTGTGACTCGTGTTATGGTTGGTCAACGTTGACCACCCATATTGAAATTATCTGGTCATGGTCAGTGACATATGCCTTCTTTGGTTGTTTGGTGTGCATAGAAGCCACACCGTGCCACTACGTATTGAAGTTCTTTGTCCTTCTTAGTTGATACATAGGGTTCCCAAATCATTGTCTCTCTCTCTGACCATTTGTGACTCGTGTTATGAGTTGTCAATGTTGACCACACGTAGTGGACTTCTTCGGTCATAGGCAGTGACATATGCATCCTTTGGTTGGTCAATGTGCACGCTAGCCACACCGTGCCACTACTTGTTAAAAATCTTGCTCCTTGCTAGTTGATAAATAGTGTTCCCAACCCATGGTCTCCCCCACTGACCATTTGTGACTCGTGGTATGAGTTTTCAATGTTGACCACAAACTGTGAAATCCGTTTGGTCATGGTTTGTGACACATGCCTACTTTGGTTTGTCACTGTACATTGTTACTACGCCGTGTCATTACGTATTGAATGTCTTTGTGCTTTCTTGTTGACAGCTAGTGTTCCCAAACCATTGGTACCCCCTCTGAATATCAGTGACTCGTGTTGTGAGTTGTAAATGTTGACCACATGAAGTGAAATTCTTTCTTCATGGTCAGTGACATATGTATACTTTGGTTGGTCACTGTGCATTTTAGCCACACTGTGCCACTACATATTGAACGCATTTGTACTTGAAAGTCGATAACTAGTATTCACAAATCATTATCTTCCACCCTGACCATTTTTGACTCGTGTTATGAGTTGTCAAGGTTTACCACACTCAGTGCCATAACTTGGTCATGGTCAGTGACATATGCCTACTTTGGTTGGTCATCGTGCATGGTATCCACAATATGCCACAGCGTATTGAAGCTCCTTGTGCTTGCTATTTGATACTCAGTGTTCCCAAACCATTGTTTCCCCCTCTGACCATTTGTGACTCGTATTATGAGTTGTCAACGTTGACCACACACAGCGGATTTCTTTGATCAAAGGCAGTACATATGCCTACTTTGGTCGGTCATTGTGCATGGTAGCCACACCGTGCTACTACTGACTGAAGGTCGTTGTACTTGCTTGTTTAGAACTGATATTCCCATAGCATTGTTTCCTCCCTTGACCATTTGTGACTCGTGTTATGGTTGGTCAACGTTGACCACCCATATTGAAATTATCTGGTCATGGTCAGTGACATATGCCTAGTTTTGTTGTTTGGTGTGCACAGTAGCCACACCGTGCCACTACGTTTTGAAGTTCTTTGTCCTTTCTAGTTGATACATAGGGTTCCCAAACCATTGTCTCTCCCTCTGACCATTTTTGACTCGTGTCATGAGTTGTCAATGTTGATCACAAATAGTGGACGTCTTTGGTCATAGTCAGTGACATATGCATCCTTTGGTTGGTCACAGTGCACGCTAGCCACACCGTAACACTACTTGTTGAAAATATTTCTACTTGCTAGTTGATAACTAGTGTTCCCTACTCATGGTCTCCCCCACCGAACATTTGTGACTCGTGTTATGAGTTTACAACATTCACCATACACTGTGAAATCCATTTGGTCATGGTTTGTGACACGTGCCTACTTTGGTTTGTCACTGTACATGGTTACCACGTCCTGTCATTACGTATCGAAGGTCTTTGTGGTTCCTTGTTGACAGCTAGTGTTCCCAAACCATTGTTACCCCCTCTGACTATCAGTGACTTGTGTTGTGAGTTGTAAATGTTGACCACATGAAGTGAAATTCTTTGTTCATGGTCAGTGACATGTGCATACTTTGGTTGGTCACCGTGCATTGTAGCCACACTATGCAACTACATATTGAAGGTATTTGTACTTGCTAGTCAATAACTAGTATTCACAAATCATTATCTTCAACCCTGAACATTTGTGACTTGTGTTATGAGTTGTCAAGGTTTACCACACTCAGTGCCATAATTTGGTCATGGTCAGTGAGATATGTCTACTTTGGTTGGTCATCGTGCATGGTAGCCACAATGTGCCACAGCGTATTGAAGCTCCTTGTGCTTGCTATTTGATACTCGGTGTTCCCAAACCATTGTTTCCCCCTCTGACCATTTGTGACTCGTATTGTGAGTTGTCAATGTTGACAACACCGAGCGGATTTCTTTGGTCAAAGGCAGTACATATGCCTACATTGGTTGGTCATTGTGCATGGTAGCCACACCGTGCTACTACTGACTGAAGGTCGTTGTACTTGCTAGTTTAGAACTGATATTCCCATAGCATTGTTTCCTCCCCTGACCGTTTGTGACTCGTGTGATGGTTGGTCAACGTTGACCACCCATATTGAAATTATCTGGTCATGGTCAGTGACATATGCCTAGTTTGGTTGTTTGGTGTGCATAGTAGCCACACCGTGCCACTACGTATTGAAGTTCTTTGTCCTTTCTAGTTGATACATAGGGTTCCCAAACCATTGTTTCCCCCTCTGACCATTTGTGACTCCTGTCATGAGTTGTCAATGTTGACCACACATAGTGGACTTCTTCGGTCATAGTCAGTGACATATGCCTAGTTTGGTTGTTTGGTGTGCATAGTAGCCACACCGTGCCACTACGTATTGAAGTTCTTTGTCCTTTCTAGTTGATACATAGGGTTCCCAAACCATTGTCTATCCATCTGACCATTTGTGACTCGTGTCATGAGTTGTCAATGTTGACCACACATAGTGGACTTCTTCGGTCATAGTCAGTGACATATGCACCCTTTGGTTGGTCATAGTGCACGCAAGCCACACCGTGCCACTACTTTTTGAAAATCTTTCTACTTGGTAGTTAAAAACTAGTGTTCACAACCCATGGTCTCCCCCACTGACCATTTGTGACTGGTGGTATGAGTTTCAACGTTGACCACACACTGTGAAATCCGTTTGGTCATGGTTTGTGACACGTGCCTACTTTGGTTTTTCACTGTACACTGTTTCCACGCCGTGTCTATACTTATTGAAGGTCTCTGTGCTTTCTTGTTGACAGCTAGTGTTCCCAAACCATTGTTACCCCCTCTGACTATCAGTGACTTGTGTTGTGAGTTGTAAATGTTGACCACATGAAGTGAAATTATTCGTTCATGCCTCGACATATGCATACTTTGGTTGGTCACTGCGTATTGTAGCCACACAATGCCACTACATATTGAAGGTATTTGTACTTGCTAGTCAAAAACTAGTATTAAAAAATCATTCTCTTCCACCCTGACAATTTGTGACTCGTGTTATGAGTTGTCAATGTTTACCACACTTAGTGCCATTATTTAATCATGGTCTGTGACATATGCCTACTTTGGTTGGTCATCGTGCATGGTATCCACACCGTGCGACAACGTATTGAAGCTCCTTATGCTTGCATTTGATCCTTGGTGTTCCCAAACCATTGTTTCCCCCCTCTGACCATTTGTGACTCGTATTATGAGTTTTCAACGTTGACCACACACTGTGAAATCCGTTTTGTCATGGGTTGTGACACATGCCTACTTTGGTTTGTCACTGTACATGGTTACCACGCAGTGTCATTACGTATCGAAGGTCTTTGTGCTTTCTTGTGTACAGCTAGTGTTCCCAAACCATTATTAGCCCCCTCTGACTATCTGTGACCCGTGTTGTGAGTTGTAAATGTTGACCACATGAAGTGAAATTCTTTGTTCATGGTCAGTGACATGTGCATACTTTGGTTGGTCACTGTGCATTGTAGCCACACTGTGCCACTACATATTGAAGGTATTTGTACTTGCTAGTCGATCACTAGTATTCACAAACCATTATCTTTCACCCTGACCATTTGTGACTTGTGTTATGAGCTGTCAAGGTTTACCACACTTAGTGCGGTTATTTGGTCATGCTGAGTGGCATATGCCTACATTGGTTGGTCATCGTGCATGGTATCCACACTGTGCCTCAAGGCATTGAAGCTCCTTGTGCTTCCCAAACCATTGTTTTCCCCCTCTGACCATTTGTGACTTGTATTATGAGTTGTCAACGTTGACTTCACACAGCAGATTTCTTTGGTCAAAGGCAGTACATATGCCTACTTTGGTCGGTCATTGTGCATGGTAGCCACACCGTGCTACTACTGACTGAAGGTCGTTGTACTTGCTAGTTGAGAACTGATATTCCCATAGCATTGTTTCCTCCCCTGANCAGTGACATATGCCTACTTTGGTTGGTCATCGTGCATGGTATCCACATCGTTCCACAACGTATTGAAGCTCCTTGTGCTTGTTTTTGTATAATTGGTGTTCCCAAACCATTGTTTTCCCCTCTGACCATTTGTGACTCGTACTATGAGTTGTCTACGTTGACCACACACAGCGGATTTCTTTGGTTAAAGGCAGTACATATGCCTACTTTGGTCGGTCATTGTGCATGGTAGCCACACCGTGCTACTACTGACTGAAGGTCGTTGTACTTGCTAGTTGAGAACTGATATTCCCATAGCATTGTTTCCTCCCCTGAACGTTTGTGACTCTTGTTATGGTTGGTCAACGTTGACCACCCATATTGAAATTATCTGGTCATGGTCAGTGACATATGCCTAGTTTGGTTATTTGGTGTGCATAGTAGCCACACCGTGCCATTATGTATTGAAGTTCTTTGTCCTTTCTAGTTGATACATAGGGTTCCCAAACCATTGTCTCTCTCTCTGACCATTTGTCACTCGTGTTATGAGTTGTCAATGTTGACCACACGTAGTGGACTTCTTCGGTCATAGTCAGTGACATATGCATCATTTGGTTGGTCACAGTGCACGCTAGCCACACCGTGCCACTAATTGTTGAAAGTATTTCTACTTGCTAGTTGATAACTAGTGTTCCCAACCCATGGTCCCCCCCACTGAACATTTGTGACTCGTGTTATGAGTTTTCAACGTTGACCATACACTGTGAAATCCGTTTGGTCATGGTTTGTGACACATGCCTACTTTGGTTTGTCACTGTACATGGTTACCACGTCCTGTCATTACGGATAAAATGTCTTTGTGCTTTCTTGTTGACAGCTAGTGTTCCCAAACCATTGTTACCCCCTCTGACTATCAGTGACTGGTGTTGTGAGTTGTAAATGTTGACCACATGAAGTGAAACTCTTTGTTCATGGTTAGTGACATATGCATACTTTGGTTTGTCACAGTGCATTGTAGCCACACTGTGCTACTACATATTGAAGGTATTTGTACTTGCTAGTCAATAACTAGTATTCACAATTTATTATCTTCCACCCTGACCATTTGTGACTCGTGTTGTGAGTTGTCAAGGTTTACTACACCTAGTGCCATTATTTGGTCATGGTCAGTGACATATGCCTACTTTGGTTGGTCATCGTGCATGGTATCCACACTGTGGCACATCGTATTGAAGCTCTTTGTGCTTGTTATTAAATACTCGTCGTTCCCAAACCATTGTTTCCCCCTCTGACCATTTGTGACTCGTATTATGAGTTATCAACGTTGACCACACACAACGGATTTCTTTGGTCAAAGGCAGTACATATGCCTACTTTGGTCTGTCATTGTGCATGGTAGCCACACCGTGCTACTGCTGACTGAAGGTCGTTGTACTTGCTAGTTGAGAACTGATATTCCCATAGCATTGTTTCCTTCCCTGACCGTTTGTGACTCCTGTTATGGTTGGTCAACGTTGACCACCCATATTGAAATTATCTGGTAATGGTCAGTGACATATGCCTTGTTTGGTTGTTTGGCGTGCATAGTAGCCACACGTTGTCACTACGTATTGAAGTTCTTTGTCCTTTCTGGTTGATACATATGGGTTTTCAAACCATTGTCTCTCCCTCAGACCAATTGTGACTCGTGTCATGAGTTTTCAATGTTGACTACACATAGTGGACTTCTTCGGTTATAGTCAGTGACATATGCATCCTTTGGTTGGTCACTGTGCACGCAAGCCACACCTTGCCACTACTTGTTGAAACTCTTTCTACTTGAAAGTTGATAACTAGTGTTCCCAACCCATGGTCTCCTCCACTGACCATTTGTGACTCGTGGTATGAGTTTTCAACGTTGACCACACACTGTGAAATTCGTTTGGTCATGGTTTGTGACACATGCCTACTTTGGTTTGTCACTGTACATTGTTACCACGCCGTGTCATTACTTATCGAACGTCTTTGTGCTTTCTTGTTAACAGCAAGTGTTCCCAAACAATTGTTACCCCCTCTGACTATCAGTGACTTGTGTTGTGAGTTGATAATGTTGACCACATGTGGTGGCTCTAGTGGGTGTGGAGGCACCCTCAAGGATGCCTAGCTCTCAGTGATGCACGCTACCAAGGTTTAGGCAGCCAATGGACACCTATGGTGAAGAGTGTGGAGCACAAGGATCACGGATAGGAGTGGGCAGAACACGTCGCATTCAGTAGATCTGAATTGAAACACGTTTTTGTTACTTAACATAGTCAGATTACATCAGATTCTTATAGCCTGTGATCGTAGCTTTCCAACGCATCCAAGCACGCCCAAATCGGAGCAGTATAGCCCCTGCTACGGCCGTCGAAGTAACCCTTGGTGGAGCCGAGCCGCCCACCATGCCCACGAACGGGAATGACAGGAGGCGCTTCGACGGTGGCCTGTCGAAGCGCCCTTCCTGTCATCCCAACGTGGGGAGGGGCATGCCTTGGTCCAGGGGACCATCCACATTCATTCCTTCATGGCCCATGTGCCTCTGGAGCTCATTGGAGACGAACTAGGATCACTGGCGGTGGATTATCCCGCCACCTATGGCGGGTGCCAGATTCCACACGCCCAACACCCGATTTTCGGGCCAGGCTAACTTTCTCAATACTTACTCAAATCGAGCGATTCAAAGCTTGATCCTGCATGGAAAATTCCAAGCAATCCAAGTATAAAGTCAGATCAGGTGTTCGACCACTCCTCAGCGGTCGAACCAGGGAGTTCGATCAACGGCACTCATGGCAAGGGGCACACCATGTCAACAATCTCCCCTTGCACCGCAGCCTTGATGCCCTGTCCTTGGAACCTGTAGTATTTTAAACTTCACAGCGCAGACCGAGCTCCATGCAGCTCGCGTCATGCCTTTCCTTGGGCTGTGCCTTGGTCATGGCATCGGCGAGCATGCGCTTGGTGCCACAATGCACAATAGCCGCATCTCCCTTCGCCACCAAGTCCCGCGCGTAGTGATGACGGATCTCGATGTGCTTGGTCCTTCTGTGCAGCACCGGGTTCTGGGTCAGACTGATGGCACTCATGTTGTCCACATTGAGTATTGTCGGCTTCCTTTGCGGCACGCCGATCTCCTTTGACAGCCGACGCAGCCACACCGCCTCCTTTGCGGCTTCCGCGAGCGCAATGTACTCCGCTTCGGTGCTGGACAGCGCCATGCAGTCCTGCTTCCTGCTTGCCCATGAAACTGCTGCACCACCAAGCACAAACACGTAACCCGACGTTGATTTTCTGTCATCCACATCACCAGCCCAGTCGGCATTGGAGTAGCCGACCAACTCGAGGGAGTCATCACGCGCTCCCCCTCCAAACACGAGCCGCGACTGTTTTGTCGCCTTGAGATAGCGGAGGATCCGCTTCACCGCTTGCCAATGCAACGGCCCGGGGTCAGCAACGTAGCGGCTCACTTGGCCCTCCGCAAAGGCCAGGTCGGGCCGCGTCGCCACCATGGCGTACATGATGCTCCCCACCGCGGACTGGTATGGCACTCCTGCCATCTCCTCCTTCTCCTCATCCGTGCTCGGGCCCATGCTCGAGCT
>SZWC01000007.1:842518-878298 GCA_023375785.1 Penium margaritaceum | reverse complement strand
GGCGAGTCCGCGGGTCCAGCTTGCCCCGCCCCTCCCGTGCCTGCACAACAGCATGTGCAACACAACCAAAAGTGCGGAGGTGTGCCACAGTTGGCTTCCTCCCGCTCCACACTTCTTGTGGCATCTTCCACACCTTGGACTCCGCGTCCTTTAGCGGCTTCATCGGCGTCAGGTTCATGATGTACGCCGCTGTCCGTGCCACCTCGCCCCAGTACCGCTGCGCGAGGCCGGCATCGCTCAACATGGACCGGACCATGTTGAGGATGGTGCGGTTCGCCCTCTCGGCGATGCCGTTCTACTGCGGGGAGTGTGGCGTAGTTTTCTGCCACGCAATCTCCTTGCTCTTCATCCATGCCGAGCAGCCCTCATACTCGCCGCCGTTGTCGCTCCGGAACGCCTTCACCTTCAAGCCTGTTTGCCGCTCCACTGCCGCCACAAACTCCTGCATACAAGTCAGGACATCACTCTTCCTCTTGATGATGTAGAGGTAGAGNGGTAGAGGTCCTCCTCCCTCTTGCCACGCGCAATCACCTCGCCATCTCCACCCTTCCGGATGATGGCCTCCTTCTTGTTGAAGAGCACCTCGAGCCCCTTGTCGGTAAGGCGGCTCACTGACAGCAGATTTGCCCCAAAGTTGGGCATGTGGAGCACGTCGTAAATGGTGCACGGAATGACTTTCCCGTTCACCACCGACTCAATACGAACATTGCCTTCGCCCGCGGCCAACTTTGTTTTTCCGTTGGCCACTGTCATGCGCCGCTCGGTGGCGCCATAGGTGACAAATGCCGCCCGGTTGCATTGCGTGTGGCGGCTTGATCCGGAGTCGATCACAGTGACTTCCGGATCTGTCAAGTCGGTAGACTCCCTGGCCATCATGGCTTGGGTGTCCTTCTTTCCGCCCTTCCCAGGCTGGTCCGACTTCTTGTTGGGGCAGTTGCGTGCAAAGTGGCCCTGTTTGCCACAATTGTAGCACTCCCCCTTGTTGTCACCTCTCTTGGTGCCCTGGTTAGCACCCTTCCCCTTCTTGCCTCCCCCTCCACTTTGAGGACGAACGGCATAGGCGGAACTTGATGTTGCCCCGCTCTCTCTCCCACCACGCCGCATCCATTCGTTGCGGACGTACTCAGCCACCTTCGGGTACTTCAGCTCATCGGCGGACCAGCCGCCTACGACGGTGATCATGGGACTCCAACTGTCCGGCAAGGCCAGAAGGAGATCATGGCTTGCAGCAAGGGTCGACCTTCCATCCAGTGGCTACGCACTCGGCAGTAAGGGACTCAATCTGCTGTAGGATCTCCATGATGTCGTCGCCTTCGTTTGCTTGGAGGGTGACGAGCCTTTTGAAGACGAAGAGCTGGTTAGCAAGGTTGGTGGACTGGTAGATGGTCAGAGTTTCTTCCAGGCCTCCACGGCCTCCGTGCATCCTTGTATCAGTACGCGCTGCGGTGGTGCAAGCGCTAACACCAACAATGCAAGCGCCTTCTTGTTGCGCTTCTTGTACATCTCCACTTCCTCCGGCATCGCGGTATCCGGAGGCGCGGTCTCTTCACCGTTGACCAGCTCAAGGAGGCCCTTGTCATCGAGGTAGACCTCAAACTGCCACCTCCACAAGGGGAAGCCGTTCCCATCGAACTTGGAGACGGCGCCAATGCTCTCTTGCTCGGTCGTTGCCATGGCGCGCGGCAGTAGCGTGAAGCTTGAAGAGCTAGGGTCCTTCTAGGCACGTGGGCCCATAACCCTTTGTTGGCTCTAGTGGGTGTGGAGGCACCCACAAGGATGCCTAGCTCTCAGTGATGCACGCTACCAAGGTTTGGGCAGCCAATGGACACCTATGGTGAAGAGTGTGGAGCACAAGGATCACGGATAGGAGTTGGCACAACACGTCGCATTCAGTAGATCTGAATCAAAACAAGTTTTTGTTACTTAACATAGTGATATTACATCAGATTCTTATAGCCTGTGATCTTAGCTTTCCAACGCATCCAAGCACGCCCAAATCGGAGCAGTAGAGCCCCTGCTACGGCCGTCGAAGTAACCCTTCGTGGAGCCGAGCCGCCCACCATGCCCACGAACGGGAATGACAGGAGGCGCTTCGACGGTGGCCTGTCGAAGCGCCCTTCCTGTCATCCCAACGTGGGGAGGGGCATGCCTTGGTCCAGGGGACCATCCACATTCATTCCTTCATGGCCCATGTGCCTCTGGAGCTCATTGGAGACGAACTAGGATCACTGGCGGTGGATTATCCCGCCACCTATGGCGGGTGCCAGATTCCACACGCCCAACACCCGATTTTCGGGCCAGGCTAACTTTCTCAATACTTACTCAAATCGAGCGATTCAAAGCTTGATCCTGCATGGAAAATTCCAAGCAATCCAAATATAAAGTCAGATCAGGTGTTCGACCACTCCTCAGTGGTCGAACCAGGGAGTTCGATCAACGGCACTCATGGCAAGGGGCACACCATGTCAACAACATGAAGTGAAATTCTTCGTTCATGGTCAGTGACATATGCATACTTTGGTTGGTCACTGTGTATTGTAGCCACACTGTGCCACTACATAATGATGGTATTTGTACTTGCTAGTCAATAACTAGTATTCACAAATCATTTTCTTCCACCCTGACCATTTGTGACTCGTGTTATGAGTTGTCAAGGTTTACCACACTTAGCGCCATTATTTGGTCATGGTCAGTGACATATGTCTACTTTGGTTGGTCATCGTGCATGGTATCCACACCCTGCCACAACGTATTGAAGCTTCTTCTCCTTGCTTTTGGATCCTTGGTGTTCCCAAACCATTGTTTCCCCCTCTGACCATTTGTGACTCGTATTATGAGTTTTCAACGTTGACCACACACTGTGAAATCCGTTTGGTCATGGGTTGGGACACATGCCTACTTTGGTTTGTCAATGAACATGGTTACCATGCAGTGTCAGTACGTATCGAAGGTCTTTGTGCTTTCTTCTGTACAGCTAGTGTTCCCAAATCATTATTAGCCCCCTCTGACTATCTGTGACCCGTGTTGTGAGTTGTAAATATTGACCACATGAAGTGAAATTCTTTGTTCATGGTCAGTGACATATGCATACTTTGGTTGGTCACTGTGCATTGTAGCCACATTGTGCCACTACATATTGAAGGTATTTGTACTTTCTAGTCGATAACTAGTATTCAAAAACCATTATCTTCGACCCTGACCATTTGTGACTCGTGTTATAAGCTGTCAAGGTTTACCACACTTAGTGCCATTATTTGGTCATGGTCAGTGACATATGCCTACTTTGGTTGGTCATCGTGCATGGTATCCACACTGTGCCCCAACGTATTGAAGCTCCTTGTGCATGCTATTTGATACTCGGTGTTTCCAAACCATTGTTTCCCCCCTCTGACCATTTGTGACTCGTATAATGAGTTGTCAACGTTGACCACACACAGCGGATTTCTTTGGTCAAAGGCAATACATATGCCTACTTTGGTCGGTCATTGTGCATGGTAGCCACACCGTGCTACTACTGACTGAAGGTCGTTGTACTTGCTAGTTCAGAACTGATTTTCTATAACATTGTTTCCTCCCCTAACCGTTTTTGACTCCTGTTATGGTTGGTCAATGTTGACCACCCATTTTGAAATTATCTGGTCATGGTCAGTGACATATGCCTAGTTTGGTTGTTTGGCGTGCATAGAAGCCACACCGTGCCACTACGTATTGAAGTTCTTTGTCCAATCCAGTTGATACATAGGGTCCTAAACCATTGTCTCTGCCTCTGACCATTTGTGACTCGTGTTATGAGTTGTCAATGTTGACCACACGTAGTGGACTTCTTCGGTCATAGTCAGTGATATATGCATCCTTTGGTTGGTCACAGTGCACGCTAGCCACTCTGTGCCACTACTTGTTGAAAATAGTTCTACTTGCTATTTGATAACTAGTGTTCTCAACCCATGGTCTCCCCCACTGAACATTTGTGACTCGTGGTATGAGTTTTCAACGTTGACCATACACTGTGAAATCCGTTTGGTCATGGTTTGTGACACATGCCTACTTTTGATTGTCACTGTACATGGTTACCACGTCCTGTCATTACGTATTGAAGGTCTTTGTGCTTTCTTGTTCACAGCTAGTGTTCCCAAACCATTGTTACCCCCTGTGAATATCAGTGACTCGTGTTGTGAGTTGTAAATTTTGACCACATGAAGTGAAATTCTTTGTTCATGGTCAGTCACATATGCATACTTTGGTTGGTCACTGTGCATTGTAGCCACACTGTGCCACTATATACTGAAGATATTTGTACTTGCTAGTCAATAACTAGTATTCACAAATCATTGTCTTCCACCCTGACCATTTGTGACTCGTGTTATGAGTTGTCAAGGTTTACCACACTTAGTGCCATTATTTGGTCATGGTCAGTGACATATGCCTACTTTGGTTGGTCATCGTGCATGGTATCCAAACTGTGCCACAGCGTATTGAAGCTCCTTGTGCTTGCTATTTGATACTCGGTGTTCCCAAACCATTGTTTCCCCCTCTGACCATTTGTGACTCGTATTATGAGTTGTCATCGTTGACCACACACAGCGGATTTCTTTGGTCAAAGGAAGTACACATGCCTACTTTGGTCGGTCATTGTGCATGGTAGCCACACCGTGCTACTACTGACTGAAGATCGTTGTACTTGCTAGTTGAGAACTGATATTCCCATAGCATTGTTTCCTCCCCTGACAGTTTGTGACTTGTGTTATGGTTGGTCAACGTTGACCACCCATATTGAAATTATCTGGTCATGGTCAGTGACACATGCCTAGTTTGGTTGCTTGGTGTGCATAGTAGTCACAGCATGCCACTACGTATTGAAGTTCTTTGTCCTTTCTAGTTGATACATAGGGTTCCCAAACCATTGTATGTTCCTCTGACCATTTGTGACTCGTGTTATGAGTTGTCAATGTTGACCACACATAGTCGACTTCTTCGGTTATAGTCAGTGACATATGCATCCTTTGGTTGGTCACTGTGCACGCTTGCCACACCGTGCCACTACTTGTTGAAAATCTTTCTACTTGCTCGTTGATAAATAGTGTTCCCAATCCATGGTTTCCCCCACTGACCAGTTGTGACTCGTGTTATGAGTTTTCAACGTTGCCCACACACTGTGAAATCCCTTTGTTCATGGTTTGTGACACATGCCTACTTTGGTTTGTCAGTGTACATTGTTACCATGCCATGTCCTTGCGTATCAAAGGTCATTGTGCGTTCTTCTTGACGGCTAGTGTTCCCAAACCATTATTACCCCCTCTGACTATCAGTGACTCGTGTTGTGAGTTGTATTTATTGACCACATGAAGTGAAATTCTTTGTTCATGGTCAGTGACATATGCATACTTTGGTTGGTCACTGTGTAGTGTATCCACGCTGTGCCACTACATATTGAAGGTATTTGTACTTGCTAGTTAATAACTAGTATTCACAAATCATTATCTTCCACCCTGACCATTTGTGACTTGTGTTAGGAGTTGTCAATGTTTACCACACTTAGTGCCATTACTTGGTCATGGTCAGTGACATATGCCTACTTTGGTTGGTCATCGTGCATGGTATCCACACCGTGCCACAACGTATTGAAGCTCCTTGTGCTTGCTTTTTGATACTTGGTGTTCCCAAACCATTGTTTCCCTCTCTGACCATTTGGAACTCGTATTATGAGTTGTCAATGTCGACCACACACAGCATATTTCTTTGGCCAAAGGCATCACATATGCCTACTTTGGTTGGTCATCGTGCATGGTATCCACACCGTGCCACAACGTATTGAAGCTCCTTGTGCTTGCTTTTTGATACTTGGTGTTCCCAAACCATTGTTTCCCTCTCTGACCATTTGTAACTCGTATTATGAGTTGTCAATGTCGACCACACACAGCATATTTCTTTGGCCAAAGGCATCACATATGCCTACTTTGGTCGTTCATTGTGCATGGTAGCCACCCCGTGCTACTACTGACTGAAGGTCATTGTACTTGCTAGTTGAGAACCGATATTCCCATAGCATTTTTTCCTCCTCTGATCATTTGTGACTTGTGTTATGGTTGGTCAACGTTGACCACCCATATTGAAAATCTCTCGTCATGGTCAGTGAAATATGCCTAGTTTGGTTGTTTGGTGTGCATATTAGCCACACCGTGCCACTACGTACTGAAGTTCCTTGTCCTTTCTAGTCAATACATAGGGTTCCCAAACCATTGTATCTCCCTCTGACCATTTGTGACTTGAGTTATGAGTTCTCAATGTTGACCACACACAGTGGACTTCTTCGGTTATTGTCAGTGACATATGCATCCTTTGGTTGGTCACTATGCACGCTAGCCACACCATGCCACTACTTGATGAAAAGCTTTCTACTTGCTAGTTGATAACTAGTGTTCCCAACCCATGGTTTCCCCTACTGACCAGTTGTGACTCGTGTTATGAGTTTTCAACGTTGACCACACACTGTGAAATCCAATTGGTCATGGTTTGTGACACATGCCTACTTTGGTTTGTTACTGTACATGGTTACCACGCCGTGTCATTACGTACTGTACATGGTTACCATGCAAGTTGATGACTAGTGTTCGCAGCCCATCGTCTCCCCCACTGACCGTTTGTGACTCGTGTTATGAGTTTTCAACGTTGACCACACACTGTGAAATCCGTTTGGTCATGGTTCGTGACACATGCCTACTTTGGTTTGTCACTGTATATGGTTACCACGCTGTGTCATTACGTATCGAAAGTCTTTGTGCTTTCTTGTTGACAGCTAGTGCTCCCAAACCATTGTTAGCCCCCTCTGACTATCTGTGACCCGTGTTGTCAGTTGTAAATGTTGACCACATGAAGTGAAATTAATTGTTCATGGTCAGTGACATATGCATACTTTGGTTGGTTACTGTGCATTGTAGCCACACCGTGCCTCTACATATTGAAGGTATTTGTACTTGCTAGTCAATAGCTGGTATTCACAAACCATTTTCTTCCACCCTGACCATTTGTGACTCGTGTTATGAGTTGTCAAGGTTTACCACACTTAGTGTCATTATTTGGTAATGGTCAGTGACTTATGCCTACTTTGGTTGGTCATAGTGTATGGTATGCACACTGTGACAGAAAAGGCATTTAAGCTCATTGTGCTTGCTATTTGATACTCGGTGTTCCCAAACCATTGTTTCCCCCTCTGACCACTTGTGACTCGTATTATGAGTTGTCGACGTTGACCACACACAGCGGATTTCTTTGGTCAAAGGCAGTACATATGCCTACTTTGGTTGGTCCTTGTGCATGGTAGCCACACCAGGCTACTATTGACTGAAGGTATTTGTACTTGCTAGTCAAAAACTGATATTCCCATAGCATTGTTTCCTCCCCTGACCGTTTTTGACTCGTGTTATGGTTGGTCAACGTTGACCACCCAGAGTGCAATTCTCTCGCCGTGGTCAGTGACATATGCCTAGTTTGGTCGTTTGGTGTGCATATTAGCCACACCGTGCCACTACATATTGAAGTTCCTCGTCCTTTCTAGTCGGTACATAGGGTTCCCAAACCATTGTCTCTCCCTCTGACCATTTGTGACTCGTGTTATGAGTTGTCAATGTTGACCACACATAGTGGACTTCTTCGGTCATAGTCAGTAACATATCACTATGCACGCTAGCCACACCGTGCCACTACTTGTTGAAAATCTGTCTACTTGCTAGTTGATAACTTGAGTTCCCAACCCATGGTTTCCCCCACTGACCAGTTGAGACTCGTGTTATGAGTTTTCAACGCTGACCACACACTGTGAAATCTGTTTGCTCATGGTTTATGACACATGCCTACTTTGGTTTGTTATTGTACTTGGTTACCACGCCGTGTCATTACGTATCGAAGGTCTTTGTGTTTCTTGTTGACATCCAGTGCTCCCAAACCGTTGTTAGCCCCCTCTAACTATCTGTGACCCGTGTTGTGAGTTATGAATGTTGACAACATGAAGTGAAACTCTTTGTTCATGGTCAGTCACATATGCATACTTTGGTTGGTCACAGTGCATTGTACCCACGCTGTGCCACTACATATTGAAGGTATTTGTACTTGCTAGTTGATAACTAGTAGTCACAAACCATTACATTCCACTCTGACCATTTGTGACTCGTGTTATGAGTTGTCAAGGTTTACCACACTTAGTGCCATTATTTGGTCATGGTCAGTGACATATGCTCACTTTGGTTGGTCATCGTGCATGGTATCCACACCATGCCACAACGTATTGAAGCTCCTTGTGCTTGCTATTTGATACTTGGTATTCCCAAACCATCGTTTTCCCCTCTGACCATTTGTGACTCGTATTATGAGTTGTCAATGTTGACCACACATAGCGGGTTTCTTTGCTCAAAGGCAGTACACATGCCTACTTTGGTCGATCATTGTGCATGGTTGCCACGCCGTGCTACTACTTACTGCAGGTCGTTGTACTTTCTTGTTGAGAACTGATATTCCCATAGCATTGTTTGCTCCCCTGACCGTCTTTGTCTCGTGTTATGGTTGGTGAACGTTGACCACCCATATTGAAATTCCCTCGTCATGGTCAGTGACATATGCCTAGTTTGGTTGTTTGGTTTGCATATTAGCTACACCGTGCCACTACGTATTGAAGTTCTTTGTCCTTTCTAGTCGATACACATGGTTCCCAAACCATTGTCTCTCCCTCTGACCATTTGTCACTCGTGTTATGAGTTGTCAATGTTGACCACCCATAGTGGACTTCTTCGGTCATGGTCAGTGACATATGCATCCATTGGTTCGTCACTGTGCACGCTAGCCACACCGTGCCACTACTTGTTGAAAATCGTTCGACTTGGTAGTTGATAACTAGTGTTCCCAACCCATGGTTTTCCCCACGGACCATTTGTGAATCGTGTT
This sequence comes from Penium margaritaceum, assembly GCA_023375785.1. Lineage (NCBI taxonomy): Eukaryota > Viridiplantae > Streptophyta > Zygnematophyceae > Desmidiales > Peniaceae > Penium > Penium margaritaceum. The sequence continues at coordinate 869,367 of SZWC01000007.1, read as the reverse complement.
ATGAGTTTTTAACATTGACCACACACTGTGAAATCCGTTTGGTCATGGTTTGTGACACATGCCTACTTTGGTTTGTCACTGTACATGGTTACCGCGCTGTGTCATTACGTATTGAAGGTCTTTGTGCTTTCTTGTTGACAGCAGGTATTCCCAAACCATTGTTTGCCCCCTCTGACTATGTGTGACCCGTGTTGTGAGATGTAAGTGTCGACCACATGAAGTGAAATTCTTTGTTCATGGTCAGTGACATATGCATCCTTTGGTCTGTCACCGTGCATTGTAGCCACACTGTGCCACTACATGTTGAAGGTATTTGTACTTGCTAGTCGATAATAGGTATTCACAAACCATTATCTTCCAACCCTGACCGTTTGTGACTTGTGTTATGAGTTGACATGGTTTACCACACTTAGTGCCATTATTTGGTCATGGTCAGTGACATATGCGTACTTTGGTTGGTAGTCGTGCATGGTATCCACACTGTGCCACAACGTATTGAAGCTCCTTGTATTTGCTATTTGATACTCGGTGTTCCCAAACCATTATTTCCCCCCTCTGACCGTTTGTGACTCGTATTCTGAGTTGTCAACGTTGACCACACACAGCGGATTTCTTTGGTCAAAGGTAGTACATATGCTTACTTTGGTCGGTCATTGTGCATTGTAGCCACGCCGTTCTACTACTGACAGAAGGTTGTTGTACTTGCTAGTTGAAAACTGATATTCCCATAGCATTGTTTCCTCCCCTGACCGTTTGTGACTTGTCAACGTTGACCACCCGGATCTCTACGGTGTAAAGCATCCACGGAAGATCAGGAGAGGCGGCGGAGGAGCAGCTGTCAAGTGCTGCGCGGAACGGCGGAATCAGGGAGTCGCGAAATGGACAAGACACGGAATCAGAGAGTCGCGGAACAAACCAGGCGCGGAATTAGAGAGCGCGGGAGGAGAACAGTGCGCGGCAAAATTGGGGGTATCAGTGTCAAGGTGCGGTGAGTGTGGACGGTTCTTTGCTCTTTGCTAGCAAAAATGCACATGCCTTCAGATTTAGTCATACATGTCGGCAGCCAGCTTCGTGCATCAGGACACGCTGAGGCGGCACCAGCAGCATTCACAACAATCTTATGTACGCCACTTATTGCCACGGCGTGCAGCCACACAGGTGAGCTGTGGAGACACCTCGCACACGCCCTCTCGCACGACCGTCAGTTCATCGCCGGGCACGTACCCACTGGTACAGCACCGCAGAGTCACCGAGTGGCCGAAATAGCTACACTAGCGACGTATCATGGACGCGTTGCAGGACCGCGTGGAGGTGGAAAGCAAACACAGCCACGATGTGCGCGGAGCCCACTAGCTCTAGGCCAACGACTCTGTGGAGCACAGGTGGTTTTCTAATGTGCCACTGCTAGCAGACGGACTCTCCGAGACTAGGAGGTCCCTGGCATACCACGGACCAGTCCACCAGCGGCGCGGCGGAAGACAGCCGCCATGGGCAGAATAGGGGGAAGACCTGCCCTCCGTGCCCCTAGCAGGGATGGAAACCCCCCCGACTCCATATATCTCCAGGATGCCAACATTGGGGGCTGCCCAACGCCACCAACCGTAGCCGAGATACATGCCGGCAGAACGTTCACCTTCAGCAAAGGGAGAAAGGGGGGTGAGGTAGCCTCTGCAGGGAGTGTCCACCCAACAGTTGGGCGTGCCGTCTGCCATGCCAAAGACGAAGCTACAGCTCCACCCACCCATAGCAGAACAGGCGGCGGTGCATCAGGCAGCCGGAGCTGGACTGCCCATCGCGATGGAAGAAGTATCCCTCCAGGCGAATCCAGCAAGACCATGGCAGGACCAGCAGCATCAGTAGCAGACGCAAGCTAGGCGGCAGGCACCAGATCATCAAACCCAAACTGCCCCGGGCGGGCAGGGTATTCTGCCCAACCCACAGGCATACACGAACTCTACGAGCGGAGCCCGCAACGTCAAGCTGGGGCTGCCGATGGCGGAGGACGAGACCACAGAATTGCCTCCCACTGCGGCGGAGACCACCCTAATCACGCGAGCCCAAGAATTAGGCTTGCACGGATGGGATCTATAGATAGCAGCCAGGGTTCAGGAGGATCTACGACGCAAGGCGGAGGCCGCGGAAGAGCGATTATAGGAGGCAGTTGCCAATCGCATCGTCGTGCCAGAGAAACGACGACAGACGAAGCAACCACTCGCAACGGAAAGGCAACCTGCCCCATCTTCGCAGACACCAACAACAGCTCCAACGGTCGCGGAGGGAAGCATTGACCCCATCCAACGCCTATTTACCACCCCCATCGCAGAAGTCTACTTTTTTTAGTTCCGCCGCATTCACCCTGAGGTTGCACCGCAACTGAAGGAGGCGTTCGCCAGAGCCAATCAACGCCTCCAAGCTGTGGGCATCTCTCTCAACTATACCATGCCTACGTCCGGTACACAGAACACCCGTCGTGCAGTGCCCGACACTTCCCTAGCATTAAGCCTCGTGGAAGAAGAGTGGGGTTGGGCACCACAGCCCTTGGGACCACCGTAGAGGGATGACAAGCACTATGAGGTCGCCTGGTGTATGGTTTGGATATGTGGAAGAAAATTCCTGGCCATCATCGACACAGGGGCCACTCACACTACTGTGGCGTTCCGCGTCCTTCTGGTGGTCGGATGGGCAGAACGCATCCTCCCCACGCGCCGTCTCTTCACCAATTCGGCGGGCGGAATGGACTATGGAGATGGGGAAGTTCACGGCCTCCCCATGTAGGTGGGATCCCTCCATGAACCGTTGAACGTCCAAGTCACGCAAGCCAGGACGTATGACATGCTCATGGGCATGGACTACTTGGTGCCGCGACAGGCCAACCTTATATTCTCCCTTGGAATCATGCAACTCAGCTCTGCATCTGGGGAAGCAGCGTTTTGCCCCATCACCATCGGTGACAGGGTAGCGGTAGCTGTAACCGGCGACGAATCCTTCTCCCTCCTGGATGCTGTGGCAGAGGACTCTCACGCCCATGAAAGCAGATTGCCATCTATCACAGCCAATTTGCGTGACGCGGAATAGGTCACAGCAGGTGAATGGCAGGAACTCGCGGAGGAGTCAACCGAGCCCGCAGTAAAGACCAACCTCCTCGGGCTGTGGCATAGTGGACAACGACACCTAGGAGATGGACATCCACTCAAGGAAGAGGAGGAATTCTACCCACTTCGCGAGATAGCACCATCACCACCACCGCGATGGGATCACATGCTCCACTCAGGACTTTCTCTCACATAAAAGCAGGATTTTTGCGACCTGCTGGACGCATTTGCGGACATCTTTGCTGGATCCACGGTTGATCTGGGGGCCGTGGAAGCTTTCCACGTCATCTCCACGGGGGACTTCACGCCCACAAAAGAGAAGGTGCGGCGCATCCTCCCGGAACAGGAAACGATTATCACAGAGGGGCTCGCGGGCTCAAGGCGCAAGGAGTGATCGTCCCAATCGTCAGCCCCTGGCAGGCCAACTTTGTCATCGTGGGGAAACCGGACGAGTCCAAGCGATTTTGCGTTGACTTCTGCGACCTCAACCGTGTAACCGAGGAGGACGCATACCCCATGCCACTAATCGTCGACATACAAGAGCGCCAGCAGGGCCGCGGATGGTTCGCAAAGCTCGACGTAAAGGCTGCCTTCCATGCCGTCCCCATGCACCCGGACTCCATCGCCAAGACCTTGTTTGTGACATCGAAAGGACTATACACGTTCACACGCATGCCCTTTGGACTCCGCAATGCCAGCGCGACATTTCAGCGGGTCATGGACTCCACCCTCCGCGGAATCCCCAATGTCAGCTGCTACATTGACGACATCATGGTTGCGGCCCACACCTTCGAGGAACTGTTCTCCTCCATGGCCGCTGTCTTTGCTGCCCTCTGCAGGGCTAACCTGAAGCTCAAGGCAGCCAAGTGCTCTATCGAAGCTGCATAAATGGAGTTCCTCGGCTTCGTGATGAGTACGGATGGCATCAAGACTGACCCAGAGAAGATCGCGGCAGTACATGAATGGCGCCAGCGCACTTCCGCGGGGCAAGTTAAGATCTTCCTGGGCTTTGTCTCATTCTATAGGAAGTTTGTCCGTGACCACGCACGCATCATCAAGCCACTCCAGGAGTTGACACACCACGACGTGCCGTTTGAATGGACATTAGAATGCGCTGACGCCTGGAAGGAAATCAAGCACCGCCTGGTTAGCGCGCCCATGCTCGAGTTCCCCGACTTCAACCTCCCATTCTCCATCACCACTGATTGGTCGCGGGACGGGCTTGGTGCTATGATATCCCATACGGTGCAGGAACCCACCTAGAAGGTGATTGCCTACGCTAGTCGTGCCCTCACCGAGGGAGAGCGGAAGTACCCGCCGGTGAAGGGCGAGTGCGTGGCTGTCCTTTGGGCACTCCAACACTTCCGCGACTACATTAAGAATGGCAAGCCCTTCACGGTTTTCACGGACCATCAGGCCCTCCAATGGCTCCTCATCACTCAGAACCATGAGGGCATCCTAGCCAAGTGGGCACTCCTCCTGTAGGGCTACAACATGAAGATCAAGTACCAGCCTGCGGTTGCCAACCGCAACGCGGATGCCCTGAGCCGACTTCCGTGCCCTGGCTGGCCAGAGCCTGACCAGGCACCTCCGAATACAGCGGAGACACCTCCGAATGCTGCGGAGCATATCCCTGCTGTTGGGACACCACCTCCAACCACTGAAGCAGAATGGGAGGGAGTGGCAAGAGAAGTTGATGAAAAGGAACAGGAGGTCGCCTTGCAACTCCTGAATGAACTCGACCCCACCGCGGAGTTGACCGTCGCGGAGACCCTACCAGCCCTCACCATGTCTGGCCTAGAGCTTGCTCGCAGATACAACCCCACTATCCGCGGTTGGACGTTGGAGGAAATCGCACCCCATCTTCCCCCACAACATGCACCCCCGAGAACCTCGCGACCGTCCGCTGCTACACCACCGACCTGCCCGTCGAGCAACCCGCACTCTCATGTTCCCGCCACACCACTCCTTGACAACCGCCATCCCCTCACCCTGGTTGACTTCCTTCTTCACTCTCCTGAGTCTGCAAACAGTCTTTGCGCCCTCTTCACCACTCACAATACCTCCCTTTCCCCTCTTGGCATCCGCCTCTCATGCACGCGAGACAACATGACCGGCATCCGCCTGCTATCCCGAAGCATCCTCCTCAATCACTGTAGTGTACGTGGTGCCGCCGCACGTGCCTCATGTACCTGGTCACCTGCGGCCCTCATCCCCGGACCGCCCGCGCCCTTCGAGGTCCACGTGGCGTGGTGTCATGTGTGGACATGTGGACGCAAGTTTGTGGCCATTGTGGACACCGGTGCCACACACACCACGATTGCGCTCCGGATGGTCCGCTCGCTCCACATGCAGCACCTCATCCAACCCACTCGACTCCGCTTCTCCATCTCCACTGGAGACATCGACGCGCCACTCGGACAGATCGCGGGTCTCCCCATGCAAGTGGCAAATGTACATGCGGCACACACCGTTCAGGTCTGCGACGTCTGCACATATGACATCCTCCTGGCGGCGGACTGGCTCGCGCCGCGCCAAGCGGATACATTGATCGGCGCAAGCATCCTTAGTTTCATTTCGAGTTCTGACATTCGATTGTTCACCCCACTCTTTACTTCGCATCGACCATCTCCTTGCACAATGCTCTCCACCTTTGAGCCAGCTCTCACCGGCACTCGATACACTCCACGGGTAACGCACAGCTGGACCCTCGCCCGCGGAACATCCGACATGGCACGCAACCAAGGCACGGGGTCCGCGCCTTCGTTGCGGGGGGGGGGTGGATCCTCCCGACGACAGCTACGTCGCCCTGCACTTAACACGGGCGCATGACACCGCCCGGCACGGACACCAATACCACCAACGGGGACAGCGGCTGTACCGCGGTCGGGTTCCACGACAAGGACCGCGCTTGTAAGGACACCAGCACCGCACACGGCCGCAACAAGTGTGTCCCGACCTGGCTCCGTGACAAGAACACCGCCAACACCGGTGACGGCCACGCCTGCACCGGCTACGGCCTCACCACGGCCCAGCCCCGCCATAGGAACGACCCTGACGCAAACCACAACACCGGCAACGGCAACCCCATCTCGGTCCAGCCTCGCGGAAGGAACACCAGCACAGGCCACGCCGCCTGCGGCCAAGTCACCAGGCCCATCACGACAGGGTTCGGCCATAAGCACACCACCAACGCGGATCCTCAGGCGCATGGATCCCACGGTAGGAGCAGCACAAGCAGCAGCAAGAACAACCGCTACACCAACACCAAGCCCGCGAGATGGGGCCCAGGCCCTGATAACCCCAGTTCCCTCCTCGGCTACGACGGCGCTCTCTCATTCGCCGCCGACCTCGCGCGGTAGCCCAACTCGACAACCCGCACGCCCCCTGCTGGGCACAGGAACGGCGATGGAAGGGGCAAGAACGCACCTCAAAGAAAGCTTGGGGGACAGCGAGGAGCAGTCGAAGGAAGCCCTACTCCTTGAAGGTGTGAGCAGCGTCGTGCTCCAACTGCTGACAGAGATTTTGGAAGTGATCCGCGGGGAGTTTGCGGATTTACTGTTCGGCAAAATATGGCAGGTGGTGCTAAAGGGAGCAGCAACGGGGTGCTAGCCCTCGGATTGCACGAGAGGCAGGTGCTTGTACTAGAAACAGCAGGAGCAGAGCGCCTTGTCTTGGCGTTGCGGAACAGCCTAAGCATCAAACCAGGGATGGCCAGTGATATGACAGGCGTCGCGGAACTATTGAACACCGAGCGGGCGGACCCATCACTGGAGGCCGCTCGAATGTGGTGGAATAGGGTGCGGAGGGACCAGCGGAGCAGTCCGGAGAGACGTTATGTGCATCTGCTCCAAGAAAGGGCCAGAGCCCTCATGCTGTACCATGTGAACGACCAGGCACCCGGATCAGCGGAGGCACCGCGACGAAGGTCCGCGACAGATGAGTGGAGGTGGGGATACTTGCTCAGCCTCGTCTATGCCAGGTGGAGTGTTCAGTACCCGCAAGAGGAGAGATCGCGGCTTGCTGACACTCAGGTGCACGAGGAACGCTGGATGGAGGCCATGGAAAAGTGTTGGACGCTGACGCTCCAGAATGTGATACGCACCAGGGTGGCGACAGCGGTTGCGGAAGCATAGTGGACCATGGTGCGAGAAAAAGGACTGCGTCTCAAGCAAGAGGAGGTGCAACACTGGGCCAAGGAGGCGGCGGAAGTATGCCGAGAAGACAAGAGCAGGAGGGATGCGGAGGCGGAAGAGGCCCGTGAATGCACCCAACCCATCCCTCAGTTGCAGTAGATGGAAGAACGCCCGCGCAAAGAATGGGAGGAGGAGGCAGCCGAAGTAGAGCAGGCGGCTGCAGAGGCCGCGGTGATAGAGGCCCGATTGGCCAAGGAGCGAGAAGCGGCGGCTAAGGCAGATACGGAGGCTGTGTAGGAGCTTAAAAGGGAAATTACTGGGGAAGCAGAAGCAGCGGCAGTAGCGGCAGAAGCAGAGGTAGCAGTAGCGGCGGGAGCAGAGGCAGCAGCACAAGAAAAAGAGGTAGCAGTAGCGGCGGCAGAAGCAACGGCAGCAGCGACACAGGAGGGAGCAGCAGCAGCAGCCACAGATGCACAAGTAGCAACGGGAACACAGGCAGCCACGGAGGTGGGCAGAATAGGAGCAGGTAGCACAGCGGTAGAGACAGCAAGGGAAACTACAGTAGCCAGAGTAGCGACGAGGCAGGCAGCAGCAGAAGAAGAAAAGTAGATGGGGAAGAGGTACAAAGCTGGTGCCAAATGCCACCGCCCGGAGCCATCCGCTGGCGCCCTCCTATGAAAGGCACAACTCCAGGCTCAAGCGGCGGCAGTGGTGCGGAAGGCAGCAACAACGCTGAGCCAGACCAGGCGGACAGCGCCGACAGCAGACACCGGCCGAAGTGAAGGGCCGGGGCAGACTCTCCAGGAGGAGACTACTCCTGCTCTGAAAGGAAAGAGGAAGGCGGAAGAGGCAGCGGCCACGGAGACACAAAAGGAGAAGCAGCCGCGCACACATGAAGGCTCCAGCCCAAGCGTCACTCCGGAGAAATTAGCGCAAGCCCACTGGGAGGCCGCGCAAACAGCGGAGCTCCTGATGGCAGTCTTCCGCAAAGTTCAGATGCTAGAGGAAATGGTACCGGCCTCACTGCGGCCCGTCTTGGGAGAAACCACAACAGCAGCCGTCAGTAAAGGGGCAGAAAAGAGGGGACGCACGGAGAAAGAGGCGGCGATGATGGTGGTCTCCGAGATCAGTGAGTCGCCAGGATGCTTGGAAGAGGAGCAGCCCATCACACGCAGCAAGGAACTACTACGGGCTCCGGGAGCAGCCCCGCAGAGAAAGGAGGAAGTGATTGAGGTGCACCGCGGTGGTGGAAGCGGCAGACGACTGAGCGGCCCCGCTGAGAGCAGGCTGCGAGACCAGTGTGATGAAGGGGAACTTCGAGCGGTTGGAATCCTTTGGCTGTTCCCTGCACCTGATTCCTGGGATAGAGAGCCGCCGGTCTACAATGAAGAGAACCGCAAAACGTTTGAGGTGATGAAAGTGGAGCAGGATGGAAGGCGAGCGTGTGGACTGCCGGCAAGAATGCCGGAGACAAAGCGGAGGCCGGGGGACGCAGTGAGAGAGAAAGCGGGGAGGAAGGGGCCCATGGAGACGTAGGACTGGCGGATCTGGCAGACCGCCCACACCCTTCTCCGCGCTAGCAGCAAGGGGCAGAAGGCGTACGCGGAGGCGCAGAAGGTGTACGCGGATCTGGAAACACGGCTGGGCGTGAAATTTGACCGGAAAAAAAGGACGATCTAACCCGTCTGTGCGAGCAGTATGCATGGGAGGACGGCCGCCTCTGGAGATTGACTCCATGCGTCCTGCGGGTACCCCCACCCACGTTGCAGAGGGCAGTTGTGGAGGCCTACTACCGCCATCACCACACAGGTACGCAGGCCTTGAAGGATCACCTAACGCCCATCATCCACGTACTGAACCTGGTGGCTCTCATCAAAGAAGTGGTGTAGCACTGCGCCCCCTGCGAGCGAGCGCGGAAAACCACACCACGGGACCAGCCGCTGTTCCAGCCCTCCCCTATTAGCAAACCGCTGGAGAAAATCATCACCGACTTCCACGGCCCCCGCGCGCACCGCGATCAGGGGAACCGGTACTGGATTGCAGCGGTGGACCACTTCACGAAGTTCCTCTGGGTCCGCGCTGTACCCAACAAGAGCTCAGCCACCGCGGCGAGGTTCATCTGCAACAAAATCTTTTACCGCTTTGGTGGGTGCAGTGTGGTACATAGTGACAACGGCACAGAGTTCATGGGGGCCTTCAAAGAGGAGCTGGAGGAGTAGGGGGTCCGCCATGTACACTCCGGGTGGTACAGGCCAGAGTCCCAGGGGCAAGTGGAGCGGATGCATGAAATACTGGAGCGAGCAGTGGCCACCGCAGAAGGTAGCAGCTGGACAGAGAAGCTGAAGAAGATGGCGCACTTCATCAACACAACACCCAGCCGTGCAACCTCCTTCTCACCCCACATGCTTCTCTTCAGACAACCTCCGTGGACGGCGATGGGCATGCCCCAGAAGCCGCTGAGGCTACCGCTTGCTCCTGAGGAGCAAGAGAAGCTCTCGGAGGAAGAGAAGGAAAAGGAGGTCGCGGAATGGTTCCGCAAGCGCTGTGAAAGGACAAAGGCCATGCGGGCAGAGGCACGGTTGAGGGGTTCTGTCGCTGCCTGGCGCGGATGCGATGCGGTGAACCGACGGCTGAACCATGGGCCCATCAAAGAGGGCCACTTGTTGTATCTCCGCCCCTTCCCCAATGCAGGGCGAGAGGCAGGGGAGACACGGGAGGTGTACCGCGTGGCTAGCGTTGAGGCGGGGCAAGTGTGGCTGGAAGGACCGGAAGGGTTCAGCGACCGCAATTATCTGGCCACAGAGTTTGTGCTGCTGCCACCAGCATGGCAAACGCACATCCCCGGGACGGGAGGTTGCTTGCCGCCCCTGGGACAGCGGAAGGGTTCGCGAGGATGGAGAGCGGAGGAGGTGCTGGACGTTTGTGAGAGACAGGTGTCGCAGCAAGAGCAGGAGTGGAGCCAGGAACCATAAGAGGTTGAGGAGGAGGAATCCGATGTCCGTAAACTGGCCGCGGATGAGGTAAGGAAGGAACAATGGTGAGAGCGGCTGCACCGGGGACAACAGCAGGAGCAGCAGGAGGAAAGACGGCAGGAACAGAGGGAGCAGCATGACCGCAGGAAGGGAGAAGAGACAAAGGGAAGGCGTGAACCCAAGCCCGAGCAAGCCTCAGCGGGAGTGGCCCAGTAGCAACCCCAAAGAGCATCACCGCGGACCAGGGTGCCGATGAGCCCCAAGGCCCTGGCTAACTACACGGAACCCGTGTGTTTGGTATGGAGAAGATCTCCGTGCTGAGCCACTCCTAAAGGTGGTCTGCCGGGTGTGCAGAAATCCCGCACACCAGTATGCCGATGGAACCTCCTAGACCTGCACCGGACAAAATCGCACCTGCCTGCGGTGCCTGAAGGAGGCCGGTGAGAAGGAGGCCGCAAAGAAACAGGATGAGGAAGATGGAGCAGGACCCAGCGCTAGGGGAGCACCATCCTGCGGAAGGTGGGACCCAGAGGAGGAGGAGGAGGAGGAAGAGGAGGAAGAAGAAGAAGGGCTCCCAGAGCGGAGGAGAGGTCTGCGTACCGTTTCCAGAGCAACAATCAGGAGAGGCAGTTGAGGAGCAGCGGTCAAGTGCTGCGCGGAACCGCGAAATCAGGGAGTTGCGGAACAGACCAGACGCGGAATCAGAGAGTTGCGGAACAAACCAGGCGCAGAATTAGAGGGCGCGGGAGGAGAACAGTGTGCAGCAAAATTGAGGGTATCACGCAGTGCATTGTAACCACGCTGTGCCACTACATATTGAAGGTATTTCTACTTGCTAGTCGATAACTAGTATTCATAAACCATTAAATTCCACCCTGACTATTTGTGACTCGTGTTATGAGTAGTCAAGGTTTACCACACTTAGTGCCATGATTTGGTCATGGTCTGTGACACATGCCTACTTTGGTATGTCATTGTGAAAGGTATCCACACCGTGCCACAACGTATTGAAGCTCCTTGTGCTTGCTGTTTGATACTCGGTGTTCCCAAACCATTGTTTTCCCCTCTGACCATTTGTGACTTGTATTATGAGTTGTCAATGTTGACCACACATAGGGGGTTTCTTTGCTCAAAGGCAGAATATATGCCTACTTTGGTCGGTGATTGTGCATGGTAGCCACGCCGTGCTACTACTCACTGAAGGTCGTTGTACTTTATCGTTGAGAACTGATATTCCAATAGCATTGTTTCCCCCCCTGACCATTTTTGTCTCGTGTTATGGTTGGTCAACGTTGACCACCCATATTGAAATTATCTGGTCATAGTCAGTGACATATGCCTAGTTTGGTTGTTTGGTGTGCATAGTAGCCACACCGTGCCACTACGTATTGAAGTTGTTTGTCCTTTCTAGTTGATACATAGGGTTCCCAAACCATTGTCTCTCCCTCTGACCATTTGTGACTGGTGTTAGGAGTTGTCAACGTTGACCCCACATAGTGGACTCCTTCGGTCATAGTCAGTGACATATGCATCCTTTGGTTGGTCACTGTGCACACTAGCCACACCATGCCACTACTTGTTGAAAATATTTATACTTGCTAGTTGATAACTAGTGTTCCCAACCCATGGTCTCCCCCACTGACCATTTGGGACTCGTGTTATGAGTTTTCAACGTTGACCACACACTGTGAAATCCGTTTGGTCATGGTTTGTGAAACATGCCTACTTTGGTTTGTCAGTGTGCATGGTTACCACACTCTCTCATTACGTATCGAAGGTCTTTATGCTTTCTTGTTGACAGCTAGTGTTCCCAAACCATTGTTACCCCCTCTGACTATCAGTGACTCGTGTTGTGAGTTGTAAATGTTGACCACTTGGAGTGAAATTCTTTGTTCATGGTCAGTGAAATATGCATACTTTGGTTGGTCACTGTGCATTGTAGCCACACTGTGCCACTACATATTGAAGGTATTTGTACTTGCTATTCAATAACTAGTATTCACAAATCATTATCTTCCACCCTGACCATTTGTGACTCGTGTTATGAGTTGTAAAGGTTTACCACACTTAGTGCCATTGTATGGTCATGCTCAGTGACATATGCCTACTTTGGTTGGTCATCGTGCATGGTATCCACACCGTGCCACAACATCTTGAAGCTCCATGTGTTGCTTTTTGAACCTGGTGTTCCCAAACCATTGTTTCCCCCTCTGACCATTTGTGACCCGTATTATGAGTTGTCAATGTTGACCACACACAGCAGATTTCTTTGGTCAAAGGCAGTACAGATGCCTACATTAGTCATTCATTGTGCATGGTAGCCGCACCGTGCTACTACTGACTGAAGGTCGTTGTACATGCTAGTTGAGAATAGATATTCCCATAGCATTGTTTCCTCCCCTGACCGTTTGTGACTCGTGTTATGGTTGGTCAACGTTGACCACCCATGTTGAAATTCCCTGGTCATGGTCAGTGACATATGCCTAGTTTGGTTATTTGGTGTGCATATTAGCCACATCGTGCCACTACGTATTGAAGTTCTGTCTCCTTTCTAGTTGATACATAGGGTTCGCAAACCATAGTCTCTCCCTCTGACCATTTTTGACTCCTGTTATGAGTTGTCAATGTTGACCACACATAGTGGACTTCTTTGTTCATAGTCAGTGACATATGCATCCTTTGGTTGGTCACTGTGCATGCTAGCCACACCATGCCAGTACTTGTTGACAAAATTGCGACTTGCTAGTTGGTAACCAGTGTTCCCAACCCATGGTTTCACCCACTGACCATTTGTGACTCGTGTTATGAGTTTTCAACGTTGACCACACACTGTGAAATCCGTTTGGTCATGGTTTGTGACACATGCCTACTTTGGTTTGTCACTGTACATGGTTACTACGCCGTGTCATTACGTATCGAAGGTCTTTGTGATTTCTTATTGACAGCTAGTATTCCCAAACCATTGTTAGCCCCCTCTGACTATCTATGACCCGTGTTGTGAGTTGTAAATGTTGACCACATGAAGTGAAATTCTTTGTTCATGGTTAGTGACATATGCATACTTTGGTTGGTCACTGTGCATTGTAGCCACACTGAGCCACTACATATTGAAGGTATATGTACTTGCTAGTCAATAACTAGTATTAAAAAACCATTATATTCCACCCTGACCATTTGTGACATGTTATGAGTTACAAAGGTTTACCACACTTAGTGCCATTATTTGGTCATGGTCAGTGACATATGCCTACTTTGGTTGGTCATCGTGCATGGTATCCACACTGTGCCACAACGTATTGAAGCTCCTTGTGCTTGCTATTTGATACTTGGTATTCCGAAACCATTGTTCCTCCCTCTGACCATTTGTGACTTGTATTACGAGTTGTCAATGTTGACCACACACAGCGGATTTCTTTGGTCAAAGGCAGCACATATGCCCGCTTTGGTCGGACATTGTACATGGTAGCCACACTGTGCTACTACTGACTGAAGGTTATTGTACTTGCTAGTTGAGAACTGATGTTCCCATAGCATTGTTTCCTCCACTTACCGTTTGTGACTCGTGGTATGGTTGGTCAACGTTGACCACCCATGTTAAAATATTTTGGTCATGGTCAGTGAAATATGCCTAGTTTGGTTGTTTGGTGTGCATATTAGCCACACGGTACCACTACGTATTGAAGTTCTTTGTCCTTTCTATTTGATACACAGGGTTCCCAAACCATTGTCTATCCCTCTGACCATTTGTGACTCGTGTTCTGAGCTGTCAATGTTGACCACACATAGTGGACTTCTCCAGTTATAGTCACTGACATATGCATCCTTTGGTTGGTCAATGTGCATGCTAGCCACACCGTGCCACTACTTGTTGAAAATATTTCTACTTACTAGTTGATAACTAGTGTTCCTAATCCATGGTCTCCCCAACTGACCATTTGTGACTTGTGTTATGAGTTATCAACGTTGACCACACACTGTGAAATCCGTTCGGTCATGGTTTGTGACACATGCCTACTTTGGTTTGTCACTCTACGTGGTTACCACGATGTGTCACTACGTATCGAAGGTCTTTGTGCGTTCTAGTTGATAGCTTGTGTTCCCAAACCATTGTTACCCCCTCTGACTATCAGTGACTCGTGTTGTGAGTTGTCAACGCTGACCACATGAAGTGAAATTTATTGGTCATGGTCAGTGACATATGCATACTTTGGTTGGTCACTGTGCATGGTAGCCACGCTGTGCCACTTCATATAGAAGTAATTTGTACTTGCTAGTCAATAACTAGTATTCACAAACCATTATCTTCCACCCTGACCATTTGTGACTCGTGTTATGAGTGGTCAATTTTTACCACACTTAGTGACATTATTTGGTCATGGTCAGTGACATATGCCTACTTTGGTTGGTCATCGTGCATGGTATCCACACCGTGCCACAACTTATTGAAGGTCCTTGTGCTTGCCAGCTGATACATGGTATCCCAAATCATTGTCTCCCCCTCTGACCATTTGTGACTCCTGTTATGAGCTGTCAATGCTGGCCACACAAAGCGGATTTCTGTGGTCAAAGGTAGTTTATATGCCTACTTTGGTCAGTCATTGTGCATGGTAGCCACACCGTGCTTATACAGATTGAAGGTTGCTGTACCTGCTAGTTGAGAACTGACATTCAGAGACCATTTTCCCCCCCTTTGTCCTGTTTGTGACTCGTGTTATGGTTGGTGAATGTTGACCACCCATATTGAAATTCTTTCATCATGGTCGGTGACATATGCCTAGTTTGGTAGTTTGGTGTGCATGGTAGCCACACCGTGCCACTACGTATTGAGGTTATTTGTCCTTTCAACTCAATACATACGGTTCCCAAATCATTGTCTCTCCATCTGACCATTTGTGACTCATGTTATGAGTGATCAATGTTGACCATACATAGTGGACTTCTTCGGTCATAGTCAGTGACGTGTGCATTTTTTGGTTGGTCAGTATGTACGCTAGCCACACTGTCCCACTACTTGTTGAAAATCTTTCTACTTGCTAGTTGATGACTTGTGTTCCCAGCCCATGGTTTCCCCCACTGACCATTTGTGACTTGTGTTATGAGTATTCAACGTTGACCACACACTTTGAAATCTGTTTGCTCATGGTTTGTGACACATGCCTATTTCGGTTTATCACTGTACATGGACGATGCCGTGTCATTACGTATCGAAGGTCTTTGTGCTTTCTTGTTGACAGCTAGTGTTCCCAAACGATTGTTCCCCCCTCTGACCATTTGTGACTCGTGTTATGGTTGGTGAACGTTGACAACCCATGTTGAAATTCTTTGGTCATGGTCAGTGACATATTCCTAGTTTGGTTGTTTGGTGTGCATAGTAGCCACAACGTGCCACTACGTATTAAAGGTATTTGTCCTTTCTAGTCCATGCATAGGGTTCCCAAACCATTGTCTCTCCCTCTGACCATTTGTGACTCGTGTTATGAGTTTTCAATGTTGACCACGCATGCTGGATTTCTTCGGTCATAGTCAGTGACGTATTCATGCTTTGGTTGGTCACTGTGCACGCTAGCCAAACCGTGCCACTTCTTGTTGAACTTCTTCGTACTCAATGGTTAACAACTAGTGTTCCCAATCCATTGTTTCTCCCTCTCACCATTTGTGACTCGTGTTATGGGTTTTCAATATTGACCACACATTGTGAAATTCGTTTGGTCATGGTTAGTGACATATGCCTACTTTGGTTTGTCAATGTACATGGTTACCACGCCATGTCACTACATATTAAAGGTATTTGTGCTTTATAGTTTATAGCTATTGTTCCCAAACCATTGTTATCCCCCTTTGACTATATGTGACTTGTGTTGTGAGTTGTCAATGATGACCACGTGAAGTGAAATTCGTTGGTCACTGTGCATGGTAGCCACGCTGTGCCAGTACATAATGAAGGTATTTGTACTTGCTACTCGATAACTAGTATTCACGAACCATTGTCTTCCACTCTGAACATTTGTGACTCGTGTTATGAGTTGTCAACTTTTACCACAATTATTGACATTATTTGGTCATGGTGAGTGACATATGCCTACTTTGGTTGGTCATCGTGCATGGTATCCACACCGTGCCACAACTTGTTGAAGGTCATTTAACTTGCTAGTTGATACCTGATGTTCCCATTGGTTCCTTCTCTGACCATGTTTTACTGGTATTATGAGTTGTCAGTGTTGACCACACGTAGTGGACTTCTTCGGTCATAGTCAGTGACATATGCGTCCTTTGGTTGGTCACTGTGCACGCTAGCCACACCTGCCACTACTTGTTGAAAATCAGTCTACTTGCTAGTTGACAAATAGTGTTCCCAACCCATTGTTTCCCACTTTAACATTTGTGACTCGTGTTTTGCGTTTTCAACGTTGACCACACACTCTGAAATCCGTTTGGTCATGGTTAGTGACATATGCCTACTTTGATTTGTCATTGTACATGGTTACCACGTCGTGTCACTACGTATCGAAGGTCTTTGTGCTTTCTTGTTGATAGACAGTGTTCTCAAACCATTGTTACCCCCTCTGAAGATATATGACTTGTGTTGTCCGTTGTCAACATTGACCACATGAAGTGAAATTCTTTGTTCATGGTGAGTGACGTATGCATACTTTGGTTGGTCACTGTGCATTGTAGCCACACTGTGCCACTACATATTGAAGGTATTTGTACTTTCTAGTCAACAACTAGTATTGAAAAACCACTATCTTCCACTCTGACCATTTGTGACTCGAGTTATGAGTTGTCAAAGTGTACCACACATGGTGACATTATTTGGTTATTGTCAGTGACATATGCCTACTCTGGTTGGTAATCGTGCATGGTATCCACACCATGCCAAACCTTATTGCAGCTCCTTGAGCTTGCTAGTTGATACTTTGTGTTCCCAAACCATTGTTCCCCCCTCTGATCATTTGTGACTCGTTTTATGAGTTGTCAACGTTGACCACACAGAGCGGATTTGTTTGGTCAAAGACAGTACACATGCCTACTTTGGTCAACAAGAAAGCACAAAGACCTTCAATACGTAATGGCACAGCGTGGTAACCATGTACAGTGACAAACCAAAGTAGGCATGTGTCACAAAACATGACCAAACTGATTTCACAGTGTGTGGTCAACGTTGAAAACTCATAACACGAGTCACAAATGGTCAGTGGGGGAAACCATGGGTTGGGAACACTAGTTATCAAGTAGCAACTCGAAATATACTCCACAAGAAGTGGCATGGTTTGGCTAGCGTGCACAGTGACCAACCAAAGGATGCATATGTCACTGACTATGACCGACAAAGTCCACTATGTGTGGTCAAGATTGACAACTCACAACACGAGTGACAAATGGTCTGAGGGAAAGACAATGGTTTGGGAACCATATGTATCCACTAAAAGGGACAAGGAACATCAATACGTAGTGGCACTGTGTGGCTAATATGCACACCAAACAACAAAACAAGGCATATGTCACTGACCATGACGAGAGAATTTCAGTATGGGTGGTCAACGTTGAACAACCATAACACGAGTCAAAATGGTCAGGGGAGGAAACAATGCTATGGTCATATCAGTTCTCAACTAGCAAGTACAACGACCGTCAGTCAGTAGTAGCATGGTGTGGCTACCATGCACAGTGACCGACCAAAGTAGGCATATGCACTGCCTTTGACCAAAGCAATCTGCTGTGTGTGGACAGCATTGACAACTCATAATACGAGTGACAAATGGTCAAAGGGGGAAACAATGGTTTGGGAACACCAAGTATCAAAAAGCAAGCACAAGGAGCGTCAATACATTGTGGCACGGTGTGGATACCATGCACGATGACCAACCAAAGTAGGAATATGTCACTGACCATGACCAGGTCATGGCACTAAGTGTGGTAAACGTTGACAACTCATAACACGAGTCACAAATGGTCAGGCTGGAATGTAATGGTTTGTGAATACTAGTTATGGACTAGCAAGTACAAATACCTTCAATATGTAGTGGCACATTTTGCCTACAATACACTGTGACCAACCAAAGTATGCATATGTGACTTACCATGAACAAAGAATTTCACTTCATGTGGTCAACATTTACAGCTTACAGCACGGGTCACAGATAGTCAGAGGGGGCTAACAATGGTTTAGGAACACTGGCTGTCAACAAGAAAGCACAAAGACCTTTGATACGTAATGACACGGCGTGGTAACCACGTACAGTAACGAACCAACGTAGGCATGTGTCACGAACCATGACCAAACTGATTTTACAGTGTGTGGGCAACGTTGAAAACGCATAACACGAGTCACTACTGGTCAGTGGGGGAAACCATGGGTTGGGAACACTTGTTATCAACTAGCAAGTAGAAAGATTTCCAACAAGTAGTGGCACGGAATGGCTAGCGTGCACAGTGACCAACCAAATGATGCATATGTAACTGACTATAACCGAAGAAGTCCACTATGTGTGGTCAACATTGACAACTCATAACACGAGTCACAAATGGTCAGAGGGAGATACAATGGTTCGGGAACCCTATGTATCGACTAGAAAGGACAAGGGACTTCAATACGCAGTGGCACGGTGTGGCTAATATGCACACCAAACAACCAAACTAGGCATATGTCACTGACCATGACAAGAGAATTTCAATATGGGTGGTCAACGTTGACCAACCATAACACGAGTAACAAACAGTCAGGGGAGGAAGCAATGCTATGGGAATATCAGTTCTCAACCAGCAAGTACAACGACATTCAGTAAGTAGTAGCACGGTGTGGCTACCATGCACAATGAACGAACAAACTAGGCATATGTACCGCCTTTGGCCAAAGAAATCTGCTGTGCGTGGTCAACATTGACAACTCATGATACGAGTCACAAATGGTCAGAGGGGGGAAACAATGGTTTGGGAACACCACGTATCAATAAGCAAGCACAAGGAGCTTCAATACGTTGTGGCACGGTGTGGATACCATGCACGATGACTAACCAAAGTAGGTATATGTCTCTGACCATGACCAAATAATGGCACTAAGTGTAGTAAACCTTGACAACTCGTAACAAGAGTCACAAATGGTCAGGGTGGAAGACAATGATTTGTGAATACTAGTTATTGTCTAGCAAGTACAAATACCTTCAATATGTAGTGGCACAGTGTGGCTACAATGCCAGTGACCAACCAAAGCATGCATATGTCACTGACCATGAACAAAGAATTTCACTTTATGTGGTCAACATTTACAACTCACAACAAGAGTCACTGATAGTCAGAGGGGATAACAATGGGTTGGGAACACTAGCTGTCAACAAGAAAGCACAAAGACTTTCGATAAGTAATGACACGGCGTGGTAACAATGTACAGTGACCAACCAAAGTAGGCATGTGTCACAAACCATTACCAAATGGATTTCACAGTGTGGGGTCAACGTTGAAAACTCATACCACGAGTCACAAATGGTCAGTGGGGGAGACCATGGGTTGGGAACACTAGTTATCAACTATCAAGTAGAAAGATTTTCAACAAGTAGTGGCATGGTGTGGCTAGCATGCACAGTGACCAACCAAAGGATGCATATGTCACTGACTATGACCAAAGAAGTCCACTATGCGTGGTCAACATTGACAACTGATGACACGAGTCACAAATGATCAGTGGGAGAGACAATGGTTTGGGAACCCTATATATCAACTAGAAAGGACAAAGAACTTAAATACGTAGTGGCACGGTGTGGCTACTATGCACACCAAACAACCAAACTAGGCATATGTCACTGACCATGACCAGATAACTTCAATATGGGTGGTCAACGTTGACCAACCATAACACGAGTTACAAACGGTCAAGGGTGGAAACAATGCTATGGGAATATCAGTTTTCAACTAGCAAGTACAACGACCTTAATTCAGTAGTAGCACGGTGTGGCTACCATGCACAATGACCGACCAAAGTAGGCATATGTACTCCCTTTGACCAAAGAAATCCGCTGTGTGTGGTCAACGTTGACAACTCATAATACGAGTCACAAATGGTCAGTGGGGGAGACCATGGGTTGGGAACACTAGTTATCAACTAGCAAGTAGAAAGATTTTCAACAAGTAGTGGCACGGTGTGGCTACCATGCACAATGACCGACCAAAGTAGGCATATGTACTCCCTTTGACCAAAGAAATCCGCTGTGTGTGGTCAACGTTGACAACTCATAATACGAGTCACAAATGGTCAGAGGGGGAAACAATTGTTTGGGAACACCAAGTATCAAATAGCAAGCACAAGGAGCTTCGATACGTTGTGGCATGGTGTGGATAACATGCACAACGACCAACCAAAGTAGGCATATGTCACTGACCATGACCAAATAATGGCACTAAATGTGGTATACCTTCACAACTCATAACACGAGTCACAAATGGTCAGGGTGGAAGATAATGGTTTGTGAATACTAGTTATTGACTAGCAAGTACAAATACCTTCAATATGTAGTGGCACAATGTTGCTACAATGCACTATGACCAACCAAAGTATGCATATTTCACTGACCATGAAGAAAGAATTTCACTTAATGCCGTCAACATTTACAATTCACAACACGGGTCACAGATAGTCAGAGGGGGCTAACAACGGTTTGGGAACACTAGCTGTACACAAGAAAGCACAAAGACCTTCGATACCTAATGAAATTGCGTGGTAACCATG
Organism: Penium margaritaceum; assembly: GCA_023375785.1. Taxonomy (NCBI): domain Eukaryota; kingdom Viridiplantae; phylum Streptophyta; class Zygnematophyceae; order Desmidiales; family Peniaceae; genus Penium; species Penium margaritaceum. Next base: position 848,447 of record SZWC01000007.1, on the reverse strand, counting down.
TACAGTGACAAACCTAAGTAGGCATGTGTCACAAACCATGACCAAACGGATTTCACAGTGTGTGGTCAACGTTGAAAACTCATAACACGAGTCACAAATGGTCAGTGGGGTAAACCATGGGTTGGGAACACTAGTTATCAATTAGCATGTTTAATTAACTTCAACACATAGTGGCATGATGTGGCTAGCATGCATAGTGACCAACCAAAGGATGCATATGTCACTAAACATGAACGAAGAAGTCCACTATGTGTGGTCAATATTGACAACTCATAATACGAGTCACAAATGGTCAGAGGGAGAGACAATGGTTTGGAAACCCTATGTATCAACTATAAAGGACAAAGAACTTCAATTCGTAGTGGCACGGTGTGGCTAATATGCACGCCAAACAACCAAACTAGGCATATGTCACTGACCATGACCAGGGAATTTCAATATGGGTGGTCAACGTTGACCAACCATAACACGAGACAAAAACGGTCAGGGGAAGAAACAATGCTATGGGAATATCAGTTCTCAATGAGAAATTACAATGACCTTTCGTCAGTAGCAGCACGGCGTGGCAACCATGCACAATGACCGACCAAAAAAGGCATAAGTACTGCATTTGAGCAAAGAAACCCGCTATGTGTGGTCAACATTGACAACTCATAATACAAGTCACAAATGGTCAGAGGGGAAACATGGTTTGGGAACACCAAGTATCAAATAGCAAGCACAAGGAGCTTCAATACCCAGTGGCACGGTTTGGATACCATGCACGATGACCAACCAAAGTATGCATATGTCACTGACCATGACCAAATAATGGCACTAAGTGTGGTAAACATTGACAACTCATAACACGAGTCACAAATGGTCAGGATGGAATGTAATGGTTTGTGAATACTAGTTATGGACTAGCAAGTACAAATACCTTCAATATGTAGTGGCACGGTGTGGCTACAATGCACTGTGACCAACCAAAGTATGCATATGTGACTGACCATGAACAAAGAATTTCACCTCATGTGGTCAACATTTACAACTCACAACACGGGTCACAGATAGTTCGAGGGGGCAAACAATGGTTTGGGAACACTGGCTGTCAACAAGAAAGCACAAAGACCTTCGATACGTAATGACACGGCGTGGTAACCATGTATAGAAACAAACCAAAGTAGGCATGTGTCACAAACCATGACCAAACGGATTTCACAGTGTGTGGTCAACGTTGAAAACACATAACACGAGTCAAAACTGGTCAGTGGGGGAAACCATGGGTTGGGAACACTAGTTATCAACTAGCAAGAAGAAGGAACTTCAACAAGTAGTGGCACGGTGTGGCTAGCATGCACAGTGACCAACCAAAGGATGCATATGTCACTAACTATGACCGAAGAAGTCCATTATGTGTGGTCAACATTGACAACTCATAACACGAGTCACAAATGGTCAGAGGGAGATACAATGGTTTGGGAACCCTATGTATTGACTATAAACGACAAGGAACTTCAATACGTAGTGGCACGGTGTGGCTACTATGCACACAAAACAACCAAACTAGGCATATGTCGCTGACCATGACCAGAAAATTTCAATATGGGTGGTCAACGTTGACCAACCATAACACGAGTCACAAATGGTCTGGGGAGGAAACAATGCTATGCAAATATCAGTTGTCAACTAGCAAGTACAACGATCTTCAGTCAGTAGTAGCACCGTATGGCTACCATGCACAATGAACGACCAAAGTAGGCATATGTACTGCTTTTGACCAAAGAAATCTGTTGTGTGTAGTCAACATTGACAACTCATAAAACAAGTCACAAATGGTCAGAGGGGGGAACAATGGTTTGGAAACACAAAGTGTCAACAAGCAAGCGCTAGGAGCTTCAATATGTTGTGGCACGGTTTGGATACCATGCAAAATTACCAACCAAAGTAGGCATATGTCACCGACCATGACCAAATAATGGCACTAAGTGTGGTAAACCTTGACAACTCATAACACGAGTCACAAATGGTCAGGGTGGAAGATAATGATTTGTGAATACTAGTTATTGACTAGCAAGTACAAATACCTTCAGTATGTAGTGAAACACTGTGGCTATAATGCACAGTGACCAACCAAAGCAGGCATATGTCAGTGACCATGACCACATAATGGCACTAAGTGTGGTAAACCTTGACAACTCATAACACGAGTCACAAATGGTCAGGGTGGAAGATAATGATTTGTGAATACTAGTTATTGACTAGCAAGTACAAATACCTTCAATATGTAGTGAAACACTGTGGCTATAATGCACAGTGACCAACCAAAGCATGCATATGTCACTGACCATGAACAAAGAATTTCACTTCATGTGGTCAACATTTACAACTCACAACACGAGTCACTGATAGTCAGAGGGGGTACCAATGGTTCGAGAACACTAGCTGTCAACAAGAAAGCACAAAGACCTTCAATACGTAATGACACGGCGTGGTAACAGTGTACAGTGACAAACCAAAGTAGGCATGTGTCACAAACCATGACCAAACGGATTTCAAAGTGTGTGGTCAACGTTGAAAACTCATACCACGAGTCACAAATGGTCAGTGGGGGAGACCATGGGTTGGGAACACTAGTTATCAACTAGCAAGTAGAAAGATTTTCAACAAGTAGTGGCACGGTGTGACTAGCGTGCACAGTGACAAACCAAAGGATGCATATGTCACTGACTATGACCGAAGAAGTCCACTATGTGTGGTCAACATTGACATCTCATAACACAAGTCACAAATGGTCGAAGAGAGAGGCAATGGCTTGGGAACCCTATGTATCAACTAGAAAGGACAAAGAACTTTGTTACGCAGTGGCACGGTGTGGCTACTATGCACACCAAACAACCAAACTAGGCATATGTCACTGACCATGACAAGATTATTTCAATATGGGTGGTCAACGTTGACCAACCATAACCTGAGTCACAAACGGACAGGGGAGGAAACAATGCTATGGTAATATCATGTGTTAACTAGCAAGTTCAACGACCTTCAGTCAGTAGTAGCAAAATGTGGCTACCATGCACAATGAACGACCAAAGTAGGCATATGTACTGTCTTTGAACAAAGAAATCTGTTGTGTGTGGTCAACATTGACAACTCATAATACGAGTCACACATGGTCAGAGGGGGAAACAATGGTCTGGGAACACCGCGTATCAAATAGCAAGAACAAGGAGCTTCAATACGTTGGGGCATAGTGTGGATACCATGCACGATGACCAACCAAAGCAGGCATATGTCATTGACCATGACCACATAATGGCACTAAGTGTGGTAAACCCTGACAACGCATTACACGAGTCACAAATGGTCATGGTGGAAGATAATGGTTTGTGAATACTAGTTATCGACTAGGAAGTACAAATACCTTAAATATGTAGTGGCACAGTGTGGCTACAATGCACAGTGACCAACCAAAGTATGCATATGTCACTGACCATGAACAAAGATTTTCACTTCATGTGCTCAACATTTACAGCTCACAACATGGGTCACAGATAGTCATAGGGGGCTAACAATGGTTTGGCAACACTAGGTGTACAAAAGAAAGCAAAAAATACCTTCGATACGCAATGACACTGCGTGGTAACCATGCATAGTAACAAACAAAAGTAGGCATGTGTCACAAACCTTGACCAAACGGATTTCACAGTGTGTGATCAACGCTGAAAACTCATAACATGAGTCACAGCTGATCAGTGGGGGAAACCATGGGTTGGCAACACTAGTTACCAACTAGAAAGTAGAAGGATTTTCAACATGTAGTGGCACGGTGTGGCTAGCGTGCACAGTGACCAACCAAAGGATGCATATGTCACTACCTATGAGCGAAGAAGTCCATTATGTGTGGTCAACATTGACAACTCATAACACGAGTCACAAATGGTCAGAGGGAGATACAATGGTTTGGGAACCCTATGTATTGACTATAAAGTACAAGGAACTTCAATACATAGTGGCACGGTGTGGCTACTATGCACACCAAACAACCAAACTAGGCATGTGTCGCTTACCATGACCAGATAATTTTTATATGGGTGGTCAACGTTGACCAACCATAACACGATCCACAAACGATCTGCGGAGGAAACAATGCTATGGGAATATCAGTTGTCAACTAGCAAGTACAACGATCTTCAGTCAGTAGTAGTACGGTGTGGCTACCATGCAAAATGAACGACCAAATTAGGCATATGTACTGCCTTTGACCAAAGAAATCTGCTGTGTGTGGTCAACATTGACAACTCATAATACGAGTCACAAATAGTCAGATGGGGAAACAATGGTTTGGGAACACCAAATATCAAAAAGCAAGCAATAGGAGCTTCGAACATTTGTGGCACAGTGTGGATACCATGCACGATGACCAACCAAAGTAGGCATATGTCACTGACCATGACCAAATAATGGCACTAAGAGTGGTAAACCTTGACAACTCATACCAAGAGTCACAAATGGTCAGGGTGGAAGGCAATGGTTTGTGAATACTAGTTATTGGCTAGCAAGTACAAATACCTTCAATATGTAGTGGCACAGTGTGGCTACAATGCAGAGTGACCAACCAAAGTCTGCATTTGTGACTGACCATGAACAAAGAATTTCACTTCATGTGGTCAACATTTATAACTTTCAAGACGAGTCACTGATAGTCGGAGGGGGTAACAATGGTTTGGGAACACTAGCTGTCAAAACGAAAGCACAAAGACCTTCGATACGTAATGACACGGTGTGGTAACAATGTACAGTGACAAACCAAAATAGGCATGTGTCACAAACCATTTCCAAACGGATTTCAAAGTGTGTGGTCAACGTTGAAAACTCATACCACGAGTCACAAATGGTCTGTGGGGGAGACCATGGGTTGGGAACACTAGTTATCAACTAGCAAGTAGAAAGATTTTCAACAAGTAGTGGCACGGTGTGACTAGCATGCACAGCGACCAACGAAAGGATGTCTATGTCACTGACTATGACCGAAGAAGTCCACCATGTGTGGTCAACATTGACAACTCATAATACGAGTCACAAATGGTCAGAGGGAGAGGCAATGGTTTGGGAACCCTATGTATCAACTAGAAAGGACAAAGAACTTCAATACGTAGTGGCATGGTGTGGCCACTATGCACACCAAACAACCAAACTAGGCATATGTCACTGACCATGACCAGATAATTTCAATATGGGTGGTCAACGTTGTCCAACCATAACACGAGTCACAAACGATCAGGGGAGGAAACAATGCTATGGGAATATCATTTCTCAACTAGCAAGTACAACAAAATTCAGTCAGTAGTAGCACGGTGTGGCTACCATGCACAATGACCGACAAAAGTAGGCATATGTACTGCCTTTGACCAAAGCAATCCGCTGTGCGTGGTCAACGTTGACAACTCATAATACGAGTCACAAATGGTCAGAGGGGGAAACAATGGGTTGGAAATACTGAGTATCAAATAGAAAGCACAAGGAGCTTCAATACGGTGTGGCACAGTGTGGATACCATGCACGATGACCAACCAAAGTAGGCATATGTCACTGACCATGACCAAATAATGGCACTAAGTGTGGTAAACCTTGACAACTCATAACACGAGTCACAAATGGTCAGGGTGGAAGATAATGGTTTGTGAATACTAGTTATCGACTAGCAAGTACAAATACCTTCAATATGTAGTGGCACAGTGTGGCTACAATGCACAGTGACCAACCAAAGTATGCATATGTCACTGACCATGAACAAAGAATTTCACTTCATGTGGTCAACATTTACAACTCACAACACGGGTCACAGATAGTCAGAGGGGGCTAACAATGGTTTGGGAACACTAGCTGTCAACAAGAAAGCACAAAGACCTTCGATACGTAATGACACGGCGTGGTAACCATGTACAGT
>SZWC01000007.1:828782-842472 GCA_023375785.1 Penium margaritaceum | reverse complement strand
AGTATCAAATAGCAAGCACAAGGAGCTTCAATACGTTGTGGCACAGTGTGGATACCATGCACGATGACCAACCAAAGTAGGCATATGTCACTGACCATGACCAAATAATGGCACTAAGTGTGGTAAACCTTGACAACTCATAACACGAGTCACAAATGGCCAGGTTGGAAGATAATGGTTTGTGAATACCAGTTATCGACTAGCAAGTACAAATACCTTCAATATGTAGTGGCACAGTGTGGCTACAATGCACAGTGACCAACCAAAGTATGCATATGTCACTGACCATGAACAAAGAATTTCACTTTATGTGGTCAACATTTACAACTCACAACACGGGTCACAGATAGTCAGATGGTGCTAACAATGGTTTAGGAACACTACCTGTCAACAAGAAAGCACAAAGATATTTGATACGTAATGACACAGCGTGGTAACCATGTACAGTGACAAACAAAAGTATGCATGTGTCACAAACCATTACCAAACGGATTTCACAGTGTGTGGTCAACGTTGAAAACTCATAACACGAGTCACAAATGGTCACTGGGGAAACAATGGGTTGGGAAAACTAGTTATCAACTAGAAAGTCAAAATATTTTCAACAAGTAGTGGCATGGTGTGGCTAGCGTGCACAGTGACCAACCAAATGATGCATATGTCACTGAGTATGAATGTAGAGGTCCACTATTTGTGGTCAACATTGGCAACTCATAACACGAGTTACAAATGGTCAGAGGAAGAGACAATGGTTTGGGAACGCTATGTATCGACTAGAAAGGACAAAGAACTTCAATACGTAGTGGCACGGTGTGGCTAACACGCACACCAAACAACCAAACTAGGCATATGTCACTGACCATGACCAGGGAATTTCAATATTGGTGGTCAATGTTGACCAACCATAACACGAGTCAAAAATGGTTAGGGGAGGAAACAATGCTATGGTAATATCAGTTCTCAACTAGCAAGAACAACGACCTTCAGTCAGTAGTAGCACGGAGTGGCTACCATGCACAATGAATGACCAAAGTAGGCATATGTACTGCCTCTGATGAAAGAAATCTGCTGTGTGTGGTCAACATTGGCAACTCATAATACGAGTCACAAATGGTCAGAGGGGGAAAATAATGGTTTGGGAACACCAAGTATCAAAAAGCAAGCACAAGGAGTTTCACTACACTGTGGCACGGTGTGGATACCATGCACGATGACCAACCAAAGTAGGCATATGTCACTGACCATGACCAAGTAATGGCACTAAGTGTGGTTAACATTGACAACTAATAACACGAGTCACAAATGGTCAGGGTGGAAGATAATGGTTTGTGAATACCAGTTTTTGACTAGCAAGGACAAATACCTTTAATATGTAGTGGCATAGTGTGGCTACAATGCACAGTGACCAACCAAAGTATGCATATGTGACTGAACATGAACAAAGAATTTCACTTCATGTGGTCAACATTTACAATTCACAACACGGGTCACAGATAGTCCGAGGGGGCTAACAATGGAGTGGGAACACTGGCTGTCAACAAGAAAGAACAAAGACCTTTAATACGTAGTGACACGGCGTGGTATCCACGTACAGTGACAAACCAAACTAGGCATATGTCACTAACCATGACCAAAGAATTCCAATAAGGGTGGTCAACGTTCACAACCCATAACATGAGTCACAAATGGTCAGAGGGGGAAAACATGGGTTGGGAACACTAGTTATCAAGTAGCAAGTAGAAAGATTTTCAACAAGTAGTGGCACGGTGTGGCTAGCGTACACAGTGACCAACCAAAGGATACAAACATCACTGACTATGACCGAAGAAATGCACCATGTATGGTCAACATTGACAGCTCATACCACGAGTCACAAATGGTCAGAGGGAGAGAAAATGATTTGGGAACCCTATGTATCGAGTAGAAAGGACAAAGAACTTCAATACGTAGTGGCACGGTGTGGCTACTATGCACACCAAAAAACCAAACTAGGCATATGTCACCAACCATGATGAAAGAATTTCAATATGGGTGGTCAACATTCACCAACCATAACACAAGTTACAAAGGGTCAGAGGGGGAAACAATGGTTTGTGAATATCAGCTATCAACAAGCAAGTACAGCGACCTTCAATCAGTATAAGCACGGTGTGGCTACCATGCGCAATGACCAACCAAAGTAGGCATATGTACTACCTTTGACCAAAGAAATCCGCTGTGTGTGGTCAGTATTGACAACTCGTAATAGGAGTCACAAATGGTCAGACGGGGAGACAGTGGTTTGGGAACACCAGGTATCAACTAGCAAGCACAAGGACCTTCAATAAGCTGTGGCGCGGTGTGGATACCATGCACGATGACCAACCAAAGTAGGCATATGTCACTGACCATGACCAAATAATGTCACTAAGTGTGGTAAAGTTTGACAACTCATAACACGAGTCACAAATGGTCAGGGTGGAAGATAATGGTTTGTGAATACTAGTTATCGACTAGCAAGTACAAATACTTTCAATATGTAGTAGCACAACGTGGCTAGCATTCACAGTGACCAACTAAAGAATGCATATGTCACTGACCCTGACCAACGAATTTCACTTCATGTGGTCAGCGTTGACAACTTACAACACGAGTCACTGATAGCCAGAGGGGGTAACAATGGTGTGGGGACACTAGCTATCAACTAGAAAGCACAAAGACCTTTGATACGTAGTGACACGGTGTGGTAACCATGTACAGTGACAAACCGCAGTAGGCATATGTCACAAACCATGACCAAACAAATTTCACAGTGTGTGGTCAACGTTGAAAACTCATAACACGAGTCACAAACGGTCAGTGGGGAAGACCATGGGTTGGGAACACTAGTTATCAACTAGCAAGTATAAATATTTTCAACAAGTAGTGGCACGGTGTGGTTAGCGTGCACAGTGACCAACCAAACTATGCATATGTCACTGACTATAACCGAAGAAGTTAACTATGTGTGGTCAACATTGACAACTCATAACACGAGTCACACATGGTCAGAGGGAGAGACAATGGTTTGGGAACCCTATGTATCAACTAGAAAGGACACAGAACTTCAATACGCAATGGCACAGTGTGGCTAATATGCACACCAAACAACCAAACTAGGCATATGTCACTGACCATGACCAAAGAATTTCAACATGGGTGGTCAACGTTGACCACCCATAACACGAGTCACAAACTGTAATGGGAGGAAACAATGCTTTGGAAATATCAGTTATCAACTAGCAAGTACAATGACCTTCAGTCAGGAGTAGCACGGTGTGGCTACCATGCACAATGACCGAACAACGTAAGCATATTTACTGCCTTTGACTAAAGAAATCCGCTGTGTGTTGTCAACCTTGACAACTCATAATACGAGTCACAAATGGTCAGAGGGGGAAACAATGGTTTGGGAACACTAAGTATCAACTAGAAAGCACAAGGAGCTGCAATCTGTTTTGGCACGGTGTGGATACCATGCACGATGACTTACCAAAGTATGCATATGTCACTGAACATGACCAAATAATATCACAATGCGTGGTACACTTAGACAACTCATAACACAAGTCACAAATGGTCAGAGTGGAAGACAATGGTTTCCCAATACTAGTTATGGACTAGAAAGTACAAATACCTTCAATATGTAGTGGCACAGTGTGGCTACAATGCACAATGACCAACCAAAGTATGCATATGTCACTGACCATGAACAAAGAATTTCATTTCATGTGGTCAATGTTGAAAACTTACAACATGCGTCATAGATATTCTGAGGGGGTAACAATGGTTTGGGAACACTGTCTATCAACAAGAAAGCACAAAGACCTTCGATACCTAGTGACAGGACGTGGTAACCATGTACAATGACAAACCAAAGTAGGCATATGTCACTAACCATGACCAAACGGATTTCAGAGTGTGTGGTCAACGTTGAAAACGCAAAACACAAGTCACAAATGGTCAGGGGGGAAACCATGGGTTGGGAACACTAGTTATCAACGAGCAAGTAGAAAGATTTTCAACAAGTAGTTGCACAGTGTGGCTAGCGTGCACAGTGACCAACCAAAGGATGCATATGTCACTGACTATGACCGAAGAAGTCCACTATGTGTGGTCAACATTGACAACTCATAACACGAGTCACAAATGGTCAGAGGCGGAACCAATGGTCTGGGAACATCAGGTATCAACTAGCAAGCACAAGGACCTTCAACAAGTTGTCGCACGGTGTGGATACCATGCACGATGACCAACAAAAGTAGGCATATGTCACTGGCCATGACCAAAGAATTTCAATAAGTGTGGTGAACTTTGACAGCTCATAACACCAGTAAAAAATGGTCAGAGTGGAAGAAAATGGTTTCTCAATACTAGGTATGGAGTATTAAGTACAAATACCTTCAATATGTAGTGGCACAGCGTGGCTACCATGCACAGTGACCAACCAAATTATGCATATGTCACTGACCATGACCAACGAATTTCACTTCATGTGGTCAGCGTTGACAACTCACAACACAAGTCACAAATAGTCAAAGGGGGGAACAATTGTTGGGAACACTAGCTATTAACCAGAAAGCACAAATACCTTTAATATGTAGTGACATGGCGTGGTAACCATGTACAGTGACAAACCAAAGTAGGCATATGTCACTAACCATGACCAAACGAATTTCACAGTGTGTGGTCAATATTTCAAACTCATAACACGAGTCACAAATGGTGAGAGGGGGAAACAATGGATTGGGAACACTAGTTGTCAACCAGCAAGTACAAATAATTTCAACAAGAAGTTGCACGGTTTGGCTAGCGTGCACAGTGACCAACCAAAGGATGAAAACGTCACCGACTATGACCGCAGTAATCCAGTATGCATGGTCAACATTGACAACTCATAACACGAGTCACAAATGTTCAGAGGGAGAGACAATGGTTTGGAAACCCTATGCATAGACCAGAAAGGACAAATAACTTCAATACGTAGAGGCACGGTGTGCCTACTATGCACACCAAACAACCCAACTAGGCATATGTCACTGACCATGACCAAAGAATTTCAATATGGTTGGTAAACGTTCACCAACCATAACACGGGTCACAAATGGTCATAGGGGGTAATCATGGTTTGGGAATATCAGTTTTAAACTAGCAAGTACAAAGCCCTTCAATCAGTAGTGGCACGGTGTGGCTACCATGGACAATGACCGACCAAAGTAGGCATATGTACAGCCTTTGACCAAAGAAATCCGCTGTGTGGTCAACGTTGACAACTCATAATACGAGTCACAAATGGTCAGAGGGGGAAACAATGGTTTGGGAACACCAATAATAAAATAAGAAGCACAAGGAGCTTCAATACGTTGTGGCACAGTGTGGATACCATGCACGATGACCAACCAAAGTAGGCATATGTCACTGACCATGACCAAATAATGGCACAAGTCTGGTAAACCTTGACAACTCATAACACGAGTCACACATTGTCAGGGTGGAATACAATGGTTTGTGAGTACTAGTTTTTGACTAGCAAGTACAAATACCTTCAATATGTAGTGGCACAGTGTGGCTACAATGCACAATGACCAACCAAAGTATGCATATGTCACTGACCACAACCAAAAAATTTCACTTCAGGTGGTCAAAATTTACAACTCACAACACGGGTCACAGATAGTCAGGGGGGGGGCTAACAATGGGTTGGGAACACTAGCTGTCAACAAGAAAGCACAAAGACCTTCAATACGTCATGACACGGCGTGGTAACCATGTACAGTAACAAACCAAAGTAGGCATGTGTCACAACCCATGACCAAACGGATTTCATAGTGTGTGGTCAACCTTGAAAACTCATAACACAAGTCACAACTGGTCAGTGGGGGAAACCATGGGTTCGGAACACTAGTTATCAACTAGCAAGTAGAAAAATTTTGAACAAGTAGTGGCACGGTGTGGCTAGCGTGCACAGTGACCAAACAAAGGATGCACACGTCACTGACTATGACCGAAGAAGTCCACTATGTATGGTCAACATTGACAACTCATGACACGAGTCACGAATGGTCAGAAGGGGAGACAATGATTTGGGAACCCTATGTTTTGACTATAAAGGACAAAGAACTTCAATACGTAGTGGCACGGTGTGGCTACTATAAACACCAAACAACCAAACTAGGCATATGTCACCGACCATGATGAAAGAATTTCAATATGGGTGGTCAACATTCACCAACCGCAACACGAGGAACAAAGGGTCAGAGGGGGAAACAATGGTCTGTGAATATCAGTTCTCAACTAGCACGTACAGCGACCTTCAATCAGTACAAGCACGGTGTGGCTACTATGCACAATGACCAACCAAAGTAAGCATATGTTCTACCTTTGACCAAAGAAATCTGATGTGTGTGGTCAGCATTGACAACCCATAATAGGAGTCACAAATGGTCACAGGGGGAGAAAATGATTTGGGAACACCAGGTATCAGCTAGCAACCACAAGGACCTTCAATACGTTGTGGCGCGGTGTGGATACCATCCACGATGACCAACCAAAGTAGGCATATGTCAGTGACCATGACCAAGTAATGTCACTAAGTGTGGAAAAATTTGACAACTCATAACACGAGTCACAAATGGTCAGGGTGGAAGATAATGGTTTGTGAATACTAATTGTCGACTAGCAAGTACAAATACCTTCAATACGTAGTGACACAGCGTGACTACCATGCACAGTGACCAACCAAAGTATACATAAATCACTGGCCATGACCAAAGAATTTCTCTTCATGTGGTCAGCGTTGACATCTCACAACACGAGTCACTGATATTTAGAGGGGGTAACAGTGGTTTGGAAGCACTAGCTATCAACTTGAAAGCACAAAAACCTTCGATAGGTAGTGAAACGGCGTGGTATCCATGTACAGTGACAAACCAAAGTAGGCATATGTCACAAACCATGACCAAACGGATTTCACAGTGTGTGGTCAACGTTGAAAACTCATAACACGAGTCACTAATGGTCAGTGGGGGAGACCATGGGTTGGGAACACTAGTTATCAGCTAGCAAGTAGAAATATTTTCAACACGTAGTGGCACGGTGTGGCTAGCGTACCCAGTGACCAACCAAAGGATGCATATAACAATAACTATAGCCAAAGAAGTCCACTATGTTTGGTCAACATTGACAACTCATAACACGAGTCACAAATGGGCAGAGGGAGAGACAATGGTTTGGGAACCCTATGCATCAAATAGAAAGGAAAAAGAACTTCAATACGTAGTGGCACGGTGTGGCGAATATGCACACCAAAGAACCAAACTAGGCATATGTCACTGACCATGACCAAATATTTTCAACATGGGTGGTCAACGTTGACCAACCAGAACACGAGTCACAAAAGGTAAGGGGAGGAAACAATGATATGGGAATATCAGTTCTAAACTAGCAAGTACAATGACATTAAGTCAGTAGCAGCACGGTGTGGCTGCCATGCACACTGAACAACCAAAGTAGGAATATGTACTTCCTTTGACCAAAGAAATTCGCTGTGTGTGGTCAACGTTGACAACTCATAATATGAGTCACGAATGGTCAGAGGGGGAAACAATGGTTTGCGAACACCAAGTAACAAATAGCAAGCACAAGGAGCTTCAATAGGTTGTGGCACATTGTGGATACCATGCTTGATGACCAGCCAAAGTAGGCATATGTCAATGACCATGACCAAATAATGGCACTAAGTGTTGTAAACCTTGACAACTCATTACACGAGTCACAAATGGTCAGGGTGGAAGACAATCATCTGTGAATACTAGTGATCGGCTAGCGGGTACAAATACTTTTAATAAGTAGTCGCACAGTGTGGCTACGATGCATAGTGACCAACCAAAGTATGCATTTGTCACAGACCATGAGCAAAGAATTTCACTTCATGTGATCAACATTTAAAACTCACAACACGGGTCATAGATAGTCAGAGGGGGCTAACAATGGTTTGGGAACACTAGCTGTCAACAAGAAAGGACAAAGACCTTTGATACGTAATGACACGGCGTGGTAACCATGTACAGTAACAAACCAAAGTAGGCATGTGTCACAAACCATGACCAAAAGGATTTCACAGTGTGTGGTCAACGTTGAAAACTTATAACATGAGTCACAAATGGTCACTGAGGGAGACCATGGGTTGGGAACACTAGTTATCAACTTGCAAGTAGAAATATTTTCAACATGTAGTGGCACGGTCTGGCTAGCGTGCACAGTGACCAACCAAAGGATGCATATGTCACTGACTATGACCGAAGAAGTCCGCTATGTGTGGTCAACATTGACAACTCATAACACGAGTCACAAATGGTCGGAGGGAGAGACAATGGTTTAAGAATCCTATGTATGAACTAGAAAGGACAAAGAACTTCAATACATAGTGGCACAGTGTGGCTACTATGCACACCAAACAACCAAACAAGGCATATGTCACTGACCATGACCAGATGATTTCAGCATGGGTGGTCAACGTTTATCAACCATAACACGAGTCACAAACGGTCAGGGGAGGAAACAATGCTATGGGAATATCAGTTCTCAACTAGCAAGTACAACGACCTTCAGTCGGTAGTCGCACGGTGTAACTACCATGCACAATGACCGACCAAAGTAGGCATATGTACTGCCTTTGACCAAAGAAATCCGCTGTGTGTGGTCAACGTTGACAACTCATAATACGAGTCACAAATGGTCAGAGGGGGAAACAATGGTTTGGGAACACCGAGTATAAAATAGCAAGCACAAGGAGCTTCAATACCGTGTGGCATAGTGTGGATACCATGCACGATGACCAACCAAAGTAGGCATATGTACTGCCTTTGACCAAAGAAATCCGCTGTGTGTGGTCAACGTTGACAACTCATAATACGAGTCACAAATGGTCAGAGGGGGAAACAATGGTTTGGGAACACCGAGTATAAAATAGCAAGCACAAGGAGCTTCAATACCGTGTGGCATAGTGTGGATACCATGCACGATGACCAACCAAAGTTGCCATATGTCACTGACCATGACCAAATAATGGCACTAAGTGTAGTAAACCTTGACAACTCATTACACGAGTCACAAATGGTCAGGGTGGAATATAATGGTTTGTGAATACAAGTTATTGACTAGCAAGTACAAATACCTTCAATATGTAGTGGCAAAGTGTGGCTACAATGCAATGTGACCAATTAAAGTATGCACATGTGACAGACCATGAACAAAGAATTTCACTTCATGTGGTCAACATTTACATCTCACAACACGGGTCACACATAGTCAGAGGGGGCTAACAATGGTTTGGGAACACTGGCTGTAAACAAGAAAGCACAAAGACCTTCGATATGTAATGACACGGCGTGGTAACCATGTACATTAACAAACTTAAGTAAGCATGTGTCAGAAACCATGACCAAACGGATTTCACAGTGTGTGGTCAACGTTGAAAACTCATAACACAAGTCACAACTGGTCAGTGGAGGAAACCATGGGTTGGGAAAACTAGTTATCAACTAGCAAGTAGAAAGATTTTCAACAAGTAGTGGCACGGTGTGGCTAGCGTGCACAGTGACCAACCAAAGGATGCATTTGTCACTGACTATGAACGAAGACGTCCACTATGTGTGGTCAACATTGACAACTCATAACACGAGTCACAACTGGTCAGAGGGAGAGACAATGGTTTGGAAACCCTATGTATCCACTAGAAAGGGCAAGGAACTTCAATAGGTAGTGGCTCGGTGTGGCTAATATGCACACCAAACAACCAAAGTAGGCATATGTCACTGACCATGACGAGAGAATTTCAATATGGGTGGTCAACGTTGACCAACCATAACACGAGTCAAAAACGGTCAGGGGAGGAAATAATGCTATGGAAATATCAGTTCTCAACTAGCAAGTACAACGGCCTTCAGTCAGTAGTAGCATGGTGTGGCTATCATGCACAATGAATGACCAAAGTAGGCATATGTAATGCCTTTTACCTAAGAAATCTGCTGTGTGTGGTCAACATTGACAACTCATAATACGAGTCCTGATGGTGAGAGGGGGAAACAATGGTTTGGGAACACCAAGTATCAAAAAGCAAGAACATGGAGCTTCAATACGTCATGGCACGGTGTGGATACCATGCACGATGACCAACCAAAGTAGGCATATGTCACTGACCATGACCAAATAATTGGACAAAGTGTGGTAAACCTTGGCAACACATCACACGAGTCAAAAATGGTCAGGGTGGAAGATAATGGTTTGTGAATACTAGTTATTGACTAGAAAGTACAAATACCTTCAATATGTAGTGGCACAGTGTGGCTACAATGCACAGTGACCAACCAAAGTATGCATATGTCACTCACCATGAACAGAGAATTTCACTCCATGTGGTCAGCATTGACAGCTCACAACACGAGTCACTGATAGTCAGAGGGGGTAACAATGCTTTGGGAGCACTAACTATCAACTGGAAGGTACAAAGACCTTCATTACGTAATGACACGGTGTGGTAACCATGTACAGTAACAAACCAAAGTAGGCATGTGTCACAAACCATGACCAAACGGATTTCATAGTGTGTGGTCAATCTTGGAAACTCATAACACGAGTCACAACTGGTCAGTGGGGGAAGCCATGGGTTGGGAACACTAGTTATCAACTAGCAAGAAGAAGGAACTTCAATAAGTAGTGGCATGGTGTGGCTAGCGTGCACAGTGACCAACCAAAGGATGCATATGTCACTGACTATGAACGAAGAAGTCCACTATGTGTGGTCAACCTTGACAACTCATTACACGAGTCACAAATGGTCAGAGGGAGAGACAATGGTTTGGGAACCATATGTATCGACTAGAAAGGACAAGGAACTTCAATACGTGGTGGCACGGTGTGGCTAATATGCACACCAAACAACCAAACTAGGCATATGTCACTCACCATGACGAGAGAATCTCAATATGGGTGGTCAACGTTGACCAACCATGACACGAGTCAAAAACGGTCAGGGGAGGAAACAATGGTCTGTGAATATCAGTTCTCAACTAGCAAGTACAGCGACCTTCAGTCAGTAGCTGCACGGTGTGGCTACCATGCACAATGACCTACCAAAGTAGGCATATGTACTACCTTTGACCAAATAAATCCGCTGTGTGTGGTCAGCATTGACAACTCATAACAGGAGTCACGAATGGTCAGAGGGGGAGACAATGGTTTGGGAACACCGGGTATCAACTAGCAAGTACAAGGACCCTCAATACGTTGTGGCACGGTGTGGATACCATACACGATAACCAACCAAAGTAGGCATATGTCACTGACCATGACCAAATAATGTCACTAAGTGTGGTAAACATTGACAACTCATAACACAACTCACAAATGGTCAGGATGGAAGACAATGGTTTGTGAATATTTTCGACTAGCAAGTACAAATACCTTCAATATGTAGTGGCACGGTGTGGCTACAATGCACAGTGACCAACCAAAGTATGCATATGTCACTGACCATGAACAAAGAATTTCACTTCACGTGGTCAGCGTTGACAACTCACAACACGAGTCACTGACAGTCAGAGGGGGCTAACAATGGTTTGGGAACACTAGCTGTCAACAAGAAAGGACAAAGACCTTCGATATGTAATGACACGGCGTGGTAACCATGTACAGTGACAAACCAAAGTAGGCATGTGTCACAAACCATGACCAAATGGATTTCACAGTGTGTGGTCAACGTTGAAAACTCGTAACACGAGTCACAAATGGTCAGTGGGGGAGACCATGGGTTGAGAAGACTAGTTATCAACTAGCAAGTAGAAAGATTTTCAACAAGTAGTGGCACGGTGTGGCTAGCGTGCACAGTGACCAACCAAATGATGCATATGTCACTGACTATGACCGAAGAGGTCCACTATGTGTGGTCAACATTGACAACTCATAACACGAGTCACAAATGGTCAGAGGGAGAGACAATGGTTTGGGAACCCTATGTATCAACTAGAAAGGACAAAGAACTTCAATACGTAGTGGCATGATGTGGCTACTATGCACACCAAACAACCAAACTAGGCATATGTCACTGACCATGACCAGATAAATTCAACATGGGTGGTCAGGGTTGACCAACCATAACACAAGCCACAAACGGTCAGGGGAGGAAACAATGCTATGGGAATATCAGTTGTCAACTAGCAAGTACAACGACCTTCAGTCAGTAGTAGCACGGTGTGGCCACCATGCACAATGACCGACCAAAGTAGGCATATGTACTGCCTTTGACCAAAGAGATCCGCTGTGTGTGGTCAACGTTGACAGCTCATAATACGAGTCACACATGGTCAGAGAGGGAAACAATTGTTTGGCAACACCGAGTATGAAATAAAAAGCACAACACTTCAATACGTTGTGGCACAGTGTGGATACCGTGCACGATGACCAACTAAAGTAGGCATATGTCACTGACCATGACCAAATAATGGCACTAAGTGTGGTAAACCCTGACAACTCATAACACGAGTCACAAATGGTCAGGGTGGAAGATTATGGTTTGTGAATACTTGTTACTGACTAGCAAGTACAAATACCTTCAATATGTAGTGGCAGAGTGTGGCTACAATGCACACAGACCAACCAAAGTATGCATATGTCACTGACCATGAAGACAGAATTTCACTTCATGTGGTCAGCGTTGACATCTCACAGCACGAGTGACTGATAGTCAGAGGGGGTAACAATGGTTTGGGAACAGTACCTGTCAACTAGAAAGCACAAAGACCTTCAATGTGTAGTGATACGGCGTGGTAACCACGTATAGTGATAAGCCAAACTAGGCATATGTCACTAACCATGACCAAAGAATTTCAATAAGGGTGGTCAACGTTCATAACCCATAACATGAGTCACAAATGGTCAGAGGGGGAAAACATGGTTTCAAAACACTATGTATCTTCTAGCAAGTACAAATATTTTTTGTATTTATTGGCACGGTGTGGCTACCATGCACAATGACCTACCCAAGTAGGCATACATCACTGCTCATGACCAAAGAAGTTTAGTGTGTGTCGTCAACGTTCACAACTCATAATACAAGTCAAAAATGGACAGAGGGAGAAACAATGATCTGGGAATACTCGGTATGGACTAGCAAGTACAAAGACGTTCGATTAGCGGTGGCACGGTGTGGTTACCATGCACAATGACCAACCAAATTATACTTGTGTCACTGAATATCATGAAAAACGTTTCACTGTGTGTAGTCAACTTTCCTTCTTACGGCTGGTCAATCGGAGCAATGGTTGAGAGGCTATTCAAGCTCAAAGTTGCAAAATTTGAAATTCCGTCCGCGTCAATCTTTTTATGATTAAACTAACTTTGTTACCATTCATGCTTTGGAAACTACCCTCTAGTCTTACACCCCATTATTTTATGCCCTTTACCCATCGGAACCCTTATAATGTCATTTGGACATCATATGAACACCATGTGCGCTGGCTTGCTGCTTATAGAGTTAGATTCTGGAGCGGTAGGTCCTGGCTTTGAATCCTCGTACGCGCAATATAGATAGGCTCGCGACCTGGGGAGGGCGGGTGGCGGCCGTGTTGTGATACCTCAACTCTACCTTTGAGCCCAAGCCATGGGGGGGGGGGGG
>SZWC01000007.1:758167-828608 GCA_023375785.1 Penium margaritaceum | reverse complement strand
GGGGGGGGGGGGGTAGGGTGGAGTCATAATACGGTCGCAAATCTGTCCTCCAGGTCGTCCACAGAACATCCCTTTAGGGGGGTGGGAGGGAGTATTCCAGTGAAGACACATACACGTAACAAATCAACAAAAACCAACCTGGTGTCATGGGAGAAACATTTTGCTATTTATTGACTAGCAAGTACAAATAATTTAAACAAGTAATGGAACGGTGTGGCTACCATGCACAATGACCAACCATTTAGGCATGTGCCTCTTACCATGACCAAAAAATTATACTATGTGTGGTCAACGCTCACAACCCATAATATGGGTCACGAATTGTGAGAGGGGGAAACAATGGTTTGGGAATACCAGATACCAACTAGCAAGTAAAATGACCTTCAGTCAGTAGTGGCACGGTGTGGGCACCATGCATTATGACCGGCCAAAGTAGGCATGTGTACTGCCTTTGACCAAAGAAATCCGCTGTGTGTGGTCAACGTTGACAACTCATAATACAAGTCACAAAGGGTCAGAGGGGGAAAAAATGGTTTGGGAACACCAAGTATCAACTAGCAAGCACAAGGACCTTCGATAAGTTGTGGCACGGTGTGGATACCAGGCACGATGACCAACCAAAAGAGGCATACGTCACTGACCATGACCAAATAATGTCACTAAGTGTGGTAAATTTAGACAACTCATAACACGAGTCACAAATGGTCAGGGTGGAAGATAATGGTTTGTGAATACTAGTTATCGACTAGCAAGTACAAATACCTTCAACATGTAGTGGCACAACATGGGTACCATGTACAGTGACCAACCAAAGTATGCATATGTCACTGGCCATGACCAACGAATTTCACTTCATGTGGTCAGCGTTGACAACTCACAACACGAATCACTGATAGTCAGAGGGGGTAACAATGGTTTGGGAACACTAGCTATCAACTAGAAAGCACAAAGACCTTCGATACGTAGTGACACAGCGTGGTAACCATGTAAAGTGACAATCCAAAGTAGGTATATGTCACAAACCATGACCAAACAGATTTCACAGTGTGTGGTCAACACTCAAAACTCATAACACGAGTCACAAACGGTCAGTTGGGGAGACCATGGGTTGGGAACACTAGTTATCAACTAGCAAGTAGAAAGATTTTCAACAAGTAGTGGCACGGTGTGGCTAGCGTGCACAGTGACTAACCAAATGATGCATTTGTCACTGACTATAACCGAAGAAGTCCACTATGTCTGGTCAACATTGACAACTCATAACACAAGTCACAAATGGTCAGAGGGAGAGACAATGGTTTAAAAAAACCTATGTATCAACTAGAAAGGACAAAGAACTTCAATACGTAGTGGCACGGTGTGGCTACTATGCACACCAAACAACCAAACTAGGCATATGTCGCTGACCATGACCAGATAATTTCAACATGGGTGGTCAACGTTGACCAACCATAACACGAGTCACAAACAGTCAGGGGAGCAAACAATGTTATGGGAATATCAGTTCTCAACTAGCAAGTACGACGACCTTCAGTCAGTAGTAGCACGATGTGGCTACCATGCACAATGACCGACCAAACTAGGCATATGTACTGCCTTTGACCAAAGAAATCCGCTGTGTGTGGTCAACGTTGACAGCTCATAATACGAGTCACACATGGTCAGAGGGGGAAACAATGGTTTGGGAACACCGAGTATCAAATAGAACGCACAAGGCCCTTCATTACGTTGTGGCACAGTGTGGATACCATGCACGATGACCAACCAAAGTAGGCACATGTCACTGACCATGACCAAATAATGGCACTAAGGGTGGTAAACACTGACAACTCATAACACGAGTCACAAATGGTCAGGGTGGAAGATAATGGTTTGTGAATACTAGTAATCGACTAGCAAGTACAAATACCTTCAATATGTAGTGGCACATAGTGGCTACAATGCACAGTGACCAACCAAACCATGCATATGTCACTAACCATGGACAAAGAATTTCACTCCATGTGGTCAACATTTACAACTCACAACACGGGTCACAGATAGTGAGTGGGGGCTAACAATGGGTTGGGAACACTAGCTGTCAAAAAGAGAGCACAAAGACCTTCGGTACGTAATGACATAGCGTGGTAACCATTTATGGTGACAGACCAAAGTAGGCATGTGTCACAAACCATGAGCAAACGGATTTCACTGTGTGTGGTCAACGTTGAAAACTCATAACACGAGTCACAACTGGTCAGTGGGGAAGACCAAGGGTTTGCAACAATAGTTATCAGCTATCAAGTAGAAAGATTTTCAACAAGTAGTGGCACGGTGTGGCTAGCGTGCACAGTGACAAACCAAAAGATGCATATGTCACTGACTATGACCGAAGAAGTCCATTATGTGTGGTCAACAATGACAACTCATAACACGAGTCACAAATGGTCAGTGGGATAGACAGTGGTTTGGGAACCCTATGTATCAGCTAGAAAGGACAAAGAACTTCAATGCGTAGTGGCATGATGTGGCTACTATGCACACCAAACAACCAGACTAGGCATATGTCACTGACCATGACCAGATAATTTCAACATGGGTGGTCAACGTTGACCAACCATAACACGAGTCACAAGTGGTCAGGGGAGGAAAGATTGCTATGGGAACATCAGTTCTCAACTAGCAAGTACAACGACCTTCACTCAGCAGTAGCACGGTGTGGCTACCATGCACAATGACCGACCAAAGTAGGCACATGTACTGCCTTTGACCAAAGAAATCCACTGTGTGTGGTCAACATTGACAACTCATAATACGAGTCACAAATGGTGAGAGGGGGAAGCAATGGTTTGGGAACACCAAGTATCAAAAATCAAGCACAAGGAGCTTCAATACATTGTGGCATGGTGTGGATACCATGCACGATAACCAACCAAAGTAGGCATATGTCACTGACCATGACCAAATAATGTCACCATGTGTGGTACACTTTGAGAACTCATACCACGAGTCACAAATGGTCAGAGTGGAAGATAATGGTTTCCCAATACTAGTTATCAACTAGAAAGTACAAATAAATTCAATATGTAGTGGCACGGTGTGGCTACAATGCACAGTGACCAACCAAAGTATGCATATGCCACTTGCCTTGAACAAAGAGTTTCACTTCATGTGGTCAATGTTGACAACTCACAACACAAGTCATAGATATTCGGAGGGTGTGACAATGGTTTGGGAACACTATCTATCAACAAGAAAGCACAAAGACCTTTGATACATAGTGACACGACATGGTACCCATGTACAATGACAAACCAAAGAAGGCATGTATCACTAACCATGACCAAACGGATTTCAGAGTGTGTGGTCAACGTTGACAAAAGCGTGCACAGTGACCAACCAAAGGATGCATATGTTGTCACAAATGGTCAGAGGGGAAACAATGGGTTGGGAACACTAGTTGTCAACTAGCAAGTAGAAAGATTTTCAACAAGTAGTGGCACAGTGTGGCTAGCGTGCACAGTGACCAACCAAAGGATGCATATGTCACTAACTATGACCGAAGAAGTCCACTATGTGTGGTCAACATTGACAACTCATAACACGCCTCACAAATGGTGAGAGGCAGAATCAATGGTTTGGGAACATCAGGTATCAACTAGCATGCACAAGGACCTTCAACAAGTTATGGCACGGTGTGGATACCATGCACGATGACCAACCAAGAGAGGCATATGTCACTGACCATGACCAAATAATGTCAATAAGTGTGGTAATATTTGACAGCTCATAACACGAGTCACAAATGGTCAGAGTGGAAGACAATGGTTCGTGAATACTACTTATCAAGTAGCAAGTACAAATACCTTCAGTATGTAGTGGCACATCGTGGCTACCATGCACAGTGACCAACCAAAGTATGCATATGTCACTAACCATGACCAACAAATTCCACTTCATGTGGTCAGCGTTGACAACTCACAACACGAGTCACATATAGTCAAAGGGGGGTAAAAATGGTTTGGAAACACTAGCTATTAACCAGAAAGCACAAATACCTTTGATATGTAGTGACATGGCGTGGTAATCATGTTCGGTGACAAACCAAAGTAGGCATATGTCAGTAACCATGACCAAACAAATTTCACAGTGTGTGGTCAATATTAAAAATCATAACACGAGTCACAAATGGTGAGAGGGGGAAACAATGGATTGGGAGCACTAGTTGTCAACCAGCAAGTACAAAGAATTTCAACAAGAAGTGGCATGGTTTGGCTAGTGTGCACAGCGACCAACCAAAGGATGAATACATCACTGACTATGACCGAAGAAATCTAATATGCGTGGTCAACATTGACAACTCATAACACGAAACACAAATGGTCAAATGGAGAGACAATGGTTTGGGAACCATATGCATGGACTAGAAAGGAAAAATAACTTCAATACGTAGTGGCACGGTGTGGCTACTATGCACACCAAACAACCAAACTAGGCATATGTCACTGACCATGACCAAAGAATTTCAATATGGATGGTCAACGTTCACCAACCATAACACGAGTCACTAATGGTCAGAGGGGGGAACAATGGTTCGGGGTTAATCAGTTTTCAACTAGCAAGTACAACGAGCTTCAATCAGTAGTAGCACGGTGTGGCTACTATGCACACCAAACAACCAAACTAGGCATATGTCACTGACCATGACCAAAGAATTTCAATATGGATGGTCAACGTTCACCAACCATAACACGAGTCACTAATGGTCAGAGGGGGGAACAATGGTTCGGGGTTAATCAGTTTTCAACTAGCAAGTACAACGAGCTTCAATCAGTAGTAGCACGGTGTGGCTACCATGCACAATGACCGACCAAAGTAGGCACATGTACTGCCTTTGACCAAAGAAATCCGCTGTGTGTGGTCAACGTTGACAACTCATAATAGGAGTCACAAATGGTCAGAGGGGGACCAATGGTTTGGGAACACCAAGTATCAAATAGGAAGCACAAGGAGCTTCAATACATTGTGGCACAGTGTGGATACCATGCACAATGACCAACCAAAGTAGGCATATGTCAGTGACCATGACCAAATAATAGACTAAGTGTGGTAAACATTGACAACTCACAACACGGGTCACAAATGGTCACGGTGGATTATAATGGTTTGTGAGTACTAGTTATCGACTAGCAAGTACAAATGCCTTCAGAATGTAGTCGCACAGTGTGGCTACAATGCACAACGACCAACCATAGTATGCATATGTCACTGACCATGAACAAAGAATTTCACTTCAGGTGGTCAACATTTACAACTCACAACACGGGTCACAGATAGTCAGAGGGGGCTAAAAATGGTTTGGGAACACTAGCTGTGAACAAGAAAGCACATAGACCTTCGATACGTAATGACACGGCGTGGGAACCATGTACAGTAACAATCCAGAGTAGGCATGTGTCACAAACCATGACCAAACGGATTTCACAGTGTGTGGTCAACGTCAAAAACGCATAACACGAGTCACAACTGGTCAGTGGGGGAGACCATGGGTTGCAAACAATAGTTATCAACTAGCAAGTAGAAAGATTTTCAACAAGTAGTGGCACGGTGTGGCTAGCGTGCACAGTGACCAACCAAATGATGCATCTGTCACTGACTATGACCGAAGAAGTCCACTATGTGTGGTCAACATTGAGAACTCACAACACGAGTCACAAATGGTCAGAGGGAGAGACAATGGTTTGGGAACCATATGTATCCACTAGAAAGGACAAGGAAATTCAATACGTAGTGGCTCGGTGTTGCTAATATGCACACCAAACAACCAAACTAGGTATATGTCACTGATCATGACGGGAGAATTTCAATGTGGATGGTCAACGCTGACCAACCATAACACGAGTCCAAAATGGTCAGGGGAGGAAACAATGCTATGGGAATATCAGTTATCAACTAGCAAGTAAAACGACTGTCAGTCAGTAGTAGCACGGTGTGGCTACCATGCAGAATGACCGACCAAAGTACGCATATGTATTGCCTTTGACCAAAGAAATCTGCTGCTGTGTGGTTAACATTGATAACTCATAATACGAGTCACAAATGGTCAGAGGGGGAAATAATGGTTTGGGAACGCCAAGTATCAAAAAGCAAGCACAAGGAGCTTCAAAACATTGTGGCACAGTGTGGATACCATGCATGATGACCAACCAAAGTATGCATATGTCACTGATCATGACCAAATAATGGCACTAAGTGTGGTAAACGTTGACAACTCATAACACGAGTCACAAATGGTCAGGGTGGAAGATAATGGTTTGTGAATACTAGTTATCGACTAGCAAGTACAAACACCTTCGATATGTAGTGGCACAGTGTGGCTACAATGCACAGTGACCAACCAAAGTATGCATATGTCACTGACCATGAACAAAGAATTTCACTTCATGTGGTCACATTGACAACTCACAACACGAGTCACTGACAGTCAGACGGGGTAACAATGGGTTGGGAACATTAGCTATAAACTAGATAGCACAAAGACCTTTAATACGGAGTGACACTGCGTGGTAACCACGTACAATGACAAACCAAACTAGGCACATGTCACTATCCATGACCAAATAATTTCAATAAGGGTGGTCAACTCACAACCCATAACATGAGTCAAAGATGGTCAGAGGGGGAAAACATGGGCTTGGAACACTTGTTATCAACTAGCAACTAGAAAGATTTTCAACAAGTAGTGGCACGGTGTGGCTAGCGCGCACAGTGACCAAGCAAAGGATGCACAACCCACTGACTATGACCAAAGAAGTCCACTGTGTATGGTCAACATTGACAACTCATAACATGAGTCACAACTGGTCAGAGGGAGATAAAATGATTTGGGAACCCTATGTATTGACTAGAAAGGACAAAGAGCTTCAATACATGGTGGGACGGTGTGGCTACTATGCACACCAAACAACCAGACTAGGCATATGTCAATGACCATGACGAGAGAATTTCAATATGGGTGGTCAATTTTGACCAACCATAACACAAGTCAAAAACGGTCAGGGGAGGAAACAATGCTATGAGAATATCAGTTCTCAACTAGCAAGTACACCGACCTTCAGTCAGTAGTAGCACGGTGTGGCTACCATGCACAATGAACGACCAAAGTAGGCATATGTACTGCCTTTGACCAAAGAAATCTGCTGTGTGTGATAAACATTTTCAACTCATAATACGAATCACAAATGGTCAGAGGGGGAAACAATGGTTTGGGAACACCAAGTATCAAAAAGCAAGCAGAAGGAGCTTCAATACGTTGTGGCATGGTGTGGATACCATGCACGATGACCAACCAAAGTAGGCATATGTCACTGACCATGACCAAATAATGGCACTAACTGTGGTAAACCTTGACAACTCATAACACGAGTCACAAGTGGTCAGGGTGGAAGATAATGGTTTGTGAATATTAGTTATTGACTAGCAAGTACAAATACCTTCAATATGTAGTGGCACAGTGTGGCTACAATGCACACTGACCAACCAAAGTATGCATACGTCACTGACCATGAACAAAGAATTTCACTTCATGTGGTCAGCGTTGACAACTCACAACACGAGTCACTTATAGTCAGAGGGGGTAACAATGGTTTGGGAACACTAGATATCAACTAGAAAGCACAAAGACCTTCAATACGTAGTGACACGGCGTGGTAACCACGTACTGTGACAAACCAAACTAGGCATATGTCACTTACCATGACCAGATTATTTCAATAAGGGTGGTCAACGTTCACAACCCATGACATGAGTCACAATTGGTCAGAGGGGGATAACATGGGTTGGGAACAATAGTTATCAACTAGCAAGTAGAAATATTTTCAACAAGTAGTGGCACGGTGTGGCTATTGTGCACACTAACCAACCAAAGGATGCACACCTCACTGACAATGACCAAAGAAGTCCACTATGTATGGTCAACATTGACAACTCATAACACGAGTCACAAATGGTCAGAGGGAGAGACAATGATGTGGGAACCCTATGTATCGACTAGAAAGGACAAAGAGCTTCAATACATAGTGGCACAGTGTGGCTACTATGCACACCAAAAAACCAAACTCGGCATATGTCACCGACCATGATGAAAGAATTTCAATATGGGTGGTCAACATTCACCAAACATAAAACGAGTCACAAAGGGTCAGAGGGGGAAGCAATAGTTTGTGAATATGAGTTATCAACTAGCAAGTACAGCGACCTTCAATCAGTATAAGCACAGTGTGGCTACCATGCACAATGACCGACCAAAGTAGGAATATGTACTACCTTTGACCAAAGAATTCCGCTGTGTGTCGTCAACGCTGACAGCTCATAATACGAGTCACAAATGGTCAGAGGGGGAAACAATGGTTTGGGAACACCAAGTATCAAATAGCAAGCACAAGGAGCTTCAATACGTTGTGGCACATTGTGGATACCCTGCACGAAAACCAACTTAAGTGGGCATATGTCAATGACCATGACCAAATAATGGCACTAAGGCAAGTAGACCTTGACAACTCATAACACGAGTCACAAATGGTCAGGGTGGAAGATAATGAGTTGTGAATAGTAGTTATCAACTAGCAAGTACAAAGACTTTCAATATGTAGTGGCACACAGTGGCTACAATGCACAGTCACCAACCAAAGTATGCATATGTCACTGACCATGAACAAAGAAATTCACTTCATGTGGTCAACATTTACAACTCACAACACGGGTAGATATTCATAGGGGTCTAAGAATGGTTTGGGAACACTAGCCGTCAACAAGAAAGCACAAAGACCTTCGATACGTAATGACACAGCGTGATAACCATGTAAAGTGACAAACCAAAGCAGGCATGTGTCACAACCCATGACCAAACGGATTTCACAGTGTGTGGTCAACGATGAAAACTTATAACACGAGTCAGAAATGGTCAGTGGGGGAAACCATGGGTTGAAAACACTAGTTATCATCTAGCAAGTCCAACTATTTTCAACAAGTAGTGGCATGGTGTGGCTAGCGTGCACAGTGACCATCCAAAGGATGCATATGTCACTGACTATGAACGAAGAAGTCCACTATGTGTGGTCAACATTGACAACTCATAACACGAGTCGCAAATGGTCAGAGGGAGAGACAATGGTTTGGGAACCCTATGTATCAACTAGAAAGGACAAAGAACTTCAATACGTAGTGGCACGGTGTGGCTACTATACACACCAAACAACCAAACTAGGCATACGTCACTGACCATGACCAGATAACTTCAATATGGGTGGTCAACATTGACTAACCATAACACGAGTTACAAACGTTCACGGGAGGTAACAATGGTAAGGGAGTATCAGTTCTCAACTAGCAAGTACAACGACCGTCAGTCAGTAGTAGCACGGTGTGGCTACCATGCACAATGACTGACCAAAGTAGGCATATGTAATGCCTTTGACCAAAGAAATCCGCTGTGTGTGGTCAATGTTGAGAACTCGTAGTACGAGTCACGAATGGTCACAGGGGGAAACAATGGTTTGGGAACACCGCGTATCAAATAGAAAGCACAAGGAGCTTCAATACGTTGTGGCACAGTGTGGATACCATGCACGATGACCAACCAAAGTATGCATACGTCACTGACCATGACCAAATATTGGCACTAAGTGTGGTAAACCTTGACAGCTCATAACAGGAGTCACAAATGGTCAGGGTGGAAGATAATGGTTTGTGAATAATAGTTATCGACTAGCAAGTTCAAATACCTTCAATATGTAGTGGAACAGTGTGGCTACAGTGCACAGTGACCAACCAAAGTATGCATATGTCACTGACCATGAACAAAGAATTTCACTTCATGTGGTCAACCTTTACAACTCACAACACGGGTCACAGATAGTCAGAGGGGGCTAACAATGGTTTGGGAACACTAGCTGGCAACCAGAAGGCACAAAGACCTTCGATACGTAATGACACAGCGTGGTAAGCATGTAGAATATTAAACCAAAGCAGGCATGTGTCACAAACCATGACCAAACGGATTTCACAGTGTGTGGTCAACGTTGAAAACTCATAACTCGAGTCACAACTGGTCAGTGGGGGACACCATGGGTTGGGGACACTAGTTATCAACTAGCAAGTAGAAATATTTTCAACAAGTAGTGGCACGGTGTGGCTAGCGTGTACAGTGACCAACCAAAGGATTGATTTGTCACTGACTATGACCGAAGAAGTCCATTATGTGTGGTAAACATTGACAACTCATAACATGAGTCACAAATGGTCAGAGGGAGAGACAATGGGTTGGGAACCCTATGTATCGACAAGAAAGGACAAGGAGCTTCAATACGTAGTGGCACGGTGTGGCTAATATGCACATCAAACAACCAAAATAGGCATATGTCACTGACCATGACGAGCGAATTTCAATATGGGTGGTCAATGTTGACCAACCATAACACGAGTAAAAAATGGTAAGGGGAGGAAACAATGCTATGGGAATATCAGTTCTCAACTAGCAAGTACAACGACATTCAGTCAGTAGTAGCACGGTGTGGCTACCATGCACAATGACCGACCAAAGTAGGCATATGTACTGCCTTTGACCAAAAGAAGTCTGCTGTGTGTGGTCAACATTGACAACTCATAATACGAGTCACAAATTGTCAGAGGGGGAAAACATTATTTGGGAACACCAAGTATCGAAGATCAAGCACAAGGAGCTTCAATACGTTGTGGAACGGTGTAGATATCATGCACGATGACCAACCAAAGTAGGCATATATCACTGACCATGACCAAATAATGGCACTAAGCGTGGTAAACATTGACAACTCAGACCATGAGTCACAAATGATCATGTGGAAGATATTGGTTTGTGAATACCAGTTATTCACTAGCAAGTACAAGTATCTTCAATACTTAGTGGCACAGTGTGGCTACAATACACAGTGACCAACCAAAGTATGCATATGTCACTGACCATGAACAAAGAATTTCACTTCATGTGGTCAGCGTTGACAACTCACAACAAGAGTCACTGATAGTCAGAGGGGGTAACAATGGTTTGGGAACACTAGCTATGAAATAGAAAGCACAAAGACCTTCAATACGTAGTGACACGGCGCGTTAACCATGAACAGTTTCAAACCAAAATAGGCATATGTCACTAACCATGACCAAGGAATTTCAATAAGGGTGGTCAACGTTCACAGCCCATGACATGAGTCACAAGTAGTCAGAGGGGGAAAACATGGGTTGGACACACTAGTTATCAACTAGCAAGTAGAAATATTTTCAACAAGTAGTGGCATGGTGTGGCTAGCGTGCACTGTGACCAACAAAAGGATGCACACGTCACTGACCATGACCGAATAAGTCGACTATGTATGGTCAGCATTGACAACTCATAACACGAGTCACAAATGGTCAGAGGGAGAGACAATGATTTGGGAACCCTGTGTATCGACAGAAATAACAAAGAACTTCAATACGTAGTGGCACAGTGTGGCTACTATGCACAATAAACAACCAAACTAGGCATATGTCACCGACCATGATGAAAGAATTTCAATATGTGTGGTCAACATTCACCAACCATAACACGAGTCACAAAGGGAGAGAGGGGGAAACAATGGTCTGTGAATATCAGTTCTCAACTAGCAAGTACAGCGACCTTCAATAGGCATAAGCACGGTGTGGCTACAATGCACAATGACCAAC
This sequence comes from Penium margaritaceum, assembly GCA_023375785.1. Lineage (NCBI taxonomy): Eukaryota > Viridiplantae > Streptophyta > Zygnematophyceae > Desmidiales > Peniaceae > Penium > Penium margaritaceum. The sequence goes on along the minus strand of SZWC01000007.1, from coordinate 816,890 downwards.
CAATGTAGGCTTATGTACTACCTTTGACCAAAGAAATCCGCTCTGTGTGGTCAGCATTGACAACTCATAATAGGAGTCACAAATAGTCAGAGGGGGAGACAATGGTTTGGGAACACCAGTTATAAACTAGCAAGCACAAGGACCTTCAATAAGTTGTGGCACAGTGCGGATACCATGCACGATGACCAACGAAAGTAGGCATATGTCACTGACCATGACCAAATAACGTCACTAGGTGTGGTAAAATTTGAGAACTCGTAACACGAGGCACAAATGACCAGGGTGGAAGATAATGTTTTGTGAATACCAGTTAACGACTAGCAAGCACAAATACCTTCAATACGTAGTGGCACAGCGTGGCTACCATCCACAGTGACCAACCAAAGTATGCATATGTCACTCACCATGATCGACGAATTTCACTTCATGTGATCAGCATTGACAACTCACAACACGAGTTACTGATAGTCAGGGGGGGGGAACAACGATTTTGGAACACTAGCTATCAACTAGAAAAAAAAAAAAACCTTCGAAACATAGTGACACGGCGTAGTAACCATGTACAGTGACAAACCATGACCGAACGGATTTCACAGTGTGTGGCCAACGTTGAAAACTCATAACACGAGTCACAAACGGTCAGTGGGGGAGACCATGGATTGGGAACACTAGTTATCAAATAGCAAGTAGAAATATTTTCAACAAATAGTGGCACGGTGTGGCTACATGCACAGTAACCAACCAAAGGATGCATATGTCACTGACTATAACCGAAGAAGTCCACTATGAGTGGTCAACATTGTCAACTCATAATACGAGTCAGAAATGGTCAGAGGGAGAGACAATGGTTTGGGAACCCTATGTATCAACTAGAAAGGACAAAGAACATCAATACGTAGTGGCACAGTGTGGCTACTATGCACACCAAACAACCAAACCACGCATATGTCACTGACCATGACCAGGTAATTTCAATATGGGTGGTCAATGCTGACCAACCATAACACGAGTCACAAACAGTCAGGGGAGAAAACAATGCTATGGGAATATCAGTTCTCAACTAGCAAGTACAACGACATTCAGTCAGTAGTAGCACGGTGTGGCTACCATGCACAATGACCGACCAAAGTCGGCATATGTACTGCCTTTGACCAAAGAAATCCGCTGTGTGTGGTCAACGTTGACAACTCATCATGCGAGTCACAAATGATCAGAGGGGGGAAACAATGGTTTGGGAACACCGAGTATCAAATAGCAAGCACAAGGAGCTTCAATACGTTGTGGCACAGTGTGGATACCATGCACGATGACCAACCAAAGTAGGCATATGTCACTGACCATGACCAAATAATGGCACCAAGTGAGGTAAACCTTGACAACTCATAACACGAGTCACAAATGGTCAGAGGGGGGAAACAATGGTTTGGGAACACCGAGTATCAAATAGCAAGCACAAGGAGCTTCAATACGTTGTGGCACAGTGTGGATACCATGCACGATGACCAACCAAAGTAGGCATATGTCACTGACCATGACCAAATAATGGCACCAAGTGAGGTAAACCTTGACAACTCATAACACGAGTCACAAATAGCCAGGGTGGAAGAGAATGGTTTGTGACTACTAGTTATCGACTAGCAAGTACAAATACCTTCAATATGTAGTCGCACCGTGTGGCTACAATGCACAGTGACCAACCAAAGTATGCATATGTCACTGACCATGAACAAAGAATTTCACTTCATGTGGTCAACATTTGCAACTCACAACACGGGTCACAGATAGTCAGAGGGGGCTAACAATGGTTTCGGAACACTAGCTGTCAACAAGAAACCACAAAGACCTTCAATACGTAAGGACACAGCTTGGTAACCATGTACAGTGACAAACCAAAGTAGGCATGTGTCACTAACCATGACCAAACGGATTTCACAGTGTGTGGTCAACGTTGAAAACTCATAACACGAGTCACAAATGGTCAATGGGGGAAACCATGGGTTGGGAACACTAGTTATCAACTAGCAAGTCGAAATATTTTCAACAAGTAGTGCCATGGTGTGCCTAGCGTGCACAGTGACCAACCAAAGGATGCATATGCCACTGACTATGAACAAAGAAGTCCACTATGTGTGGTCAACATTGACAACTCATAACACGAGTCACAAATGGTCAGAGGGAGAGACAATGGTTTCGTAACCCCATGTATCGACTAGAAAGGACAAAGAAATTCAATTTGTAGTGGCACGGTGTGGCTAATATGCAGACCAAACAACCAAACTAGGCATATGTCACTGACCATGACCACAGAATTTCAATATGGGTGGTCAACGTTGACCAACCATAACACGAGACAAAAGCGGTCAGGGGAGGAAACAATGCTATGGGAATATCAGTTCTCAACAAGAAAGTACAAAGACATTCAGTCTGTAGTGGCACGGCGTGGCAACCATGCACAATGACCGACCAAAGTAGGCATATGTACTGCCTTTGAGCAAAGAAACCCGCTGTGTGTAGTCAACGTTGACAACTCTTAATATGAGTCACAAATGGTTAGAGGAGAAAACAACGGTTTGGGAACACCAACTATCAAATAGCAAGCACAAGGAGCTTTAATACGTTGTCGCACGGTGTGGATACCATGCACGATGACCAACCAAAGTACCCATATGTCACTGACCATGACCAAATTATGGCACTAAGTGTGGTAAATCTTGACAACTCATAACACGAGTCACAAATGGTCAGGGTGGAAGATAGTGGTTTATGAATACTAGTTATCGACTAGCAAGTACAAATACCTTCAAAATGTAGTGGCACAATGTGGCTACAATGCACTGTGACCAACCAAAGTATGCATATGTGACTCACCATGAACAAATAATATACTTCATGTGGTCAACATTTACAACTCACAACACAGGTCAGAGATAGTCAGAGGGGGCTAACAATGGTCTGGGAACACAGGCTATCAACAAGAAAGCACAAAGACCTTCGATACGTAATGACACGGCGTGGTAACCATGTACAGTAACAAACCAAAGTAGGCATGTGTCACAAACCATGACCAAACGGATTTCACATTGTGTGGTCAACGTTGAAAACTCATAACACGAGTCACAACTAGTCAGTGGGGGAAACCATGGGTTGCAAACAGTAGTTATCAACTAGCAAGTAGAACGTTTTTTAACAAATAGTGGCATGGTGTGGTTAGCGTGCACAGTGACCAACCAAAGGATGCATACGTCACTGACTATGAACGAAGAAGTCCACTATGTGTGGTCAACATTGACAGCTCATAACACGAGTCACAAATGGTCAGAGCGAGAGACAATACTTTGGGAACCCTATACGTCAACTAGAAAGGACAAATAATTTCAATACGTAGTGGCACGATGTGGCTAACATGCACACCAAACAACCAAAATAGGCATATGTCACTGACCATGACCAGGGAATTTCAATATGGGTGTTCAACGTTGACCAACCATAACAGGATACAAAAATGGTCAGGGGAGGAAACTATGCTATGGGAATATGAGCTCTCAACGAGAAAGTACAGCGACCTTCAGTCAAAAGTAGCACGGCGTAAAACCATGCACAATGACCAACAAGAGTAGGCATATGTACTGCCTTTGAGCAAAGAAACCCGCTGTGTATGGTCAACATTGACAATTCATAATACGATTCACAAATGATCAGAGGGGAAAACAATGGTTTGGGAACACCAAGTATCAAATAGCAAGCACAAGGAGCTTCAATACGTTGTGGCACAGTGTGGATACCATGCACGATGACCAACCAAAATAGGCGTATGTCACTGACCATGACCAAATAATGGCACTAAGTGTGGTAAACATTGACAACTCATAACACGAGTCGCAAATGGTCAGGGTGGAATATAATGGTTTGTGAATACTAGTTATTGACTAGCAAGTACAAATACCTTCAATATGTGGTGGCACAGTGTGGCTACAATGCACTGTGACCAACCAAAGTATGCATATGTGACTGACCATGGACAAATAATCTCACTTCATGTGGTCAACATTTACAACTCACAACATGGGTCACAGATAGTCAGAGGGGGCTAACAATGGTTTGGGAAAAATAGCTGTCAACAAGAAAGCACAAAGACATTTGATACGTAATGACACGGCGTGGTAACCATGTACAGTAACAAACCAAAGTAGGCATGTGTGAAAAACCATGACCAAACGGATTTCACAGTGTGTGGTTAATGTTGAAAACTCATAACAGGAGTCACAACTGGTCAGTGGGGGAAACCATGGGTTGGGAACACTAGTTATCAACTAGCAAGTAGAACGTTTTTCAACAAGTAGTGGCACGGTATGGCTAGCATGCACAGTGACCAACTAAAGGATGCATATGTCACTGACTATGACCGAATAAGTCCATTATGTGTGGTCAACATTGACAACTCATAACACGAGTCACAAATGGTCAGAGGGAGAGACAATGGTTTGGGCACCATATGTATCAACTAGAAAAGACAAGGAACTTCAATACGTAGTGGCACGATGTGGCTAATATGCACACAAAACAACCAAACTAGGCATACGTCACTGACCATGATGATAGAATTTCAATATGGGTGGTCAACGTTGACCAACCATAACACGAGTCCAAAATGGCCAGGGGAGGAAACAATGCTATGGGAATATCAGTTCTGAACTAGCAAGTACAACGGCCTTCAGTAAGTAGTAGCACGGTGTGGCTACCATGCACAATGATTGACCAAAGTAGGCATATGTACTGCCTTTGACCAAAGAAATCTGCTGTGTGTGGTCAACATTGACAGCTCATTATACGAGTCACAAATGCTCAGAGGGGGAAATAATGGTTTTGGAATACCAAGTATCAAAAAGCAAGCACAAGGAGCTTCAATACGTTGTGGACCGGTGTGGATACCATGCACGATGACCAACCAAAGTAGGCATATGTCACTGACCATCACCAAATAAAATCACTAAGTGTGTTAAAATTTGACAGCTCATAACACGAGTCACAGATGGTCATGGTGCAAGATAATGGTTTGTGAATACTAGTTATCGACTAGCAAGTACAAATACCTTCAATATGTAGTGGCCCAGTGTGGTTACCATGCACAGTGACCAACCAAAGTATGCGTATGTCACTGACGATGACCAACGTATTTCACTTCATGTGGTCAGCGTTGATACCTCATAACACAAGTCACTGATAGTAAAAGGGGGTAACAATGGTTAGGGAACACGAGGTATAAACTAGAAAGCACAAAGACCTTAGATACGTAATGACACGGCGTGGTAACCATGTACAGTGACAAACCAAAGTAGGCATATGTCACAAACCATGACCAAACGGATTTCACAGTGTGTGGTCAACGTTGAAAACTCATAACACGAGTCAAAAACGGTCAGTGGGGGAGACCATGGATTTGGAACACTATTCATCAACTAGCAAGTGGAAATATTTTCAGCAAGTAGTGGCACGGTGTGGCTAGCGTGCACAGTGACCAACCAAAGGATGCATATGTCACTGACTATAACCAAAGATGTCCACTATGCATGGTCAACATTGACAACTCATATCACGAGTCACAAATAGTCAGAGGGAGAGACAATGGTTTGGGAACCCTGTGTACCAACTAAAAAGGACAAAGAACTTCAATACGGAGTGGCACAGTGTGGCTAATTTGCACACCAAACAACCAAACTAGGCATTTGTCACTGACCATGACCAGGGAATTTCAATATGGGTGGTCAACGTTGACCGACCAGAACACGAGACAAAAACGGTCAGATGAGGAAGCAATGCTATGTGAATATCAGTTCTCAATGAGAAATTACAACAACCTGTAGTCAGCAGTAGCACGGCGTGGCAACCTTGCACAATGACCGACCAAAGTATGCATATGTACTGCCTTTGAGCAAAAGAAACCCGCTGTGTGTGGTCAACATTGACAACTCACAATACGAGTCACAACTGGTCAGAGGGGAAAGCAACAGTTCGGGAACACCAAGTATCAAATAGCAAGCACAAAGAGCTTCAATACGTTGTGGCTCGGTGTGGATACCATGCATGATGACCAACCAAAGTAGGCATATGTCACTGACCATGACCAAATAATGGCACTAAGTGTGGTAAACCTTGACAACTCATAACATGAGTCACAAATGGTCAGTGTGAAAGATAGTGGATTGTGAATACCAGTTATCAACTAGCATGTACAAATACCTTTAATATGTAGTGGTACAGTGTGGCTACAATGCCATGTGACCAACCAAAGTATGCATATGTAACTGACCATGAACAAAGAATTTCACTTTATGTGGTCAACATTTATAACTTACAACACAAGTCACAAATCGTCAGAGGGGGCTAACAATGGTTTGGGAATACTGGCTGTCAACAATAAAGCTCAAAGATCTTTGAAACCTAATTACACGGCATGGTAACCATGTGCAGTAACAAACCAAAGTAGGCATGTGACACAAACCATGACCAAACGGATCTCACTGTGTGTGGTCAACGTTGAAAGCTCATAACACGAGTCACAACTGGTCAGTGGGGGAAACCATGGGGTGGGAACACTAGTTATCAACTTGAAAGTATGAAGATTTTCAACAAGTAGTGGCACAGTGTGGCTAGCGTGCACAGTGACCAACCAAAGGATGCATATGTTACTGAGTATGACCGAAGAAGTCCATTATGTGTGGTCGAAATTAAGAACTCATAACAGGAGTCACAAATGGCCAGAGGGAGAGACAATGGTTTGGGAACCCTACGTATCGATTAGAAAGGACAAGGAACTTCAATATGTAAGGGCACGATGTGGCTAATATGCACACCAAACAACCAAACTAGGCATATGTCAATGACCATGACGATAGAATTTCAATATGGGTGGTCAACATTGACCAACCATAACACGAGTCAAAAACGGTCAGAGGAGGAAACGATGCTATGGGAATATGAGTTATTAAGTAGCAAGTAAAACGACCTTCAGTCAGTAGTAGCAAAGTGTGGCTACAATGCACAATGAACGACCAAAGTAGGCATATATACTGCCTTTGACCAAATAAATATGCTGTGTGTGGTCAACATTGACAACTCAAAATACGAGTCACAGATGGTCAAAGGGGGAAACAATGGTTTGGGAACACCAAGTATTGAAAAGCAAGCACAAGGAGATTCAATACATTGTGGCACGGTGTTTATACCATGAACAATGACCAACCAAAGTAGGCATATGTCACTGACCATGACCAAATAATGGCACCAAGCGTGGTAAACCTTGACAACTCATAACACGAGTCACAAATGGTCAGGGTGGAAGATAATGGTTTGTGAATACTAGTGATTGACTAGCAAGTAAAAATACCTTCAATATGTAGTGGCACAGTGTGGCTACATCGCACAGAGACCAACCAAAGTATGCATATGTCACTGACCATGAACAAAGAATTTCACTTAATGTGGTCAGCGGTGTCAACTCACAACACAAGTCATTGATAGTCAGAGGGGGTAACAATGGTTTGGGAACACTAGCTATCAACTAGAAAGCACAAAGAACTTCAATACGTAGTGACACGGCGTGGTAACCACGTACATTGAAAAACCAAACCAGGCATATGTCAATAACCATGACTAAAGAATTTCAATAAGGGTGGTCAACGTTCACAACCCATAACCTGAGTCACAAATGGTCAGAGGGGGAAAACATGGTTTCAAAACACTATGTATCTTCTATCAAGTACAAATGTTTTTTGTATGTATTGGCACGGTGTGGCTACCGTGCACAACGACCTACCCAAGTAGGCATACATCACTGCTCATGACCATATAAGTTTAGTGTGTGTGGTCAACGCTCACAACTCATAATTCAAGTCAAAAACTGGCAGAGGGAGAAACAATGGTTTGGGAATACTCGGTATCGTCTAGCAAGTACAAAGACCTTCGATAAGTGGTGGCATGGTGTGGCTACCATGCACAATGACCAACCAAAGTATGGCTGTGTCACTGGATATCATAAAAAGAGTTTCACTGTGTGTAGTCAACTTTCCTTCTTACACCACGTCAATTGGAGCAATGGTTGAAAGGTTATTCAAGCTCAAAGTTGCAAAAATTGAAATGCCGTCTGCGTCAATCTTTGTATGGTTAAACTAACTTTGTTATCATTCATGCATTTGAAAACTACCCTCTAATCTTACACCCCCTTATTTTATGCCATTTACCCGTAGGAACCCTTATAGTGTCATTTGGACATCATATGAACACCATGTGCGCTGGCTTAGTGCTTATAGAGTTGGATTCTGGATCGGTAGGTCCTGGGTATGAATCCTTGTACGTGCAATATAGAATAGGCTCGCGACCTGGGGGGGCGGGAGGGCGGCTGTGTTGTGATACCTCAACTCTACCTTCTAGCCTAAGCCGTGGGAGGAGGGGGGTAGGGGGGCTGTCATAATGCGGTCGCAAATCTGTTCTCCAGGTTGTCTGCGGATCATCCATCTAGGGGGGTGGGAGGGAGTATTCCAGTGAAGACACGTAAGCGTAACAAATGAACAAAAACCGACCTGGTGTCAAAGGAAGAAACCTTTTGCAATTTATTGACTAGCAAGTACAAAGAAGTTGGTACACTTTGACAACTCATAACACGAGTCACAAATGATCAGAGTGGAAGATAATGGTTTCTCAATACTAGTTATCGACTAGAACGTACAAATACCTTCAATATGTAGTGGCACAGTGTGGCTACAATGCGCAGTGACAAACCAAAGTATGCATATGTCACTGACCATGAACAAAGAATTTCACTTCATGTGGTCAATATTGACAACTCACAACACGAGTCATAGATATTCAGAGGGGGATACAATGGTTTGGGAACACAATCTATCAACAAGAGATCACAAAGAACTTTGATACGTAGTGACACAACGTGGTAACCATGTACAATGACAAACCAAAGTAGGCATACGTCACTAACCATGACCAGACGGATTTCATAGTGTGTGGTCAACGTTCAAAATACAAAACACCAGTCACAAATGGTCAGGGGGAAACCATGGGTTGGGAACACTAGTTATCAACTAGCAAGTAGAAAGATTCTCAACAAGTAGTAGCACGGTGTGGCTAGCGTGCACAGTGACCAACCAAAGGATGCACACGTCACTGACTATGACCGAAGAAGTCCACTATGTATGGTCAACATTGACAACTCATAACACGAGTCACAAATGGTCAGAGGGAGAGACAATGATTTGGAAACCATATGTATCAACTAGAAAGGACAAAGAACATCAATACGTAGTGGCACGGTGTGGCTACTATGCACACCAAAAAACCAAACTAGGCACATGTCATCGACCATGATGAAAGAATTTCAATATGGGTGGTCAATATTCAGCAACCATAACATGAGTCACAAAGGGTCAGAGGGGGAATCAATGGTCAGTGAATATATTCTCAACTAGCAAGTACACCGACCTTCAATCAGTATAAGTACGTTGTGGCTACCATGCACAATGACCGACCAGAGTAGGCATGTGTACTGCCTTTGACCAAAGAAATCCGCTGTGTGTGGTCAACATTGACAACTCATAATACGAGTCACAAATGGTCTGAGGGAGAAACAATGGTTTAGGAACACTAGGTATCAAATAGCAAGCACAAGGAGCTTCAATACGTTGTGGCACAGTGTGGATACCATGCATGATGACCAACCAAAGTAGGCATATGTCAATGACCATGACCAAATAATGGCACTAAGTGTGGTAAACCTTGACAACTCATATCACGAGTCACAAATGGTCAGGGTGGAAGATAATGATTTGTGAATACTAGTTATTGACTAGCAAGCACAAATACATTCAATATGTAGTGGCACAGTGTGGCTACAATGCACAGTGACCAACCAAAGTATGCATATGTCACTGACCATGATCAAAGAATTTCACTTCATGCGGTCAGCATTTACAACTCACAACACGGGTCACAGATCGTCAGAGGGGGCTAAAAATGGTTTGGGAATACTAGCTGTCAACAAGAAAGCACATAGACCTTCGATACGTAATGACACGGCGTGGTAACCATGTGAAGTGACAAACCAAAGTAGGCATGTGTCACAAACCATGACCAAACGGATTTCACAGTGTGTGATCAACGTTGAAAACTCATAACACGAGTCACAAATGGTCAGTGGTGGAGACCATGGGTTGGGAACACTAGTTATCAACTAGCAAGTAGAAAGATTTTCAGCAAGTAGTGGCACGGTGTGGCTAGCGTGCACAGTGACCAACCAAAGGATGCATATGTCGCTTACTGTGACCGAAGACGTCCATTATGTGTGGTCAACATTGACAACTCATAACACGAGTCACAAATGGTCAGAGGGAGAGACAATGGTTTGGGAACCCTATGTATCAACTAGAAAGGACAAAGAACTTTAATACGCAGTGGCACGGTCTGGCTACTATGCACACCAAACAACCAAACTAGGCATATGTCACTCACCATGACCAGATAATTTCAATATGAGTGGTCAACGTTGACCAATCATAACACGAGTGACAAACGGTCAGGGGAGGAAACAATGCTATGGGAATATGAGTTCTCAACTAGTAAGTACAACGACCTTCAGTCAGTAGTAGCACGGTGTGGCTACCATGCACAATGACCGACCAAAGTAGGCATATGTACTGCCTTTGAGCAAAGAAACCCGCTGTGTGTGGTCAACATTGATAACTCATAACACGAGTCACAAATGGTCAGAGGGGAAAACAACGGTCTGGGAACACCAAGTATCAAATAGCAAGCACAAGGAGCTTCAATATGTTGTGGCACGGTGTGGATACCATGCACAATGACCAACCAAAGTAGGCATATGTCACTGACCATGACCAAATAATGGCACCAAGTGTGGTAAACCTTGACAACTCATAACACGAGTCACAAATGGTCAGGGTGGAAGATAATGGTTTGTGAATACTAGTTATCGACTAGCAAGTACAAATACCTTCAATATGTAGTGGCACATTGTGGCTTCAATGCACTGTGACCAACCAAAGAATGCATATGTGACTGACCATGAACAAAGAATTTCACTTCATGTGGTCAACATTTACAACTCACAACACGGGTCACAGATAGTCAGAGGGGGCTAACAATGGGTTGGGAACACTGGCTATCAACAAGAAAGCACAAAGACCTTTGATACGTAATGACACACCATGGTAACCATGTACAATAACAAACCAAAGTAGGCATGTGTCACAAAACCATGACCAAACGGATTTCATAGTGTATGGTCAACGTTGAAAACTCATAACACAAGTCACAACTGGTCAGTTGGGGAAACCATGGGTTGGGTACACTAGTTATCAACTAGCAAGTAGAAATACTTTCAACAAGTAGTGCCACGGTGTGGCTAGCGTGCACAGTGACCAACCAAAGGATGCATATGTCACTGCTTATGACCGAAGAAGTCCATTATGTGTGGTCAACATTGACAACTCATAACACGAGTCACAAATGGTCACAGGGAGAGACAATGGTTTGGGAACCCTATGTATCGACTAGAAAGGACAAGGAAATTCAATATGTAGTGGCACGGTGTGGCTAATATGCACACCAAACAACCAAACTAGGCATATGTCACTGACCATGACGAGAGAATTTCAATATGGGTGGTCAACGTTGACCAACCATAACACGAGTCAAAAACGGTCAGGGGAGGAAACAATGCTATGGGAATATCAGTTCTCAACGAGCTAGTACATCGACCTTCAGTCAGTAGTAGCATGGTGTGGCTACCATGCACAACGAACGACCGAAGTAGGCATATGTACTGCCTTTGATCAAAGAAATCTGCTGTGTGTGGTCAATATTGACAATTCATAATACGAGTCACAAATGGTCAAAGGGGGAAACAATGGTTTGGGAACACCGAGTATCAGAAAGTAAGCACAAGGACCTTCAATACGTTGTGGCACAGTGTGGATACCATGCGCTCTGACCAACCAAAGTAGGCTTATGTCAGTGACCATGACCAAGTAATGACACTAAGTGTGGTAAACCCTGACAACTCATAACACGAGTCACAAATGGTCAGGGTGGAAGATAATGGTTTGTGAATACTACATACTGACTAGCAAGTACAAATACCTGCAATATGTAGTGGCACAGTGTGGCTACAATGTACAGAGATTAACCAAAGTATGCATATGCCACTAACCATGAACAAAGGATTTCACTTCATGTGCTCAACATTTACAACTCACAACACGAATCACTGATAGTCAGAGGGGGTAACAATGGTTTGGGAACCCTAGCTATCAACTAGAAAGCATAAAGACCTTCAATACGTAGTGACACGGCGTGGTAACCTCGTATAGTGACAAACCAAACTAGGCATATGTCACTATCCACGACCAAATAATTTCAATAAGGGTGGTCAACGTTCACAACTCATAACATGAGTTACAAATGGTCGTAGGGGGAAAACATGGTTTCAAAACACTATGTATCTTCTAGCAAGTACAACTAGTTTTTGTATGTATTGGCACGCTGTGGCTACCGTGCACAACGACCAACCCAAGTAGGCATACATCACTGCTCATGACCAAAGAAGTTTAGTGTGTGTGGTCAACATTCACAACTCATAATACAAGTCAAAAATGGGCAGAGGGAGAAACAATGGTTTGGGAATACTCGGTATCTACTAGCAAGTACAAATACCTTTGATAAGTGTTGGCACGGTGTGGCTACCATGCACAATGACCAACCAAAGTATGCTTGTGTCACTGAATATCATAAAAAGAGTTTCAATGTGTGTAGTCAACTTTCCTTCTTACGGTTGGTCCATCGGAGCAATGGTTGAGAGGTTATCCAAGCTCAAAGTTGCAAAATTTGAAATTCCATCTGCGTCAATATTTTTATGATTAAACTAACTTTGTTATCATTCATACTTTTGAAAACTACCCTCTGATCTTACACCCCCTTATTTTATGCCCTTTATCCATAGGAACCTGTATAATGTCATGTGGACATCATATGAATACCATGTGCGCTGGCTTAGTGCTTATAGAGTTAGATTCTGGAGCGGTAGGTCCTGGGTTTGAATCCTTGTCTGCACAATCTAGAATAAGCTTGCGACCTGGGAGGGAGGGGGGGGGGTGGCCGTGTTGTGATACCTCAACTCTACCTTCGAGCCTAAGCCGTGGGGGGGGGGGTAGGGGGGTGTCATAATGCGGTCGCAAATCTGTCATCCAGGTCGTCCACAAAACATCCCTCTATGGGGTTGGGAGGGAGTATTCCAGTGAAGACACCTACGCATAACAAATCAACAAAAACCGACCTGGTGTCAAAGGGAGAAACCCTTTGCTATTTATTGACTAGCAAGTACAAAGAAATTAAACAAGAAGTGGAATGGTGTGGCTACCGTGTACAATGACCAACCCGATTATGCATGTGCCACTTACCATGACCAAATGATTTTACTATGTCTGGTTAACGTTCACAACCCATAACATGGGTCACGAATTGTCAGAGGCATAAACAATGGTTTGGGAATACTAGATACAAACTAGCAAGTACAACGACCTTCAGTCAGTAGTAGCACGGTGTGGCTACCATGCACAATGACGGACCAAAGTAGGCATGTGTACTGCCTTTGACCAAAGAAATCCGATGTGTGTGGTCAACGTTGACAACTCATAATACGAGTAACAAATGGTCACAGGGGGAAACAATGGTTTGGGAACACCAAGCATCAACTAGCAAGCACAGGGAGGTGCAATAAGTTTTGGCACGGTCTGGATACCATGCACGATAACCAACCAAAGCAGGCATATGTCACTGACCATGACCAAACAATATCACCATGTGTGGTACACTTTGACAACTCACAACACGAGTCACAAATGATCAGAGTGGAAGATAATGGTTTCTCAATACTAGTTATCGACTAGGAAGTACAAGTACCTTCAATATGCAGTGGCACAGTGTGGCTACAATGCACAGGGACCAACCAAAGTATGCATATGTCACTAACCATGAAAAAAGAATTTCACTTCATGTGGTCAATGTTGACAACTCACAACACAAGTCATACATATTCAGAGGGGGTAACAATGGTTTGGGAACACTATCTATCAACAAGAAAGCACAAAGACCTTTGATACGTAGTGACACGACGTGGTAACCATGTACAATGACAAACCAAAGCAGGCATATGTCACTAACCATGACCAAACGGATTTCAGAGTGTGTGGTCAACGTTGAAAACACAAAACACGAGTCACAAATGGTCAAGGGGGAAACCATGGGTTGGGAACACTAGTTATCAACTAGCAAGTAGAAAGATTTTCAACAAGGAGTGGCACGGTGTGGCTAGCGTGCACAATGACCAACCAAAGGATGCATATATCACTGACTATGACCGAAGAAGTCCACTATGTGTGGTCAACATAAACAACTCATAACACGAGTCAAAAATGGTCAGAGGCAGAACCAATGGTATGGGAATATCACGTATCAACTAGCAAGCACAAGGACCTTCAACAAGGTGTCGCACGGTGTGAATACCATGCACAATGACCAACCAGAGTAGGCATATGTCACTGACCATGACCAAATAATGTCAATAAGTGCGGTAAACTTGGACATCTCATAACACAAGTCACAAATGGTCAGAGTGGAAGACAATGGTTCGTGAATACTAGTTATCGAGAAGCAAGTACAAATACCTTCAATATGTAGTGGCACAACGTGGCTACCATACACAGTGACCAACCAAAGTATGCATATGTCACTGACAATGACCAACGAGTTTCACTTCACATGGTCAGCGTTGACAACTCACAACACGAGTCACATACAGTCAAAGGGGGGTAACAATGGTTTGAGCATACTAGCTATTAAGCAGAAAGAACAAACACGTTTAATATGTAGTGACATGGCGTGGTAACCATGTACAGTGACAAACCAAAGTAGGCATATGTCACTAACCATTTCCAAACGAATTTCACAGTGTGTGGTCAATATTGAAAACTCATAACAAAACTAACAAATGGTGAGAGGGGGGAACAATGGATTGGGAACACTAGTTGTCAACCAGCAAGTACGAAAAATTTCTACAAGTAGTGGCACGGTTTGGCTAGCGTGCACAGTCACCAACCAATAGATGAATACGTCAATGACTATGACCGAAGAAATCTAGTATGCATGGTCAACATTGACAACTCATAACATGAGTCACAAATGGTCAGCGGGAGAGACAATGGTTTGGAAACCCTATGCATGGACTAGAAAGGACAAAGAACTTCAATACGTAGTGGCACGGTGTGGCTACTATGCACACCAAACAACCAAACTAGGCATATGTCACTGACCATGACCAAATATTTTCAACATGGATGGTCAACGTTCACCAACCATAGCACGAGTCACAAATGGTCACAGGGGGGAACAATGGTTCAGGGATATCAGTTTTTAACTAGCGAGTACAATGACCTTCAATCAGTAGTAGCACGGTGTGGCTACCATGCACAATGACTGACCAAAGTAGGCATATGTACTGCCTTTGACCAAAGAAATCCGCTGTGTGTAGTCAACGTTGAAAATTCATAATACGAGTCACAAATGGTCAGAGGCCGGAAACAATGGTTTGGGAACACCAAGTATCATACAGGAAGCACAAGGAGCTTCAATACGTCATGGCACAGTGTGGATACCATGCCCGATGACCAACCAAAGTAGGCATATGTAACTCACCATGACCAAATAACGGCACTAAGTATGGTAAACCATGACAACTCATAACACGATTCACAAATGGTCAGGGTGGAGTGTAATGGTTTTTGAGTTCTAGTTATTGACTAGCAAGTACAAATACCTTCAATATGTAGCGGCACAGTGTGGCTACAATGCACAGTGACCAGCCAAAGTATGCATATGTCACTGACCATGAACCAAGAATTTCACTTCAGGTGGTCAACATATACAACTCACAACACGGGTCAGAGATAGTCAGAGGGGACTAACAGTGGTTTGGGAATACTAGCTGTCAACAAGAAAGCACGGAGACCTTGGATATGTAATGACACGGCGTGGTAACCATGTAAAGTAACAAACCAAAGTAGGCATGTGTCACAAACCATGACCAAACGGATTTCACAGTGTGTGGTCAACGTTCAAAACTCATAACACGAGTCACAACTGGTCTGTGGGGGAAACCATGGGATGGGAACAGAAGTTATCAACTAGCAAGTAGAAATATTTTCAACAACTAGTGGCACGGTGTGGCTAGTGTGCATAGTGACCAACCAAAGGATGCATATGTCACTGAGTATGACCGAAGAAGTCCACCATGTGTGGTCAACATTGACATCTCACAACACCAGTCACAAATGGTCAAAGGAGGTGACAATGGTTTGGGAACCATATGTATCCACAGGAAAGGACAAGGAACTTCAATACGTAGTTGCATGGTGTGGTTAATATGCACACCAAACAACCAAACTAGGTATATGTCACTGATCACGACGAGAGAATTTCAATATGGGTGGTCAACGTTGACCAACCATAACACGAGTCCAAAATGGTCAGGGGAGGAAACATCGCTATGGGAATATCAGTTCTCAACTAGCAAGTACAAGGACCTTCAGTCAGTAGTAGCACGGTGTGGCTACCATGCACAATGAACGACCAATGTAGGCATATGTACTGCCTTTGACAAGAGAAATCTGCTGTGTGTGGTCAACATTGACAACTCATAATACGAGTCACAAAAGGTCAGGAGGGGAAACAATGGTTTGGGAACACCAAACATAAAAAATCAAGCACAAGGAGCTTCAATACGTTGTGTCACAGTGTGGATACCATGCACGATGACCAACCAAAGTAGGCATATGTCACTGACCATGACCAAATGATGGCACTAAGTGTGGTAAACCTTGACAGCTCATAACACGAGTCAGAAATGGTCAGGGTGGAAGATACTGATTTGTGAATACTAGTTATTGACTAGAATGTACAAATACCTTCAATATATAGTGGCACAGTGTGGCTACAGTGCACAGTGACCAACCAAAGTATGCATATGTCACTGACCATGAACAAAGAATTTCACTTCATGTTGTCAGCGTTGACAACTCACAACATGAGTCACTGATAGTCAGAGGGGGTAACAATGGTTTTGGAACACTAGCTATCAACTAGAAAGCAGGAAGACCTTCAATACATAGTGACACTGCGTGGTAACCACGTACAGTGACAAACCAAAGTGGGCATGTGTCACAAACCATGACCAAACGGATTTCACAGCGTGTTGTCAACGTTGAAAACTCATAACACGAGTCACAAATGGTTAGTGGGGGAAGCCATGGGTTGGGAACACTTGTTGTCAAGTAGCAAGTAGAAAGATTTTCAACAAGTAGTGGCACGGTGTGGCTAGCGTGCACAGTGACCAACCAAAGGATGCACACATCACTGACTATGACCGAAGAAGTCCACTATGTATGGTCAACATTGACAACTCATAACATGTGTCACAAATGGTCAGAGGGAGAGACAATGATTTTGGAACCCAATGTATCGACTGGAAAGGACAAAAAACTTCAATATGTAGTGGCATGGTGTGGCTACTATGCACACCAAACAACCAAACCAGGCATATGTCACCGAACATGATGAAACAATTTCAACATGGGTGGTCAACATTCACCAACCATAACAAGAGTCACAAAGGGTCCGATGGGGAAACAATGGTCTGTGAATATCGGTTCTCAACTAGCAAATACATCAACGCTCAGTTAGTAGTTGTAAGGTGTGGCTACCATGCACAATGACCGACCAAAGTAGGCATATGTACTACATTTGACCAAAGAAATCCGCTGTGTGTGGTCAGCATTGACAACTCATAACAGGAGTCACAAATGGTCAGAGGGGGAGGCAATGGTTTGGGAACACCAGGTATCAGCTAGCAAGCACAAGGACCTTCAATAAGTTGTGGTACGGTGTGGATACCATGCACGATCACCAACCAAAGTAGGCATATGTCACTGACCATGACCGAATAATGTCACCAAATGTGGTAAAATTTGAGAACTCATAACACGAGTCACAAATGGTCAGGGTGAAAGATAATGGTTTGTGAATACTAGTTATCGACTAGCAAGTACAAATACCTTCAATATGTAGTGGCACGGCGTGGCTACCATGCACAGTGACCGACCAAAGTATGCATATGTCACTTATCATGACCAACGAGTTTCACATCATGTGGTCAGCGTTGACAACTCACAACACGAGTCACTGATAGTCAGAGTGGGTAACAATGGTTTGGGAACACTAGCTATCAATTGGAAAGCACAAAGAACTTCGATACGTAGTGACACGGCGTGGTAACCATGTACAGTGACAAACAAAAGGAGGCATATGTCACAACCCATGACCAAACGGATTTCACATTGTGTGGTCAACGTTGAAAACTCATAACACAGGTCACAAATGGTTATTGGGGGGGACCATGGGTTGGTAAAACTAGTTATCAACTAGCAAGTAGAAATATATTCAACAAGAAGTGGCAGGGTGTGGCTAGCGTGCACAGTGACCAACGAAAGAAGTCCACTATGTGTGGTCAACATTGACAACTCATAACACGAGTCACAAATGGTCAGAGGGAGAGACAATGGTTTGGGAACCCCATGTATCAGCTAGAAAGGACAAAGAACTTCAATACATAGTGGCTCGGTGTGGCTAATATTCACACCAAGTAACCAAACTAGGCATATGTCACTGACCATGACCAAAGAATTTCAACATGGGTGGCCAACATTGACCAACCATAACACGAGTCACAATTGGAAAGGGGAGGAAACAATGCTATGGGAATATCAGTTCTCAACTAGCAAGTACAATCAACATAAGTCAGTAGTAGCACATGGTGGCTACCATGCACAATGACCGACCAAAGTAGGCATATGTACTAGCCTTGACCATAGAAATCTGCTGTGTGTGGTCAACGTTGACAACTCATAATACGAGTCACAAATGGTCAGAGGGGGAAACAATGGTTTTGGAACACCACAAATCAAATAGCAAGCACAAGAAGCTTCAATAGAGTGTGGCACAGTGTGGATACCATGCACGCTGACCAACCATAGTAGGCATATGTCAATGACCATGACCAAATAATGGCACTAAGTGTGGTAAACCTTGAAAACTCATAACACGAGTCACAAATGGTCAGGGTGGAAGATAATGACTTGTGAATACTAGTGAATTGACTATCAAGTACAAATACCTTCAATATGTAGTGGCACAGTGTGGCTATAATGCATAGTGACCAACCAAAGCATGCATATGGAACTGACCATGAACAAAGAATTTCACTTCATGTGGTCAACATTTACGACTCACAACACGGGTCACAGATACTCAGAATGGGCTAACAATAGTTTGGGTACACTACCTGTCAACAAGAAAAACAACTTCGGTACGTACTGACAAGGCGTGGTAACCATGAACAGTGACAACCCAAAGTAGGCATGTGTCACAAACCATGACCAAACGGATTTCACAGTGTGTGGGCAACGTTGAAAACTCATCACAGGAGTCACAAATGGTCAGTGGGGGAAACCATGGATTGGGAACACTAGTTATCAACTAGCAAGTAGGAAGATTTTCAACAAGTAGTGGCACGGTGTGGCTAGCGTGCACAGTGACCAACCAAAGGATGCAAACGTCACTGACTATGACTGAAGAAGTCCACTATGTATGGTCAACATTGACAACTCATACCATGAGTCACAAATGGTCAGAGTGAGAGACAATCATTTGGGAACCCTATGTATTGACTAGAAAGGACAAAGAACTTCAATACCTAGTGGCACGGTGTGGCTACTATGCACACCAAACAACCAAACTAGGCATATGTCACCGACCATGATGAAAGAATTTCAATATGGGTGGTCACCATTCACCAACCATAACACCAGTCACAAAGGGTCGGAGGGGGAAACAATGGTCTGTGAATATCAGTTCTCAACTAGCAAGTACAACGACCTTCAATCAGTATAAGCATGGTGTGGCTACCATGCACAATGACCGACCAAAGTAGGCATCTGTACTACCTTTGACCAAAGAAATCCGCTGTGTGTGGTCAGCATTGACAACTCATAACAGGAGTCACGGATGGTCAGAGGGGGAAACAATGGGTTGGGAACACCAAGTATCAAAAAGCAAGCACAAGGAGCTTCAATACGTTGTGGCACGGTATGGATGCCATGCACGATGACCAACCAAAGTAGGCATATGTCACTGACCATGACCAAATAATGGCACTAAGTGTGGTAAACATTGACAACACATAACACGAGTCACAAATGGTCAGGGTGGAAGATAATGGGTTGTGAGTACTAGTTATTGACTAGCAAGTACAAATACCTTCAATATGTTGTGGCACAGTGTGGCTACAATGCACAGTGACCACGAACAAAGAATTTCACTTCATGTGGTCAGCCTTGACAACTCACAACACGAGTCACTGATAGTCAGAGGGGGTAATAATGGTTTGGGAACACTATGGCTACCATGCACAATGACCTATCCAAGTAGGCATACATCACTGCTCGTGACAAAAGACGTTTAGTGTGTGTGGTCAACGTTCACAACTCATTATAAAAGTAAAAAATGGGCAGAGGAAGAAACAATGGTTTGGGAATACTCGGTATCGACTAGGAAGTACAAAGACATTCGATAACCAACCAAAGGATGCATGTGTCACTGACTATAACCGAAGAAGTCCACTATGTGTAGTCAACATTGACAACTCATAACACGAGTCACAAATTGTCAAAGGGAGAGACAATGGTTTGGGAACCCTATGCATCAACTAGAAAGGACAAAGAACTTCAATACATAGTGGCACGATCTGGCAAATATGCACACCAAACAACCAAACTAGGCATACGTCACTGACCATGACCAAAGAATTTCAACATGGGTGGTCAACGTTGACCAACCATAACACAAGTCACAGACGGTAAGGGGAGGAAACAATTCTATGGGAATATCAGTT
The DNA here is from genome assembly GCA_023375785.1 of Penium margaritaceum. Taxonomy (NCBI): domain Eukaryota; kingdom Viridiplantae; phylum Streptophyta; class Zygnematophyceae; order Desmidiales; family Peniaceae; genus Penium; species Penium margaritaceum. The sequence goes on along the minus strand of SZWC01000007.1, from coordinate 795,808 downwards.
CTCAACTAGCAAGTACAATGACCTTTAGTCAGTAGTAGCATGGTGCGGCTACCATGCACAGTGACCGACCAAAGTAGGCATATGTACTGCCTTTGACCAAAGAAATCGGCTGCATGTGGTCAATGTTGACAACTCATAGTACGACTCACAAATGGTCAGAGGGGGAAACAATGGTTTGGGAACACCAAGTATCAAAAAGCAAGCACGAGGAGCTTCAATACGTTGTGGCACAGTGTGGATACCATGCATGATGACCAACCAAAGTAAGCATATGTCAATGACCATGACCAAATAATGGCACTAAGTTTGGTAAACCTTGACAACTCATAACACGAGTCACAAATGGTCAGGGTGGAAAATAATGATTTATGGATACTAGTTATCGGCTAGCAAGTATAAATACCTTCAATATGCAGTGGCACAGTGTGGCTATAATGCATAGTGACCAACCAATGTATGCATATGTCACTGACCATGAACAAAGAATTTCACTTCATGTGGTCAACATTTACAACTCACAACACGGGTCACAGATAGTCAGAGGGGCCTAACAATGGTTTGGGAACACTAGCTGTCAACAAGACAGCACAAAGACCTTTGATACGTAATGACACGACGTGGTAACCATGTACACAGACAAACCAATGTAGGCATGTGTCGCAACCCATGACCAAACTGATTTCACACTGTGTGGTCAACGATGAAAACTCATAACACGAGTCACAAATGGTCAGTTGGAGAAACCAAGGGTTATGAACACTGGTTATCAACTAGCAAGTAGAAAAATTTTCAACAAGTAGTGGCACGGTGTGGCTAGCGTGCACAGTGACCAATTAAGGATGCACACATCACTGGCTTTGACCGAAGAAGTCCACTATGTATGATCAACATTGACAACTCATAACACGAGTCACAAATGGTCAGAGGGAGAGACAATGATTTGGGAACCCTATGTATTGACTAGAAAGGACAAAGAACTTCAATACGTAGTGGCACAGTATGGCTACTATGCATGCCAAACAACCAAACTAGGCATATGTCACCGACCATGATGAAAGAATGTCAATATGGATGATCAACATTCACCAACCATAACACGAGTGACAAAGGGTCATAGGGGGAAACAATGGTCTGTGAATATCAGTTCTCAACTAGCAAGTATAGCGACCTTCAATCACTATACGCACGGTGTGGCTACCATGCACAATGACCGACCAGAGTAGGCATATGTACTACCTTTGACCAAAGAAATCCGCTGTGTGTGGTCAGCATTGACAACTCATAACAGGAGTCACAAATAGTCAGAGGGGAAGACAATGGTCTGGGAACACCAGGTATCAGCTAGCAAGCACATGGACCTTCAATAAGTTGTGGCACGGTATGGATACCATGCACGATGACCAACCAAAGTAGGTATATGTCACTGACAATGACAAACTAATGTCACTAAGTGTGGTAAATTTTGACAACCCATAACACGAGTCACAAATTGTCAGGGTGGAAGATAATGGTTTGTGAATACTTGTTATGGACTAGCAAGTACAAATACCTTCAATATGTAGTGGCACAGCGTGGCTACCATGCACAGTGACCAACCAAAGTATGCATATGTCAGTGATCATGACCAACGAATTTCACTTCATGTGGTCAGCATTGACAAGTCACAACACGAGTCACTGATAATCGGAGGGGGTAACAATGGTTTGGGAACACTAGCTATCAACTAGAAAGCACAAATACCTTCGATACATAGTGACAAGACGTGGTAACCATGTACAGTGACAAACCAACGTAGGCATATGTCACAAACCATGACCAAACGGATTTCACACTGTGTGGTCAACGTTGAAAACTCATAACACGAGTCACAAATGGTCTGAGGGGGAAACCATGGGTTAGGAACACTAGTTATCAACTAGCAAGTAGAAATGTTTTCAACAGGTAGTGGCACGGTGTGGCTAGAGTGCAGAGTGACCAACCAAACGATGCATGTGTCACTGCTTATAACCGAAGAAGTCCACTATGTGTGGTCAACATTGACAGCTCATAACACGAGTCACAAATTGTCAGAGGGAGAGACAATGGTTTGGGAACCCTATGTATCAACTAGAAAGGACAAAGAACTTCAATACATAGTGGCACGGTGTGGCTAATATGCACACCAAACAACCAAACTAGGCATACGTCACTGACCATGACCAAATAATTTCAAAATGGGTGGTCAACGTTGACCTGCCATAACACGAGTCACAAACGGTAAGGAGTGGAAACAATGCTATGCGAATATCAGTTCTCAACTAGCAAGTACAATGACCTTCAGTCAGTAGTAGCATGGTGTGGCTACCATGCACAATGACCGATAAAAGCAGGCAAATGTACTGCCTTTGACTAAAGAAATCCGCTGTGTGTGGTCAACGTTGACAACTCATAACAGGAGTCACAAATGGTCAGAGGGGGAGACAATGGTGTGGGAACACCAGGTATCAGCTAGCAAGCACAAGGACCTTCAATAAGTTGTGGCACGGTGTGGATACCATGCACGATGACCAACCAAAGTAGGCATATGTCACTGACCATGACCAAATCATGTCACTAAGTGTGGTAAAATTTGACAACTCATAACACGAGTCACAAATTGTCAGGGTGTAAAATAATGGTTTGCGAATACCAGTTATCAACTAGCATGTACAAATACCTTCAATCTGTAGTGGCACAGCGTGGCTACCATGCACAGTGACCAACCTGAGTCTGCATATGTCACTGACCATGAACAAAGAATTTCACTTCATTTGGTCAACATTTACAACTCACAACACGGGTCACAGATAGTCAGAGGGGGCTAACCATGGTTTGGAAATACTAGCCGTCAACAAGAAAGCACAAAGACCTTCAATACGTACTGACACAGCGTGGTTACCATGTATAGTGACAAACAAGAGTAGGCATGTGTCACAAACCATGACCAAACGGATTTCACAGTGTGTGGTCAACGTTGAAAATTCATAACAGAAGTCACAAATGGTCAGTGGGGGAGACCATGGGTTGGGAACACTAGTTATTAACTAGCAAGTAGAAAGATTATCATCAAGTAGTGGCACGGTGTGGCTAGCGTGCACAGTGACCAATTAAAGGATGCATATGTCACTGAATATGAATGAAGAATTCCACTATGCGTGGTCAACGTTGACAACTCATAACACGAGTCACAAATGGTCAGAGGGAGAGACAATGGTTTGGGAACCCTATGTATCGACTAGAATACATAGGGTTGAAATTTGACATAGGGTTGAAATTTGACAACTCATAACACGAGTCACAAATATATACTTTGGACAACGTATCTTGCTAGTGTAACGAGATACAATGGTTTGGGAACCCTATGTATCGACTAGAAAGGATAAGGAACTTCAATACGTAGTGGCACGGTGTGGCCATTATGCACACCAAACAGCCAAACTAGGCATATGTCACTGACCATGACGAGAGAAGTTCAATATGGGTGGTCAATGTTCACCAACCATAGCACAAGTCAAAAATGGTCGGGAGAGGAAACAATGCTATGAGAACAGCTACGACAAAGGATTCCCATAGCATTGTCTCTCCCTCTGACCATTTGTGACTCGTGTTATGAGTTGTCAATGTTGACCACACATACATGACTTCCGCGTTCGTAGTTAGTGACATATGCAACCTTTGGTTGGTCACTGTGCACGCTAGCCACACCATGCCACTACTTGTTGAAAGTATTTCGACTTGCTAGCTGATAACTAGTGTTCCCAACCCATGGTTTCCCCCACTGACCATTTGTGACTCGTGATATGAGTTTTCAACATTGACCACACACTGTGAAATCCGTTTGGTCATGGGTTGTGACACATGCTTACTTTGATTTGTCACTGTACATGGTTACCACGCTGTGTCATTATGTATCAAAGGTCTTTGTGCTTTCTTGTTGACAGCTAGTTTTCCCAAACCATTGTTAGCCCCATCGGACTATCTGTGACCCGTGTTGTGCGTTGTAAATGTTTACCACATGAAGTGAAATTCTTTGTAAATGGTCAGTGACATATGCATACTTTGGTTGGTCACTGTGCATTGTAGCCACCCTGTGCCACTACATATTGAAGGTATTTGTACTTGCTAGTCGATAACTAGTATTCACAAATCATTATCTTCCACCCTGATCACTTGTGACACGTGTTATGAGCTGTCAAGGCTTACCAGACTTAGTGCCATTATTTGGTCATGGTCATTGACATATGCCTACTTTGGGTGGTCATCGTGCATGGTATCCACACTGTGCCATAATGTATTGAAGCTCCTTGTTCTTGCTATTTGATACTTGGTGTTCCCAAACCAATGGTTCCCCCTCTGACCATTTGTGACTCGTATTATGAGTTGTCAACGTTGACCACACACAGCGGATTTCTTTGGTCAAAGGCGGTACATATGCCTGCTTTGGTCGGTCATTGTGCATGGTAGTCACGCCGTGCTACTACTGACTGAAGATCATTGTACTTGCTAGTTGATAACTGATATTTCCATAGCATTGTTTCCTCCCCTTACCGTTTGTGACTTGTCTTATGGTTGGTCAACGTTGACCACCCATGTTGATCTTCTTTGGTCATGGTCAGTGACATATGCCTAGTTTGGTTTTTTGGTGTGCATATTAGCCACACCGTTCCACTGCGTATTGAAGTCCGTAGTCCTTTCTAGTTGATACATAGGGTTCCCAAACCATTGTCTCTCTCTCTGACCATTTGTGACTCGTGTTATGAGTTGTCAATGTTGACCACACATAGTGGACTTCTTCGGTTCTAGTCATTGACATATGCATCCTTTGGTTGGTCACTGTGCATGCTAGCCACACCGTGCCACTACTTGCTGAAAATATTTCTACTTGCTAGTTTATAACTAGTGTTTCCAACCCATGGTCTCCCCCACTGACCATTTGTGACTCGTGTTATGGGTTTTCAACGTTGACCACACACTGTGAAATCCGTTTGGTCATGGTTTGTGACACATGCCTACTTTGGGTTGTCACTGTACATGGTTACCACGCCGTGTCACTATGTATCAAAGGTCTTTGTGCTTTCTTGTTGATAGCTAGTGTTCCCAAACCATTGTTACCCCCTGTGACTATCAGTGACTCGTATTGTGAGTTGTCAACGCTGACCACATGAAGTGAAATTCGTTGGTCATGGTCACCGACATATGCATACTTCAGTTAGTTAGTGTGCATGGTAGCCACGCTGTGCCACTACATATCGAAGGTATTTGTACTTGCTAGTTGATAACTAGTATTCATAAACCATTATCTTCCACCCTGACCATTTGTGACTCGTGTTATGAGTTGTCAAAACTTACCACACTTAGTGACATTATTTGGTCATTTTCAGTGACATATGCCTACTTTGGTTGGTCATTGTGCATGTTATCCACACCGTGCCACAACTTATTGAAGGTCCTTGTGCTTGCTAGCTGACACGTAGTGTTCCCAAACCATTTTCTCCTCATCTGACCATTTGTGACTCCTGTTATGAGTTGTCAATGCTGACCACACACAGCGGATTTCGTTGGTCACAGGTAGTACACATGCCTACTTTGGTCGGTCATTGTGCATGGTAGCCACACCGTGCTTATACTGATTGAAGGTCGCTGTACTTGCTAGGTGAGAACTGATATTCACAGACCATTGTTTCCCCCTCTGACCCTTTGTGACTCATGTTATGGTTGGTGAATGTTGACCACCCATATTGAAATACTTTCATCATGGTCGGTGAGATATGCCTAGTTTGGTTGTTTCGTGTGCATAGTAGCCACACCGTGCCACTACGTATTAAAGTTATTTGTCCTTTCTAGTCGATGCACATGGTTCCCAAATCAATGCCTCTCCCTCTAACCATTTGTGACTCGTGTTATGAGTTGTCAATGTTGACCATACATAGTGGACTTCTTCGGTCATAGTCAGTGACATATGCATCCTTTGGTTGGTCACTGTGCACGCTAGCCACACCGTGCCACTACTTGTTGAAAATCATTCCACTTGCTAGTTGATAACTAATGTTCCCAGCCCATGGTTTCCCCCACTGACAATTTGTGACTCGTGTTATGAGTTTTCAACGTTGACCACACACTGTGAAATATGTTTGATCATGGTTTGTGACACATGCCTATTTTGGTTTGTCACTGTACATGGTTACCAGGCCGTGTCATTACGTATAGAAGGACCCTCTGACTATCTGTGACCCGTGTTGTGAGTTGTAAAGGTTGACCACATGAAGTGAAATTCTTTGTTCATGGTCAGTGACATATGCATACTTTGGTTGGTCACTGTGCATTATAGCCACACTCTGCCACTACATATTGAAGGTTTTTTTGACTTGCTAGTTGATAACTAGTACTTGTAAACCATTATATTCCACCCTGAACATTCGTGACTTGTGTTATGAGTTGTCAAGGTTTACCACACTTAGTGCCATTATTTGGTCATGGTCAGTGACATATGCCTACTTTGGTTGGTCATCCTGCATGGTATCCACACTGTGCCACAACGTATTGAAGATTGTTGTGCTTCCTTTTACATACTTGGTCTTTCCAAACCATTGTTTCCCCATCTGACCATTTGTGACTCATATTACGAGTTGTCATTATTGACCACACACAGCGGGTTTCTTTGGTAAAAGGCAGTACATATGCCTACTTTGGTCAGTCATTGTGCATGGTAGCCACCCTGTGCTACTACCGATTGAAGGGCGTTGTACGTGCTAGTTGATAACGGATATTCCCGAACGATTGTTCCCCCCTCTGACCACTTGTTACTCGTGTTATGGTTGGTGAACGTTGACCATCCATATTCAAATTCTTTGGTCATGGTCAGTGACATATGCCTAGTTTGGTTGTTTGGTGTGCATAGTAGCCACACCGTGCCACTACGTATTGAAGTTATTTGTCCTTTCTAGTCCATGCAAAGGGTTCCCAAACCATTTTCTCTCCCTCTGACCATTTGTGTCTCGTGTTATGAGTTGTCAATGTTGACCACGCATACTGGATTTCTTCGGTCATAGTCAGTGACGTATGCATCCTTTGGTTGGCCACTGTGCATGCTAGCCAAACCGTGCCACTTCTTCTTGAAATTCTTCGTACTTGCTGGTTGACAACTAGTGTTCCCAATCCATTGTTTCCCCCTCTCACCATTTGTGACTCGTGTTATGAGTTTTCAATATTGACCACACACTGTGAAATTTGTTTGGTCATGGTTAGTGACATATGCTTACTTTCGTTTGTCACTGTACATGGTTACCACGCCATGTCACTACATATTAAAGGTATTTGTGCTTATTGGTTAATAGCTAGTGTTCCCAAACCATTGTTACCCCACTTTGACTATATGTGACTCGTGTTGTGAGTTGTCAATGCTGACCACATGAAGTGTAATTTGTTAGTCATGGTCAGTGACATATGCATACTTTGGTTGGTCACTTTGCATGATAGCCACGTTGTGCCACTACATATTGAAGGTATTTGTACTTGCTATTCAAAACTAGTATTCACAAACCATCTTTTTCCACTCTGACCATTTGTGACTCGTATTATGAACTGTAAAAGTTTACGACACTTATTGACATTATTTGGTCATGGTCAGTGACATATGCTTACTTTGGTTGGTCAGCGTGCATGGTATCCACACCGCGCCACAACTTGTTGGAGGTCCCTGTGCTTGCTAGTTGATACCTGATGTTTCCAGACCATTGGTTCCTCCTCTGACCATTTGTGACTCGTGTTATGAGTTGTCAATGTTGACCACACATAGTGGACTACTTCGGTCATAGTCAGTGACATATGCATCCTTTGGTTGGTCAATGTACACGCTAGCCACACCGTGTCACTACTTGTTGAAAATCTTTCTACTTACTAGTTGATAACTAGTGTTCCAAGCCCATTGTTTCCCCCCTGACAATTGTGACTCGTGTTTTGCGTTTTCAACGTTGACCACACACTCTGAAATCCGTTTTGTCATTGTAAGTGACATATGCCTACTTTGGTTTGTCATTGTACATGGTTACCACGTCGTGTCACTACGTATGGAAGGTCTTTGTGCTTTCTTATTGATAGATAGTGTTCCCAAACCATTGTTACCCCCTCTGAATATCTATGACTCGTGTTGCGAGTAGTCAACATTGACCATATGAAGTGAAATTCTTTGTTCATGGTCAGTGACATATGCATACTTTGGTTGGTCACTGTGCATTGTAGCCATACTTTGCCACTACATATTGAAGGTGTTTGTACTTTCTAGTCGATAACTAGTATTGAGAAACCATTCTCTTCCACTCTGACCATTCAGAACTCGTGTTATGAGTTGTCCAAGTGTACCACACATGGTGACATTATTTGGTCATGGTCAGTGACATATGCCTACTTTGATTGGTCATCGTGCATGGTATCCACAACGTGCCAAAATGTTTTGCAGCTCCTTGAGCTTGCTAGTTGATGCTTGGTTTTTCCAAACCATTGTTTCCCCCTCTGACCAGTTGTGACTCGTTTTATGAGTTGTCAACGTTGACCACACGGAGCGAATTTCTTTGGTCAAAGGCAATACACATGCCTACTTTGGTCGGTCATTGTGCATGGTAGCCACACTGTGCTACTACAGACTGAAGGTCGTTGTACTTGCTAGTTGGTATCTAGTTTTCCCAAACCATTGTTTCCCCCTCTGAAAATCCTTGACCCATATCATGGGTTGTGAACGTTGACCACACATAGTAAAATTATTTGGTCATGGTAAGTGGCACGTACCTAATCTGGTTGGTCACTGTGCATGGTAGCCACACCGTTCCACTACTTGTTTAAATACTTTGTACTTGCTAGTCAATAAATAGAAAAATATTTCTCCCTTTGACACCGGGTCGGTTTTTGTTTATTTGTTACGCGTAGGTGTCTTCACTGGAATACTCCCTCCCACCCCCCTAGAGGGATGTTCTGTGGACGACCTGGAGGACAGATTTGCGACCGCATTATGACACCCCCCCTACCCCTCCCCCCCATGGCTTATGCTCGAAGGTAGAGTTGAGGTATCACAACACCCCCCCTCCCAGGTCGCAAGCCTATTCTATATTGCGCGTACAATGATTCAAACCCAGGACGTACCGCTCCAGAATCTAACTCTATAAACACTAAGCCAGCGCACATGGTGTTCATATGATGTCCAAATGACATTATAAGGGTTCCTATGGGTAAAGGGCATAAAACAAGGGGGTGTAATATTATAGGGTAGTTTTCAAAAGCATGAATGATAACAAAGGTAGTTTAATCATAAAAATATTGACATAGATGGAATTTCAAAATGCGCGGCTTTGAGCTTGAATAACCTCTCAAACATTGCTCCGATTGACCAGCCGTAAGAAGGAAAGTTTACTATACACAGTGAAACTCTTTTTATGATATTCAGTAACACAAGCATACTTTGGTTGGTCATTGTGCATCGTAGCTACACCGTGCCACCACTTATCGAAGGTCTTTGTACTTGCTAGTCCATACCGTGTATTCCCAAACCATTTTTTCTCCCTGTGCCAATTTTTGACTTGTATTATGAGTTGTGAACGTTGACCACACACACTAAACTTCTTTGGTCATGAGCAGTGATAAATGCCTACATGGGTAGGTCGTTGTGCATGGTAGCCACACCGTGCCAATACATACAAAAAATATCTGTACTTGCTAGAAGATACATAGTGTTTTGAAACCATGTTTTTCCCCTTTTACCATTTGTGACTCATGTTATGGGCTGTGAACGTTGACCACCCTTATTGAAATTCTTTGGTCATGGTTAGTGACATATGCCTAGTTGGGTTTGTCACTATACGTGGTTACCACAACATGTCACTACGTATTGAATGTCTTTGTGCTTTCTAGTCGATAGCTAGTGTTCCCAAACCATTGTTACCCCCTCTGACTATCAGTGACTCGTGTGTGAGTTGTCAACGCTGACCACCAGAAACTCTTTGTTCATGATCAGTGACATATGCATACTTTGGTTGGTCACCGTGCATTGTAGCCACACTGTGCCACTACATGTTGAAGGTATTTGTACTCGCTAGTCAATAATTAGTATTCACAAACCATTATCTTCCACCCTGACCATTTGTGACTCGTGTTATGAGTTGTCAAGGTTTGCCACACTTAGTGCCATTATTTGGTCATGGTGAGTGACAAATGCCTACTTTGGTTGGTCATCGTGCATGGTATCCACACCGTGCCACAACAAATTGCAGCTCCTCGTGCTTGCTTTTTGATACTTGGTGTTCCAAAACCATTGTTTCCCCCTCTGACCATTTGTGACTTGTATTATGAGTTGTCAATGTTGACCACACACAGCAGATTGCTTTGGTCAAAGGCATTACATGTGCCTACTTTGGTCGTTCATTGTGCATGGTAGCCACACCGTGCTACTACAGACTGAAGGTCGTTGTACTTGCTTGTTGAGAACTGAAATTGCCATAGCATTGTTTCCTCCCCTGACCGTTTTTGACTCGTGTTATTGTTGGTCAACGTTGATCACCCATATTGAAATTTTATCGTCATCGTCAGTGACATATGCCTAGTTTCGTTGTTTGGTGTGCATATTAGCCACACCGTGCCACTACGTATTGAAGTTCCTTGTCCTTTCTAGTCGATACATTGGGTTCCCAAACCATTGTCTCTCCCTCAGACCATTTGTGACTCGTGTTATGAGTTGTCAATGTTGACCACACATAATGGACTTATTCGGTTATATTCAGTGACATATGCATCCTTTGGTTGGTCACTGTGCACGCTAGCCACACCGTGCCACTTCTTGTTGAAAATCTTTCTTCTTGCTAGTTGATAACTAGAATTCCCAACCCATGGTTTCCCACACTGACAAGATGTGACTCATGTTATGAGTTTTCAACGTTGACCACACACCGTGAAATCCGTTTGGTCATGGTTTGTGACACATGCCTACTTTGGTTTGTTACTGTACATGGTTACCACGCCGTGTCATTATGTATGGAAGATATTTGTGCTTTCTTGTTGACAGCCAGTGTTCCCAAACCATTGTTAGCCCCCTCTGACTATCTGTGACCCGTGTTGTAAGTTGTAAATATTGACCACATGAAGTGAAATTATTTGTTCATGGTCAGTCACATATGCATACTTTGGTTGGTCACAGTGCATTGTAGCCACACTGTGCCACTACGCATTCAAAGTATTCGTACTGGCTAGTCGATAACTAGTATTCACAAACCATTATCTTCCACCCTGACCATTTGTGACTCGTGTTATGAGTTTTCAAGGTTTACCACACCTATTGTCATTATTTGGTCATGGTCAGTGACATATGCCTAATTTGGTTGGTCATCGTGCATGGTATCCACACCGTGCCACAACGTATTGAACTCCTTGTGCTTGCTATTTGATACTTGGTGGTCTCAACCCATTGTTTTCCCCTCTGGCCATTTGTGACTCATATTATGAGTTGTCAATGTTGACCACAAACAGCGGGTTTCTTTCCTGAAAGGCAGTACATATGCCTACTTTGGCCGGTCACTGTGCTAGTTGCCACGCCGTGCTACTACTGACTGAGCGTCGTCGTGCTTTCCTGTTGAGAATTGATATGCCCATAGCATTGTTTTCTCCCCTGACCGTTTTTGTCTCGTGTTATGGTTGGTCAACGTTGACCACCCATATTGAATTTCCCTGATCATGGTCAGTGACATATGCCTAGTTTAGTTGTTTGGTGTGCATATTCGCCACACCGTGCCACTACGTATTGAAGTTCTTTGTCCTTTCTAGTCGATACATAGGGTTCCCAAACCATTGTCTCTCCCTCTGACCATTTGTGACTCGTGTTATGAGTTGTCAATGTTGACCACACACAGTGGACATCTTCGTTCATAGTCAGTGACATATGCATCCTTTGGTTGGTCACTGTGCACGCTAGCCACACCATGCCACTACTTCAACTTGCTAGTTGATAACTAGTGTTCCTAACCCATGGTTTCCCCCACTGATCATTTGTGACTTGTGTTATGAGTTTTCAAAATAGATCACACACTGTGAAATCTGTTTGGTCATGGTTTGTGATACATGCCTACTTTGGTTTGTCACTATACATGGTTACCACGCTGTGTCATTGCGTATCGAAGATCTTTGTGCTTTCTTGTTGACAGCTAGTGTTCCAAACCCATAGTTAGCCCCATCAAACTATCTGCGACCCGTGTTGTGAGTTGTAAACGTTGACCACATGAAGTGAAATTCTTTGTTCATGGTCAGTGACATATGCATACTTTGGTTGGTCACTGTGCATTGTAGCCACACTGTGCCACTACATATTGAAGGTATTTGTTTCTGTTAGTCGATAACTGCTATTCACAAACCAGTATCTTTCACCCTGACCATTTGTGACTCGTGTTATGAGTTGTCAATGTTTACCACACTTAGTGCCATTCTTTGGGCATGGTCAGTGACATATGCCTACTTTGGTTGGTCATCGTGCATGGTATCCACGCTATGCCACAACGTATTGAAGCTCCTTGTGCTCGCTATTTGATGCTCGTTGTTCCCCAACCATTGTCTCTCCCTCTGAGCATTTATGACTCGTGTTATGAGTTGTCAATGTTGACCACACACAGTGGACTTCTTCGGTCATAGTCAGGGACATATGCATCCTTTGGTTGGTCACTATGCACGCTAGCCACACCGTGCTTCTACTTGTTGAAAATCTTTCTACTTGCTAGTGGATAACTAGTGTTCCCAATCCATGGTCTCCCCCACTGACCATTTATGACTCGCGTTATGAGTGTTCAACGTTGACCACACACTGTGAAATCCGTTCGGTCATGGTTTGTGACACATGCCTACTTTGGTTTGTCACTGTACATGGTTACCACGCTGTGTCATTACGTATCGAAGGTCTCTATGCTTTCTTGTTGGCAGCTAGTGTTCCCAAACCATTGTTACCCCCTCTGATTATAAGTGACTCGTGTTGTGAGTTGTAAATGTTGACCACATGAAGTGAAATTCTTTGTTTATGGTCAGTGACATGTGCATACTTTGGTTGGTCCTTGTGCATTGTAGCCACACTGTGCCACTACATATTGAAGGTATTTGTACCTGTTAGTCACTAACTAGTATTCACAAATGATTATCTTCCACCCTGACCATTTGTGACTCGTGTTATGAGTTGTCAATATTGACCACACACAGCAGATTTCTTTGGTCAAAGGCAGTACATATGCCTACTTTGGTTGTTCATTGTGCACGGTAGCCACACCGTATTACTAATGACTGAAGGTCGTTGTACTTGCTACTTGAGAACTGATATTTCCATAGCATTGTTTCCTCCTCTGACTCTTTTTGACTCGTGTTATGGTTGGTCAACGTTGACCACCCATATTGAATTTCCCTGAACATGGTCAGTGACATATGCCTAGTTTAGTTGTTTGGTGTGCATATTCGCCACACCATGCCACTACGTATTGAAGTTCTTTGTCCTTTCTAGTCAATACATAGGGTTCCCAAACCATTGTCTCTCCCTCTGACCATTTGTGACTCGTGTCATGAGTTGTCAATGTTGACCACACATAGTGGACTTCTTCGGTCATAGTCAGTCACATATGCATCCTTTCGTTAGTCACTGTGCACGCTAGCCACACCGTGCCACTACTGATTGAAAATCTTTCTACTTGCTAGTTGATAACTAGTGTTCCCAACCCATGGTCTCCCCCACTGACCATTTGTGACTCGTGGTATGAGTTTTCAACGTTGATTACACACTCTGAAATCCGTTTGGTCATGGTTTGTGACACATGCCTATTTTGGTTTCTCACTGTACATTGTTACCAAGCCGTGTCATCACGTATCGAAGGTCTTTCTGCTTTCTTGTTGACAGCTAGTGTTCCCAAACCATTGTTACCCCCTCTGACTATCAGTGACTCGTGTTGTGAGTTGTAAATGTTGACCACATGAAGTGAAATTCTTTGTTCATGGTCAGTGACATATGCCTATTTTGGTTTCTCACTGTACATTGTTACCAAGCCGTGTCATCACGTATCGAAGGTCTTTCTGCTTTCTTGTTGACAGCTAGTGTTCCCAAACCATTGTTACCCCCTCTGACTATCAGTGACTCGTGTTGTGAGTTGTAAATGTTGACCACATGAAGTGAAATTCTTTGTTCATGGTCAGTGACATATGCAAACTTTGGTTGGTCACTGTGCATTGTAGCCACACTGTGCCACTACATATTGAAGGTATTTGTACTTGCTAGTCAATAACTAGTATTCACAGATCATTATCTTCCACCCTGACCACTTGTGTCTCGTGTTATGAGTTGTCAAGGTTTACCACACTTAGTGCCATTATTTTGTCATGGTCAGTGACATATGCCTATTTTGGTTGGTCATCGTGCATGGTATCCACACCGTGCCACAACGTAGTGAAGCTCCTTGTGCTTGCTTTCTGATATTTGGTGTCCCCAAACCACTGTTTCCCCCTCTGACCAGTTGTGACTCGTATTATGTGTTGTCAATGTTGACCACACATAGCTGATTTCTTTCGTCAAAGGCAGTACATATGCCTACTTTGGTCGTTCATTGTGCATGGGAGCCACACTCTGCTACTACTGACTGAAGATCGTTGTACTTGCTATTTGAGAACTGATATTCACATAGCATTGTTTCCTCCCCTGACTGTTTTTGACTCGTGTTATGGTTGGTCAACGTTGACCACCCATATTGAAGTTCTCTCGTCATGGTCAGTGACATATGCCTAGTTTGGTTGTTTGGTGTGCATATAAGCCACACCGTGCCACTACGTATTGAAGTTCCTTGTCCTTTCTCGTCGATACATAAGGTTCCCAAACCTATGTATCTCCCTCTGACCATTTGTGACTCGTGTTATGAGTTGTCAATGTTGACCACACTTAGTGGACTTCTCCAGTCATACTCAATGGCATATGCATCATTTGGTTGGACACTGTGCACGCTAGCCACACCGTGCCAATACTTGTTGAAAATATTTCTACTTGCTAGTTGATAACTAGTGTTCCCAACCCATGGTTTCCCCCACTGACCAGTTGTGACTCGTGTTATGAGTTTTCAACGTTAACCACACACTGTGAAATCCGTTTGGTCATGGTTTGTGACACATGCCTACTTTGGTTTGACACTGTACATGGTTACCACGCCGTGTCAGTACGTATCAAAGGTCTTTGTGCTTTCTTGTTGACAGCTAGTGTTCCGAGACCATTGTTACCCCCTCTGACTATCAGTGACTCGTGTTGTGAGTTGTAAATGTTGACCACATGAAGTGAAATTCTTTGTTCATGGTCAGTGACATATGCATACTTTGGTTGGTCATTGTGCATTGTAGCTTCACTGTGCCACTACATATTGAAGTTATCTGTACTTGCTAGTCAAAAACTAGTATACACAACTCATTATCTTCCACCTTGACCATTTGTGACTCGTGTTATGAGTTGTCAAGGTTGACCACATTTAGTGCCATTATTTGGTCATTGTCAGCGACATATGCCTACTTTGGTTGGTCATCGTGCATGGTGTCCACACTGTGCCACAATGTATTGAAGCTCATTGTGCTTGCTATTTGATACTCAGTGTTCCCACACCATTGTTTCCCCACCTGACCATTTGTGACTCGTATTATGAGTTGTCAATGTTGACCACACACAGCGGATTTCTTTGGTCAAAGGCAGTACATATGCCTACGTTGGTCGGTCATTGTGCATGGTAGCCACACCGTGCTACTACTGACTGAAGGTCGTTGTACTTGCTAGTTGAGAACTGATATTCCCATAGCAATGTTTCCTCCCCTGAACATTTGTGACTCGTGTTATGATTGGTCAACGTTGACCACCCATATTGAAATTGTCTGGTCATGGTCAGTGACATATGCCTAGTTTGGTTGTTTGGTATGCATACTAGCCACACCGTGCCACTATGTATTGTAATTCTTTGTCCTTTCTTGTTGATACATATGGTTCCCAAACCATTGCCTCTCTCTCTCTCTGACCATTTGTGACTCGTGTTATGAGTTGTCAGTGTTGACTACACATAGTGGAATTCTTCGGTCATAGTCAGTGACATATGCATCCTTTGGTTGGTCACTGTGCACGCAAGCCACACCGAGTCACTACTTGTTGAAAATCTTTCTACTTGCTAGTTGATACCTAGTGTTCCCAACCCATGGTTTCCCCCACTGACCACTTGTGACTCGTGTTATGAGTTTGCAACGTTGACCACACACTGTGAAATCCGTTTGGTCATGATTTGTGACACTTGCCTATTTTGGTTTGTTACTGTACCTAGGTACCACGCCGTGTCATTACGTATCGAATGTCTTTGCACTTTCTTGTTGACAGCTAGTATTCCTAAACCATTGTTAGCCCCCTCTGACTATCTGTGACCCATGTTATGAGTTGTAAATGTTGACCACATGAAGTGAAATTCTTTGTTCATGGTCAGTCACATATGCATACTTTGCTTGGTGACTGTGCATTGTAGCAACACTGTGCCACTACATATATAAGGTATTGGTACTTGCTAGTTGATAACTAGTATTCACAAACCATAACATTCCACCCTGACCATTTGTGACTCGTGTTATGAGTTGTCAAGGTTTACCACACTTACTGCCATTATTTGGTCATGGTCAGTGACATAAGCTTACTATGGTTGGTCAACGTATTGAAGCTCCTTGTGCTTGCTATTTGATTATTCGTGTTCCTAAACCATTGTTTTCCCCTCTGACCATAAGTGACTCGTATTATGAGTTGTCAATGTTGACCACACATAGCGGGTTTCTTTGCTCAAAGGCAGTACATATGCCTACTTTGGTTGGTCATTGTGCAGGGTTGCCATGCCCTGCTACTACTGACTGAAGGTTGTTGTACTTTCTCATTGAGAACTGATATCCCCATTGCATTTTTTCCTCCCCTGACCGTTTTTTTCTCGTGTTATGGTCGGTCAATGTTGACCACCCATATTGAAATTCCCTAGTCATGGTCAGTGACACATACCTAGTTTGGTTGTTTGGTGTGCATATTAGCCACACCGTGCCACTAGGTATTGAAGTTCTTTTTCCTTTCTAGTGGATTCTCATGGTTCCCAAACCATTGTCTCTCCCTCTGACCATTTGTGTCTCGTGTTATGAGTTGTAAATGTTGACCACACATTGTGGACTTCTTCGTTCATCATCAGTGACATATGCATCCTTTGGTTGGTCACTGTGCACGCTAGCCACACCATGCCACTACTTGTTAAAAGCATTTCGACTTACTAGTTGATAACTAGTGTTCCCAACCCATGGTTTCCCCCACTGACCATTTGTGACTCGTGTTATGAGTATTCAACGTTGACCACACACTGTGAAATCCGTTTGTTCATGGTTTGTGACACATGTCTACTTTGTTTTGTCACTGTACATGGTTACCACGGAGTGTCATTACGTATCGAAGGTCTTTGTACTTTCTTGTTGACAGCTAGTGTTCCCAAACCATTGTTAACCCCCTCTGACTATCTGTGACCCGTGTTTTGAGTTGTAAATATTGACCACAAGAAGTGAAATTCTTTGTTCATGGTCAGTGACATATGCATACTTTGGTTGGTCACTGTGCATTGTAGCCACACAGTGCCACTACATATTGAAGGTATTTGTACTTGCTAGTCGATAACTAGTATTTACAAACCATTATCTTTGACCCTGACCATTCGTGACTCGTGTTATGGGTTGTCAAGATTTACCACACTTAGTGCCATTATTTGGTCATGGTCAGTGACATATGCCTACTTTGGTTGGTCATCGTGCATGATATCCACACTGTGCCACAATGTTTTGAAGCTCCTTGTGCTTGCTATTTGATACTCGGTGTTCCAAAACCATTGTTTCCCCCTCTGATCATTTGTGACTCGTATTATGAGTTGTCAACGTTGACCTCACACTGCGGATTTCTTTGGTCAAAGGCAGTACATATGCCTACTTTGGTCGTTCATTGTGCATGCTAGCCACACCGTGCTACTACTGACTGAAGGTCGTTTTACTTGCTAGTTGAGAACTGATATTCCCATAGCATTGTTTCCTCCCCTGACCGTTTGTGACTCGTGTTATCGTTGGTCAACATTGACCACCCATATTGATTTTATCTGGTCATGGTCAGTGACATATGCCTCGTTCGGTTGTTTGGTGTGCATAGTAGCCACACCGTGCCACTAAGTATTGAAGTTATTTGTCCTTTCTAGTTGATATGTAGGGTTCCCAAACCATTTTCTCTCCCTCTGACCATGTGTGACTCGTGTTATGAGTTGTCAATGTTCACCACACATAGTGAACTTCTTCGGTCATAGTCAGTGACATTTGCATCCTTTGTTTGGTCATTGTGCACGCTAGCCACACCGTGCCAATACTTGTTGAAAACATTTCTACTTGCTAGTTGATAACTAGTGTTCCCAACCCATGGTCTCCCCCACTGACCATTTGTGACTCGTGTTATGAGTTTTCAACGTTAACCACACACTGTGAAATCGGTTTGGTCACGGTTTGTGACACACGCCTACTTTGGTTTGTCACTGTACATGGTTACCACACCGTGTCATTACGTATCGAAGGTCTTTGTGCTTTCTTGTTGACAGCCAGTGTTCCCAACCCATTGTTAACCCATCTGACTTTCAGTGACTCGTGTTGTGAGTTGTTAATGTTGACCACATGAAGTGAAATTCTCTGTTCATGGTCAGTGACATATGCATACTTTGGTTGGACACTGTGCATTGTAGCCACACTGTGCCACTACATATTGAAGGTATTTGTACTTGCTAGTCAATAACTAGTGTTGAGAAACCATTGTCTTCCACTCTGACCAGTTTTAACTCGTGTTATGAGTTGTCAAAGTGTACCACACATGGTGACATTATTTGGTCATGGTCAGTGACATATGCCTACTTTGGTTGGTCATCGTGCATCGTATCCACACGGTGCCAAAACGTATTGCAGCTCCTTGTGCTTGCTAGTTGATATTTGGTGTTCCCAAACCATTGTTTCCCCCTCTGACCATTTATAACTCGGCTTATGAGTTGTCAATGTTGACCACACACAGCGGATTTCTTTTGTCAAAGGCAGTACACATGCATACTTTGGTCGGTCATTGTGCATGGTAGCCACACCGTGCTACTACTGACTGAAGGCCGTTGTACTTTCTAGTTGGTATCTAGTATTCCCAAACCATTGTTTCCCCATCTGACAAGTCGTGACCCATATTATGGGTTGTGAACGTTGACCGCACATATGAAAACTATTTGGTCATGGTAAGTGGCACATGCCTAATCTGGTCGGTCATTGTGAATGGTAGCCACACTATTCCACTTCTTGTTGAAATTCTTTGTACTTGCTAGTCAATAAATAGCAAAAGGTTTCTCCCTTTAACACCAGGTCGGTTTTTGTTGATTTGTCACGCGTAGGTGTCTTCACTGGAATACTC
This sequence comes from Penium margaritaceum, assembly GCA_023375785.1. Classification (NCBI taxonomy): domain Eukaryota; kingdom Viridiplantae; phylum Streptophyta; class Zygnematophyceae; order Desmidiales; family Peniaceae; genus Penium; species Penium margaritaceum. The sequence goes on along the minus strand of SZWC01000007.1, from coordinate 776,298 downwards.
CCTCCCAACCCCCTAGATGGATGTTCGGTGGATGACCTGGAGGACAGATTTGCGACCGCATCATGACACTCCCCCTATCCCCCCACGGCTTAGGCTCGAAGGTATAGTTGAGGTATCACAACACGGCCGTCCCTCCCCCCCCCCCCCAAGGGCGCAAGCCTATTCTACATTTCCGTACGATGATTCAAACCCAGGACCTACACTCCAGAATCTAACCATATAAACACTAAGCCAGCGCACATGGTGTTCATATGATGTCCAAATTACATTATAAGGATTTCTATGGGTAAACAGCATAATATAACGGGGTGTATGATTAGAGGGTAGTTTTCAAAAGTTTGAATGATAACAAATTTACTTTAATCATAAAAAGAATGACGCAGACGGAATTTCTAATTTTGCAACTTTAAGCTTGAATAACCTCTCAGTGAAAGTTGACTACACACAGTGAAACTCTTTTTATGATATTCAGTGACACAAGCATTCTTTGGTTCGTCATTGTGCATGGTAGCCACACCGTGCCACCACTTATCAAAGGTCTTTGTACTTGCTAGTCGATACCGAGTATTCCCAAACCATTGTTTCTCCCTCTGCCCATTTTTGACTTGTATTATGAGTTGTGAACGTTGACCACACACACTAAACTTCTTTGGTCATGAGCAGTGATGTATGTCTACTTGGGTAGGTCGTTGTGCATGGTAGCCACACCGTGCCAATACATACAACAATTATTTGTACTTGCTAGAAGATACATAGTGTTTTGAAACCATGTTTTCCCCCTCTGACCATTTGTGACTCATGTTATAGGTTGCGAACGTTGACCACCCTTATTGAAATTGTTTGGTCATGGTTAGTGGCATATGCCTAGTTTCGTTTGTAACTGTATGTGGTTACCACACCGTGTCACTACGTATTGAATGTCTTTGTGCTTTTTAGTTGATAGCTAGTGTTCCCAAACCATTGTTACCCCCTCTGGCGATCACTGTCTCGTGTTATGAGTTGTCAACGCTGACCACATGAAGTGAAATTCTTTGTTCGTGGTCAGTGACATATGCATACTTTGGTTGGTCACTGTGCATTGTAGCCACACTGTGCCACTACATATAGAAGGTATTTGTACTTGCTTGTCAATAACTAGTATTCACAAACCATTATGTTCCACCCTGACCATTTGTGACTCGTGTTATGAGTTGTCAAGGTTTACCACACCTAGTGCCATTCTTCGGTCATGGTCAGTGAAAAATGCCTACTTTGGTTGGTCATCGTGCATGGTATCCACACCGTGCCACAACTTATTGAAGCTCCTTGTGCTTGCCTTTTGATACTTGGTGTTCCCAAACCATTGTTTCCTTGTCTGACCATTTGTGACTCGTATTATAAGTTGTCAACATTGACCACACACAGCAGATTTCATTGGTCAAAGGCAGTACATATGCCTAATTTGGTCATTCATTGTGCATGGTAGCCACACCGTGCTATTGCTGACTGAAGGTCGTTGTACTTGCTAGTTGAGAAATGATACTCCCATAGCATTGTTTTCTCCCCTGACCATCTTAGACTCGTGTTATGCTTGGTCAACGTTGACCACCCATATTGAAATTCTCTCGTCATGGTCAGTGACATATGCCTAGTTTGGTTGTTTGGTGTGCATATTAGCCACACCGTGCCACTACGTATTGAAGGTCCTTGTCCTTTCTAGTTGATAAAGAGCGTTCCCAAACCATTGTCTCTCCCTCTCACCATTTGTACCTCGTGTTATGATTTGTCAATGTTGACCACACATAATGGACTTCTTTGGTCATAGTCAGTGACATATGCATCCTTTGGTTGGTCAATGTGCACGCTAGCCATATTGTGCCACTACTTGTTGAAAATCTTTCTACTTTCTAGTTGATAACTAGTGTTCCCAACCCATGGTTTCCCCCACTGACCGGTTGTGACTCGTGTTATGAGTTTTCAACGTTGACCACACACTCTGAAATCCCTTTGGTCATGGTTTGTGATACATGCCTACTTTGGTTTGTTACTGTACATGGTTACCACGCCGTGTCATTACGTATCGAAGGTCTTTGTGCTTTCTCATTGACAGCCAGTGTTGTTAAACCATTGTTAGCCCCCTCTGACTATCTATGACCCATGTTGTGAGTTGTAAATGCTGACCACATAAAGTGAAATTCTTTGTTCATGGTCAGTCACACATGCATACTTTGGTTGGTCAGAGTGCATTGTAGCCACACTGTGCCACTACATATTTAGGGTATTTGTACTTCCTAGTCGATAAATAGTATTCACAAACCATTATCTTCCACCCTGACCATTTGTGACTCGTATTATAAGTTGTCAAGGTTTACCACACTAAGTGCCATTATTTGGTCATGGTCAGTGACATATGCCTACTTTGGTTGGTCATTGTGCATGGTATCCCCACTGTGCCACAAAGTATTGAAGCTCCTTGTACTTGCTATTTGATACTTGGTGTTCCCAAACCATTGCTTTCCCATCTGACCATTTGTGACTCGTATTATGAGTTTTCAATATTGACCACACATAGCAGGTTTCTTTGCTCAAAGGCAGTACATTTGCCTACTTTGGTTGGTCATTGAGCATGGTTTCCACGCCGTGCTACTACTGACTGAAGGTCATTGTACTTTCTTGTTGATAACTGATATTCCCATGGCATTGTTTCCTCCCCTGACCGTTTTTGGTGTCGTGTTATGGTTGGTCAACGTTGACCAGCCATATTGAAATTCCCTGGTCATGTTCAGTGAAATATGCCTAGTTTGGTTGTTTGGTGTGCATATTAGCCACACCGTGCCACTACGTATTGAAGTTTTTTGTCCTTTCTGGTCATTGGTTTCCCCTCTCACAGTTGTGACTCGTGTTATGAGTTTTCAATGTTGACCACATACTGTGATATCCGTTTCGTCATGGGTTGTGACACATGCCTACTTTGGTTTGTTACTGTACATGGTTACCACGCCGTGTCACTACATATTGAAGGTATTTGTGCTTTCTTGTTGACAGCCAGTATTCCCAAACCATTGTTAGCCCCCTCTGACTATCTGTGACCCGTGTTGTGAGTTGTTACTGTTGACCACATGAAGTGAAATTCATTGTTCATGGTCAGTCACATATGCATACTTTGGTTGGTAACAGTGCATTGTAGCCACACTGTGCCACTACGTATTGAAGGTATTTGTACTTGCTAGTCGATAACTAGTATTCACAAACCATTATCTTCCACCCTGACCATTTGTGACTCGTGTTATGAGTTGTCAACGTTTACCACACGTAGTGCCATTATTTGGTCATGGTCAGTGACATATGCATACTTTGGTTGGTCACTGTGCATTGTAGCCACACTGTGCCACTACGTATTGAAGGTATTTGTACTTGCTAGTCGATAACTAGTATTCACAAACCATTATCTTCCACCCTGACCATTTGTGACTCGTGTTATGAGTTGTCAAGGTATACCACACTTAGTGCCATTATTTGGTCATGGTTAGTGACATATGCCTACTTTGGTTGGTCATCGTGCATGGTATCCACACCGTGCCACAACATATTGAAGATCCTTGTACTCATTATTTGATTATTGATTTTCCCAGACCATTGTTACCCCCTCTGACTATCAATGACTTGTGTTGTGAGCTGTAAATGTTGACCACATGAAGCGAATTTATTTGTTCATGGTCTGTGACATATGCATACTTTGGTTGGTCACTGTGCATTGTAGCCACACTGTGCCACTACACATTGAAGGTATTTGTACTTGCTAGTCTGTAACTATTATTCACAAATCATTATCTTCCACCCTGACCATTTGTGACTCGTGTTATGAGTTGTCAACGTTTACCACACTTAGTGCCATTATTTGGTCATGGTCAGTGACATATGCATACTTTGGTTGGTCATCGTGCATGGTATCCACACTGTGTCACAACGCATTGAAGATCCTTGTGCTTGCTACTTGATACTCGGTGTTCCCAAACCATTGTTTCCCCCTCTGACCATTTGTGACTCGTATTATGAGCTGTCAACATTGACCACACACATCGGATTCCTTTGGTCGAAGGCAGTACATATGCCTACTTTGGTTGGTCATTGTGCATGGTAGCCACAGCGTGCTACTACTGACTGAAGGTCGTTGTATTTGCTAGCTGAGAACTGATATTCCCATAGCATTGTTTCATCCCCAGACCGTTTGTGACAAGTGTTATGGTTGGTCAACGTTGACCACCCATTTTGAAATTATCGGGTCATCGTCAGTGACGTTTGCCTAGTTTCGTTGTTTGGTGTGCATAGTAGCCACACCGTGCCACTACATATTGAACATGTTTTCCCTTTCTAGTTGATACATAGGGTTCTCAAACCATTGTCTCTCCCTCTGACCATTTGTGACTCGTGTTATGAGTTGTCAATGTTGACCACGCATAGTGGACTTCTTCGGTCATAGTGAGTTACAGATGCATCCTTTGGTTGGTCACTGTGTACGCTAGCCACACCGTGCCACTACTTGTTGAAAATCCTTCACCTTGCTAGTTGATAACTAGTGTTCCCAGCCTATGGTCTCCCCCACCAACTATTTGTGACTCGTGCTATGTTTGGTCATGGTTTATGACACATGCCTAGTTTGGTTTGTCACTGTACATTGTTACCACGCCGTGTCGTTACGTATCGAAGGTCGTCGTGCTTTCTTGTTGACAGCTAGTGTTCCCAAACCATTGTTAGCCCCCTCTGACTATTTGTGACCCGTGTTGTGAGTTGTAAATGTTGACCACATTAAGTGAAATTCTTTGTTCATAGTCAATCACATATGCATACTTTGGTTGGTCACTGTGCATTGTAGTCACACTGTGCCACTACATATTCAAGGTATTTCTACTTGCTAGTCGATAACTAGTATTCACAAACCATTACATTCCACCCTAACCATTTGTGACTCGTGCTATGAGTTGTCAAGGGTTACCACACTTAGTGCCATTATTTGGTCATGCTCAGTGACATATGCCTACTTTGGTTGGTCATCGAGCATGGTATCCACACCGTGCCACAACGTATTGAAGCTCCTTGTGCTTGCTATTTGATACTTGGTGTTCCCAAACCATTGTTTTCCCCTCTGACCATTTGTGATTCGTATTATGAGTTGTCAATGTTAACCACACATAGCGGGTTTCTTTGCTCAAAGGCAGTACATATGCCTACATTGGTCGGTCATTGTGCATGGTTGCCATGCCGTGCTAATACTGACTGAAGGTCGTTGTACTTTTCCGTTGAGAACTGATATTCCCATAGCATTGTTTCCTTCCTTGCCCATTTTTTTCTGGTGTTATGGTTGGTCAACGTTGACCACCCATATTGAAATTCCCTGGTCATGGTCAGTCACACATGCCTAGTTTGGTTGTTTGGTGTGCATATTAGCCACACTGTGCCACTACGTATTGAAGTTCCTTTTCCTTTCTAGTCGATACATAGGGTTCCCAAACCATTTTCTCTCCCTCTGACCATTTGTCACTCGTGTAATGAGTTTTCAATGTTGACAACACATAGTGGACATCTTCGTTCATAGTCATTGACATATGCATCCTTTGGTTGGTCACTGTGCACGCAAGCCACACCATGCGACTACTTGTTGAAAATATTTCAACTTGCTAGTTGAGAACTCGTGTTCCCAACCCATGGTTTCCCCCACTGACCATTTGTGACTCGTGTTATGAGTTTTCAACGCTGACCACACACTGTGAAATCTGTTTGGTCATGGTTTGTGACACATGTCTACTTTGGTTTGTAACTGTACATGGTTACCACGCCGTGTCATTACGTATCGAAGGTCTTTGTGCTTTCTTGTTGACAGCTAGTGTTCCCAAACCATTGTTAGCCCCCTCTGACTGTCTGCGACCCGTGTTGTGAGTTGTAAATGTTGACCACATGAAGTGAAATTCTTTGTTCATGGCCAGTGTCATATGCATACTTTGGTTGGTCACCGTGCATTGTAGCCACACTGTGCCACTACACATTGAAGGTATTTGTACTTGTTAGTCGATACCTAGTATTCACAAACCAACATCTTCCACCGTGACCATTTGTGACGTGTATTATGAGTTTTCAAGGTTTACCACACTTAGTGCCATTGTTTTGTCATGGTCGGTGACATATGCCTACTTTGGTTGGTCATCGTGCATGGTATCCACACAGTGCCACAATGTATTGAAGGTCATTGTGCTTGCTATTTGATACGTGGTGTTCCCAACCCATTGTTTCCCCCTCTGGCCATTTGTGTCTTGTATTATGAGTTGTCAATGTTGGCCACACACAGCAGATTACTTTGGTCAAAGAAAGTACATATGCCTTCTTTGGTTGGTCACTGTGCATGGTAGCCACACCGTGCTACTACTGAATGACAGTCGTTGTACTTGCTATTTGAGAACTGATATTCCCATAGCATTGTTTCCTCCCCTGACCGTTTTTGACTCGTGTTGTGGTTGGTTAACGTTGACCACCCATCTTGAAACTACCTCGTCATGTTCAGTGACATATGCCTAGTTTGGTTGTTTGGTGTGCATATTAGCCACACTGTGCCACTATATAATTAAAGTTCCTTGTCCTTTCTAGTGGATACATATGGTTCCCAAACCAGTGTCTCTCCATCTGACCATTTCTGACTTGTGTTGTGAGTTTTCAAGGTTGACCACACATAGTGGAATTCATCGGTCATACTCAGTGACATATGCATCCTTTGGTTGGTCACTGTGCACGCTAGCCACACCATGCCATTACTTGTTGAAGATCTTTCTACTTGCTAGTTGATAACTTGTGTTCACAACCCATTGTTTCCCCCACTGACCAGTTGTGACTCGTGTTATGAGTTTTCAACGTTGACCACACACTGTGAAATCCGTTTGGTTGTGGTTTGTGACACGAGCCTACTTTGGTTTGTTACTGTACATGGTTACCATGCCATGTCATTGCGTATCGAAGCTCTTTGTGCTTTCTTGTTGACAGCTAGTGTTCCCAGACCATTGTTAGCCCCCTCTGTCCATCTGTGACCCGTGTTGTGAGTTGTAAATGTTGAACCCATGAAGTGAAATTCTTTGTTCATGGTCAGTGACATGTGCATACTTTGGCTGGTCATTGTGCATTGTAGCCACACTGTGCCACTACATATTGAATGTATTTGTATTTGCTAGTCGATAACTAGTACTCACAAATCATTATCTTCCACCCTTACCATTTGTGACTCTTGTTATGAGTTGTTAAGGTTTATTACACTTAGTGCCAATACTTGGTCATGGTCATTCACATATGCCTACTTTGGTTGGTCATCGTGCATGGTATCCACTGTGCCACAATGTATTGAAGCTCCTTGTGCTTGCTTTTGGATACTTGGTGTTCCCAAACCATTGTTCCCCCCTTTGACCATTTGTGACTCGTATTCTGAGTTGTCAACGTTGACCACACACAACGGATTTCTTTGGTCAAAGGCAGTACATATGCCTGCTTTGGTCGGTCATTGTGCATGGTAGCCACACCATGCTACTACTGACTGAAAGTCATTGTACTTGCTAGTTGAGAACTGATATTCCCATAGCATTGTTTCCTACCTTTTCTGTTTTTGACTCGTGTTATGGTTGGTCAACGTTGACCACGCATGTTGAAATTCTTTGGTCATGGTCATTGATATATGCCTAGTTTGGTTGTTTGATGTGCAAATTAGCCACACTGTGCCACTACGCATTGAAGTTCTTCGTCATTTTTAGTCGATACATAGGGTTCCCAAATCATTGTCTCTCCCTCGGACCATTTGTGACTTGTGTTATGAGTTGTCGATGTTGACCAAACATAGTGGACTTCTTCGGTCATAGTTTGTGACGTGTACATCTTTTGGTTGGTCACTGTGCACGCTAGCCACGCCGTGCCACTACTTGCTGAAAATCTCTTTACTTGCTAGTTGATAACTAGTGTTCCCAACCAATGGTTTCCCCCACTGACCATTTGTGACTCGTGTTATGAGTTTTCAACGTTAACCACATACTGTGAAATCCGTTTGGTCATTGTTTGTGACACGTGTCTATTTTAGTTTGTCACTGTACATGGTTACCATGCCGTGTCATTATGTATCGAAGGTCTTAATGCTTTCTTGTTTATAGCTAGTATTCCCAAACCATTGTTAGCACCCCTCTGACTATCTGTGACCCGTGCTATGAGTTGTAAATGTTGACCACATGAAGTGAATTTCTTTGTTCATGGTCAGTGATATATGCCTACTTTGGTTGGTCGTCGTGCATGGTATCCACACCGTGCCACAACGTATTGAAGCTCCTTGTGCTTGCTAGTTGATACTTGGTGTTCCCAAACCATTGTTTCCCCCTCTGACCATTTGTGACTTGTTTTATGAGTTGTCAACGTTGTCCACACACAGTGGATTTCTTTGGTCAAAGGCAGTAAACATGCCTACTTTGGTCGATCATTCTGCATGGTAGCCACACCATGCTACTACTGACTGAAGGTCGTTGTACTTGCTAGTTGAAAACTGATATTCCCATAGCATTGTTTGCTCCCCTGACCGTTCTTGACTTGTGTTATGGCTGGTCATTGTTGACCACCCATATTGAAATTCTCTCGTCATGGTCAGTGACATATGCCTAGTTTGGTTGTTTGGTGTGCATACTAGCCACACCCTGCCACCACGTACTGAAGTTCCTTGTCCTTTCTAGTGGATACATATGGTTGCCAAACCATTGTCTCTCCCTCTGACCATTTGTGAGTCGTGTTATGAGTTGTCAATGTTGACCACACATAATGGACTTCTTCGGTCATAGTCAGTGGAATATGCATCCTTTGGCTGGTCACTGTGCACGCTAGCCACTCCGTGCCACTACTTGTTGAAAATCTTTCTACTTTCTAGTTGACAACTAGTCTTCCCAACCCATGGTTTCCCCCACTGACCATTTGTGACTCGTGTTATGAGTTCGTTACTGTACATGGTTACCACGCCGTGTCATTACGTATCGAAGGTTTTTGTGCTTTCTTGTTGACAGCTAGTGTTCCCAAACCATTGTTAGCCCTCTCTGACTATCTCTCACCCGTGTTGTGAGTTGTAAACGTTGACCACATGAAATGAAATCTTTTGTTCATGGTCAGTCACATATGCATACTTTGGTTGGTCATAGTGCATTGAAGCCACACTGTGCCACTACATATTGAAGGTGTTTGCACTTGCTAGTCGATAACTAGTATTCACAAACCATTATATTCCACCCTGACCATTTGTGACTCGTGTTATGAGTTGTCAAGGTTGACCACACTTAGTGTCATTATTTGGTCATGGTAAGTGACATATGCCTACTTTGGTTGGTCATCGTGCATGGTATCCCCACCGTGCCACAACGTATTGAAGCTCCTTGTGCTTGCTATTTGATACTTGGTGGTCCCAAACCATTGTTTTCCCCTCTGACCATTGTGACTCGTATAATGAGTTGTCAATGTTGACCACACATAGCGGGTTTTGTTGCTCAAAGGCAGTACATATGCCTACTTTGGTCGGTCATTGTGCATGGTTGCCACGCCGTGCTATTACCGACTGAGGGTCGTACTTTCTTGTTGAGAACTGATATTCCCATAGCATTGTTTCCTCCCCTGGCCGTTTTTGTCTCATGTAATGGTTGGTCAACGTTGACCTTCCATATTGAAATTCTCTGGTCATGGTCAGTGGCATACGCCTAGTTTGGTTCTTTGGTGTGCATATTAGCCAGACCGTGCCACTACGTATTGAAGTTCTTTGTCCTTTCTAGTCGATACATAGGGTTCCCAAACCATTGTCTCTGCCTCTGACCATTTGTGACTCGTATTATGAGTTGTCAATGTTGACCACACACAACGGAATTCGGTGGTCAAAGGCAGTATATATGCCTGCTTTGGTCGGTCATTGTACACACTAGCCACACCATGCCACTACTTGTTGAAAATAGTTCGACTTGCTAGTTGATAACTAGTGTTCCCAACCCATGGTTTCCCCCACTGACCATTTGTGTCTCGTGTTATAAGTTTTCAACATTGACCACACACTGTGAAATCCGTTTGGTCATGGGTTGTGACGCGTGTTTACTTGGGGTTGTTACTGTACATGGTTACCACGCTGCGTCATTACGTATGAAAAGTCTTTGTGCTATCTTGTTGACAGCTAGTGTTCCCAAACCATTGTTAGCCCCCTCTGACTATCTCTGACCCAAGTTGTGAGTTGTAAATGTTGACCACATGAAGTGAAATTCTTTGTTCATGGTCAGTGACATATGCATACTTTGTTTGGTCACTATGCATCGTAGCCACACTGTGCCACTACATATTGAAGGTATTTGTACTTGCTAGTCAATAACTAGTATTCACATATCACTATCTTCCACCCTGACCATTTGTGACGCGGGTTATGAGCTGTCAAGGTTTACCACACTTGGTGCCATTAATTGGTCATGGTCATTGACATATGCCTACATTGGTTGGTCATCGTGCATGGTATCCACACTGTGTCACAACGTATTGAAGCTCCTTGTGTTTGCTATCTGATACTTGGCGTTCCCAAACCATTGTTTCCCCCTCTGACCATTTGTGACTCGTATTATGTGTTGTCGACGTTGACCACACACACCTGATTCCTTTGGTCAAAGGCACTTCGTATGCCTGCTTTGGTCGGTCATTGTGCATGGTAGCCACACCATGCTACTACTCACTGAAGGTCATTGTACTTGCTAGTTGAGAACTGATATTCCCATGTCATTGTTTCCTCCCCTTACCGTTTGTGACTCGTGTTATGGTTGGTCAACGTTGACCACCCATGTTTAAATTCTTTAGTCATGGTCAGTGACATGTGCCTATTTTGGTTGTTTGATGTGCATATTAGCCACACCGGGCCACAACGTATTGAAGTTATTTGTCCTTTCTAGTTGATACATATGGTTCCCAAAGCATTGTCTTTCCCTCTGACCATTTGTGACTCGTGTTATGAGTTGTCAATGTTGACCACACATAGTGGACTTCTTTGGTTATAGTCTGTGACATATGCATCCTTTGGTTGGTCACTCTGCACGCTAGCCACACCGTGCCACTACTTGTTGGAAATGTTTGTACTTGCTAGTTGATAACTAGTGTTCCCAACCCATGGTCTCCCCCACTGTTCATTTGTGACTCGTGTTATGAGTTTTCAACGTTGACCACAAACTGTGAAATCCGTTTCGTCATGGTTTGAGACACATGCCTACTTTGTTTTGTCACTGTACATGGTTACCACGCCGTGTCATTACGTATGGAAGGTCTTTGTGCTTTCTTGTTGACAGCTAGTGTTCCCAAACCATTGTTATCCCCCTCTGACTATATGTGACCCGTGCTGTGAGTTGTAAATGTTGACCACGTGAAGTGAAATTCTTTGTTCATGGTCAGTGACATATGCATACTTTGGTTGGTCACTGTGCATTGTAGCCACACTTTGCCACTACATATTGAAGGTATTTGTACTTGCTAGTCGATAACTAGTATTCACAAACCATTATCTTCCACCCTGACCAGTTGTGACTCGTGCCATTATTTGGTCATGGTCAGTGACATAGGCCTACTTTGGTTGGTCATCGTGCATGGTATTTACACCGTGTCACAACGAATTGAAGCTCCTTGTGCTTGCCTTTTGATACGTGATGCTCCCAAACCATTGTTTCCCCCTCTGACCATTTGTGACCCGTACTATGAGTTGTCAATAATGACCACACACAGCAGATTTCTTTGGTCAAAGGCAGTATATGTGCCTTCTTTGGGCGTTCATTGTGCATGGTAGCCACACCGTGCTACTACTGACTGAAGGTCGTTGTACTTGTTAGTTGAGAACTCATATTCCCATAGCATTGTTTCATCCCCTTACCGTTTTTGGCCTGTGTTATGGTTGGTCAATGTTGACCACCCATATTGATATTATCTGGTCATGGTCAGTGACATATGGCTAGGTTGGTTGTTTGTTGTGCATGGTAGCCACACCGTGCAACTACGTATTGAAGTTCTTTGTCCTTTCTAGTTGATATATAGGGTTCCCAAACCATTGTCTCTCCCTCTGACCATTTCTGACTTGTGTTATGAGTTGTCAATGTTGACCACACATAGTGGACTTCTTCGGTCATAGTCAGTGACATATGCATCCTTTGGTTGGTCACTGTGCACGCTAGCCACAACGTGCCACTACTTGTTGAGAATATTTCTACTTGCAAGTTGATAACTAGTGTTCCCAACCCATGGTTTCCCCCACTGACCAGTTTTGACTCGTGTTATGAGTTTTCAACGTTGAGCACACACTGTGAAATCCGTTTGGTCATGGTTTGTGACACATGCCTACTTTGGTTTGTTACTGTAAATGGTTACCACACCATGTCGTTAGGTATCCATGGTCTTTCTGCTTTCTTGTTGGCAGCCAGTGTTCCCAAACCATTGTTAGCCCCCTCCAACTATCTGTGACCCGTGTTGTGAGTTGTAAATGTTGACAACATGAAGTGAAATTCTTTGTTCATGGTCAGTGACATATGCATACTTTGGTTGGTCACAGTGCATTGTAGCCACACTGTGCCACTACATATTGAAGGTATTTGTACTTGCTAGTCGATAACTAGTATGCACAAACCATTATCTTCCACCATGACCATTTGTGACTCATGTTATGAGTTGTCAAGGTTTACCACACTTAGTGCCATTATTTGGTCATGGTCAGTGACATATGCCTACTTTGGTTGGTCATCGTACATGGTATCCACACAGTGCCACAACGTATTGGAGCTCCTTGTGCTTGCTATTTGATACTCGGTGTTCCCAAACCATTGTTTCCCCCTCTGATCATTTGTGACTCATACTATGAGTTGTCAACGTTGACCACACACAGCGGATTTCTTTGGTCAAAGGTGGTACATATGCCTACTTTGGTTGGTCATTGTGCATGGTAGCCACACCGTGTTACTACTGACTGAAGGTCGTTATACTTCCTAGTTGAGAGCTGATATTCCCATAGCATTGTTTCCTCCCCAGACCATTTATGACTCGTCTTATGGTTGGTCAACATTGACCACCCATATTGATATTATCTGGTCATTGTCAATGACATATGCCTAGGTTGGTTGTTCGGTGTGCATAGTAGCCACACTGTGCAACTACGTATTAAAGTTCTTTGTCCTTTCTTTGTGATATATAGGGTTCCCAAACCATTTTCTCTCCCTCTGACCATTTGTGACTCGTGTTATGAGTTGTCAATGTTGACCACACATAGTGGACTTCTTCGGTCATAGTCAGTGACATATGCATCCTTTGGTTGGTCACTGTGCACGCTAGCCACACCGTGCCACTGCATTTTGAGAATCTTTCTACTTGCAAGTTGATAACTAGTGTTCCCAACCCATGGTCTCCCCCACTGACCATTTGTGGCTCGTGTTATGAGTTTTCAATGTTGACCACACACTGTGAACTCCATTTGGTCATGGGTTGTGACAAATGCCCTCTTTGGTTTGTCACTGTACATGGTTACAACGCTGTGTCATTACGTATGGAAGGTCTTTGCGCTTTCTTGTTGAAAGCTAGTGTTCCCAAACCATTGTTACCCCCTCTGACTATCAGTGACTCATGTTGTGAGTTGTAAATATTGACCACATGAAGTGAAATTCTTAGTTCATGGTCAGTGCTGTATGCATACTTTGGTTGGTCTCTGTGCATTGTAACCACAGTGTTCCACTACATATTGAAGGTATGTTTACTTGCTAGTCAATAACTAGTAATTACACATCATTATCTTCCACCTTGACGATTTGTGACTCGTGGTATGAGTTGTCAAGGTTTACCACACTTAGTGCTATTATTTGGTCATGGTCAGTGACATATGCCTACTTTAGTTGCTCATTGTGCATGGTATCCACATTGCGCCACTACGTATTGAAGCTCCTTGTGCTTGCTATTTGATACTTGGTGTTCCGAAACCATTGGGTCCCCCTCTGGCCATTTGTGACTTGTATTATGAGTTGTCAACGTTGACCACACACAGCGGATTTCTTTGGTCAAAGGCAGTATTTATGCCTAATATGGTCGGTCATTGTGCATGGTTGCCACACTGAGCTACTATTGACTGAAGTTTGTTGTACGTGCTAGTTGAGAACTGATATTCCCATAGCATTGTTTTGTCCCCTGACCGTTTGTGACTCTTGTTATGGTTGGTCAACGTTGACCACCCATATTGAAATTATCTGAGTGGTCAGTGACATATGCCTAGTTTGGTTGTTTGGTGTGCATGGCAGCCACACCGTGCCACTCCGTATTGAAGTTCTTTGTCCTTTCCAGTTGATACATAGGGTTCCTAAACCAGAGTCTCTCCCTCTGACCATTTGTGACTCGTGTTATGAGTTGTCAATGTTTACCACACATAGTGGACTTCTTTGGTCATAGTCAATGACATATGCATTCTTGGTTGGTCAATGTGCACGCTAGCAACACCGTGCCACTACTTGTTGAAAATCTTTCTACTTGCTAGTTGATAACTAGTGTTCCCAACCCATGGTCTCCCCCACTGACCATTTGTGACTTGTAGTATGAATTTTCAACGTTGACCACACACTGTGAAATCCGTTTGGTCATGGTTTGTGACACATGCCTACTTTGGTTTGTCACTGTACATTGTTACTACGCCGTGTTGTTACGTATCGAAGGTCTTTGTGCTTTCTTGATGACAACTAGTGTTCCCAAACCATTATTACCCCCTCTGACTATCAATGAGTCGGTTTGTGAGTTGTAAATGCTGACCACATGAAGTGAAATTCTTTGTTCATGTTCAGTGATGTATGCATACTTTGGTTGGTCACTGTGCATTGTAACCACACTGTGCCACTACATATTGAAGGTATTTGTACTTGCTAGTCGATATCTAGTATTCACAAACCATTGTCTTCAACCCTGACAATTTGTGACTCGTGTTATGAGCTGTCAAGGTTTACCACACTTAGTGCCATTATTTGGTCATGGTCAATGACATATTCCTACTTTGGTTGGTCATCGTGCATGGTATTTACACTGTGCCACAACATATTGAAGCTCCCTCTGCTTGCTATTTGATACTCAGTGTTCCAAAACCATTGTTTCCCCCTCTGACGATTTGTGACTCGTATTATGAGTTGTCAACATTGACCACACACAGCGTATTTCTTTGGTCAAAGATAGTACATATGCCTATTTTGGTTGGTCATTGTGCATGGTAGCCACACCGTGCTTCTACAGACTGACTGTTGATGTACTTGCTAGTTGAGACCTGATATTCCCATAGCATTGTTTCCTCCCCAGACCGTTTGTGACTCGTGTTATGGTTGGTCAACGTTGACCACCCATATTGAGATTATCTGGTCATGGTCAGTGACATATGCCTAGTTTGGTTGTTTGGTATTCATAGTAGCCACATCATGGCACTATGTATTGAAGTTCTTTGTCCTTTATTTTTGATACATAGGGTTCCCAAACCATTGTCTCTCCCTCTGACCATTTGCGACTCGTGTTATGGGTTGTCAATGTTGATCACACATAGGGGACTTCTTCGGTCATAGTCAGCGACATATGCATCCTCTGGTTGGTCACTGTGCACGCTAGCGACACCGTGCCACTACATGATGAAAATCCTCCTTCTTTCTAGTTGATAACTAGTGTTCCCAACCAATGGTCTCCCCCACTGACCATTTGTGACTCATGTTATGAGTTTTCAACGTTGACCATACATTGTGAAATCCATTTGGTCATGGTTTGTGACACATGCCTACTTTGGTTTGTCACTATACATGGTTTCCACGCTGTGTCCTTACGTATCAAAGGTCTTTGTGCTTTCTCGTTGACAACTAGTGTTCCCAAACCATTGTTACCCCCTCTGACTATCAGTGACTCGTGTTCTGAGTTGTAAATGTTGACCACATGAAGTGAAATTCTTTGTTCATGGTCAGTGACATATGCATACTTTGGTTGGTCACTGTGCATTGTAGCCACACTGTGCCACTACATATTGAAGGTATTTTTACTTGCTAGTCAATAACTAGTATTCACAAATCATTGTCTTCCACCCTGACCATTTGTGACTCGTGCTATGAGTTTTCAAGGTTTACCGCACTTAGTGCCATTATTTGGTCATGGTAAGTGACATATGCCTACTTTGGTTGGTCATCGTGCATGGTATCCACACTGTGCCACAACGTATTGAAGCTCCTTGTGCTTGCTATTTGATACTTGGTGTTCCCAAACCATTGTTTCCCCCTGTGACCATTTGTGAATCGTATTATGAGTTGTCAACGTTGACCACACACAGCAGATTTCTTTGGTCAAAGGCAGTACATATGCCTACTTTGGTCGTTCATTGTGCATGGTACCCACCCATGTTGCCCTAGACTTGGCGACTTTGGGGCTAAAGTCGAAGTCGCCACGTCGACCTAAGTCGACGTGGAGACGACTTAGACTTTTGCTTTTTACCCACCCGGGTCCACACAGTCACCTAGACTGGGCACTCATTTTTGAACGGGGAAAAATGGGGATAAATCAGCCTTGGGTCAGCGCACAGTTTCGGACACTCGGTCCATCAAAGTTGACCTCGCGGCAGCGCATATCGATGGTGCCAGGTTGTCATGCGTGTACATGCCCTCATTTGGAGTGTTGTTGCCCAGCACAGCTAAGATGGCCAATCACGAGCCATCGATTGAAATCTGAACTTCATGCTCCAATGAGAGTGGGCCAAGCACGTCAAGACCTGCCACCCTAGCGATAGCCTCGAATGGAACAATGGCAATCTGCGTGCATGAACCATGTATCCATCTCCACGCTGGCATATCCTTACGAGGATCACATTCCCTGTATATGGACAGTTAGGGGTCTGCCCACCCGGAATGTCGACAACATAGGGCAAGTCAGTGAGCTCTGTTTGTGTTCACTACCAGAGGCTTGATGACACTGCCATGGCGAGAGGACCAGCAGCCTCTGCTGTGGCTGCAGTTCGTCCAAACCCAGCCACCGGTATGGCAGCCGTGCAGCCCCTCCAAGGTGACCTGCTGACCAGGGCCCTGTGCAAGTTTTTCAGACCTACTCCAACTGCCGCTGGCTACCCGGGGTTCTATTGTGGTGCTTGCGGCAACTCCTTCTTCGGTGGGAGTGACCACATGAGGGATCACTACGGAGCTGCAGTGAGCAACATCGCGAAGTGCAGGGTGGCCCCTCCAGCTGCCCGTGCGCTTCTTGGAATGCCTGCCCTGGCACTTCCCGACGGGTTCACCGGAGCAGACCCGAAGCTGTTCAATGGAGAGGGTGAAGCCTGGGGAACCAGGGACCGCACGGTCAACTGGGCGCAATTGACTGCTGAACGCCAGCGTAAGGCGCTGCGAGATGCAGCTGGGGTAGGTGATAGTGACGACAAGGCAGGAGATGGCGCGGGCACCACCGCTGACCGTGCAGTTTTTCAAGCCATGTCCGTCCTCCGTGGAGGCCCTGTAGTCTCCCTTGCATCCCTCAACAGCAGCAGGCAGACGAGCATGCGTGACCATCTTGACAACAAGGCGAACAGGGAGTGCCAGAAGTCTGTCGCCAAGGTCATGGCGTGTGGGGCACTCCCAACCAGCCTTGTCGCTGGCGCACCATGCTTGAGCTGATTGACAACGCCCGGCGCACCAACCCATCTTTCCGGCTCCCATCCCGTGAGACGATTACTGACACCCTCCTTCCCGAGCTAGACAAGGAGCTGTCTGAATTGGAGCAGCCCCTTCGTGATGGGTGGGAGATCTTTGGGTGCACTTTGGGTGAGGATGAATGGTCGGACATCCAGATCCGCCCCATATACTCTGCAATGGCAACAAATGCTGAGGGTACTTTGCACCTGTTCTCTCGTGAAGCGTCTGGGTTGGTGCGGAATGCAAACCATGTCGCAGCTGTGATTGACCTGGCCATTATTGAAGTGGGTGCTGCAAATGTCGTGATGGTTATCACGGATAATGCTTCCACCAACAACAAGGCATTCAAGGCATTGCGTGTGAAGTACCCCAATATTTTTTTCACGGGGTGTGTTGCTCACAGTCTGGACCTTGTTCTGAAAGACATTGGGAAGACGGAGTGGG
>SZWC01000007.1:714804-752499 GCA_023375785.1 Penium margaritaceum | reverse complement strand
GATACATAGGGTTCCCAAACCATTGTCTCTCCCTCTGACCATTTGTGACTCGTGTTATGAGTTGTCAATGTTGACCACACATAGTGGACTTCTTCGGTCATAGTCAGTGACATATGCATCATTTGGTTGGTCACTGTGCACGCTAGCCACACCGTGCCACTACTTGTTGGAAATATTTGTACTTGCCAGTTGATAACTAGTGTTCCCAGCCGATGGTCTCCCCCACTGACCATTTGTGACACATGCCTACTTTGGTTTGTCACTGTACATGGTTACCACGCCGTGTCATTACGTATCGAAGGTCTTTGTGCTTTCTTGTTGAGAGCTAGTGTTCCCTACCCATTGTTAGCCCCCTCTGACTATCTGTGAACCGTGTTTTGAGTTGTAAATGTTGACCACATGAAGTGAAATTCTTTGTTCATGGTCAGTGACATGTGCATACTTTGGTTGGTCACTGTGCATTTTAACCACACTGAGCCACTACATATTGAAGAAATTTGTACTTGCTAGTTGATAACTTGTATTCACGAATCATCATCTTCCACCATGACCATTTGTGACTCGTGTTATGCGTTATCAAGGTTTACCACACTCAGTGCCATTATTTGGTCATGGTCAGTGACATATGCCTACTTTGGTTGGTCATCGTGCATGGTATTCACACTGTGCCACAACGTATTCAAGGTCCTTGAGCTTGCTATTTCATACTCGGTGTTCCCAAACCATTGTTTTCCCCTCTGACCAGTTGTGACTCGTATTATGAGTTGTCAAAGTTGACCACACACAGCGGATTTCTTTGGTCAAAGGCAGTACATACGCCTACTTTGGCCGGTCATTGTGCATGGTAGCCACACCGTGCTACTACTGACTGAAGGTCGTTGTACTTGCTAGTTGAGAACTGATATTGCCATAGCATTGTTTCCTCCCCTGACCGTTTGTGACTCGTGTTATGGTTGGTCAACGTTGACCACCCATATTGAAATTATCTGGTCATGGTCAGTGACATATGCCTAGTTTGGTTGTTTGGTGTGCATAGTAGCCACGCCGTGCCACTGCGTATTGAAGTTCTTTGTCCTTTCTAGTTGATACATAGGGTTCCCAAACCATTGTCTCTCCCTCTGACCATTTGTGACTCGTGTTATGAGTTGTCAATGTTGACCNGGTGTTCCCAAACCATTGTTTCCCCCTCTGACCATTTGTGACTCGTATTATGAGTTGTCAACGTTGACCACACACAGCGGATTTCTTTGGTCAAAGGCAGTACATATGCCTACTTTGGCCGGTCATTGTGCATGGTAGCCACACCGTGCTACTACTGACTGAAGGTCGTTGTACTTGCTAGTTGAGAACTGATATTGCCATAGCATTGTTTCCTCCCCTGACCGTTTGTGACTCGTGTTATGGTTGGTCAACGTTGACCACCCATATTGAAATTATCTGGTCATGGTCAGTGACATATGCCTAGTTTGGTTGTTTGGTGTGCATAGTAGCCACGCCGTGCCACTGCCTATTGAAGTTCTTTGTCCTTTCTAGTTGATACATAGGGTTCCCAGACCATTGTCTCTCCCTCTGACCATTTGTGACTCGTGTTATGAGTTGTCAATGTTGACCACACATAGTGGACCTATTCGGTCATAGTCAGTGACATATGCATCATTTGGTTGCTCACTGTGCACGCTAGCCACTCCGTGCCACTACTTGTTGAAAATCTGTCTACTTGCTAGTTGATTACTAGTGTTTCCAACCCATGTTCTCCCCCACTGACCATTTGTGACTGGTGGTATGAGTCTTCAACGCTGACCACACACTGTGAAATCCGTTTGGCCATGGTTTGTGACACATGCCTACTTTGGTTTGTCACTGTAGATTGTTACCACGCCGCATCATTATGTACCGAAGATCTTTGTGCTTTCTTGTTGACAGCTAGTGTTCCCAACCCATTGTTACCCCCTCTGACTATCAGTGACCCGTGTTGTGAGTTGTAAATGTTGACCACATGAAGTGAAATTCTTTATTCATGGTCAGTCACATATGCATACTTTCGTTGGTCACAGTGCATTGTAGCCACACTGTGCCACTACATATTGAAGGCATTTGTACTTGCTAGTCGATAACTAGTATTCACAAACCATTACATTCCACCCTGACCATTTGTGACTGGTGGTATGAGTTGTCAAGGTTTACTTCACTTAGTGCCATTATTTGGTCATGGTCAGAGACATCTGCCTACTTTGGTTGGTCATCGTGCATGGTATTCACACCGTGCCACAGCGTATTGAAGCTCCTTGTGCTTACTATTTGATAGTTGGTGTTCCCAACCCATTGTTTTCCCCTCTGACCACTTGTGACTCGTATTATGAGTTGTCAACGTTGACCACACACAACAGATTTCTTTGGTCAAAGGCAGTACATATGCCTACTTTGGCCGGTCATTGTGCATGGTAGCCACACCGTGCTACTACTGACTGAAGGTCGTTGTACTTGCTTGTTGAGAACTGATATTGCCATAGCATTGTTTCCTCCCCTGACCGTTTTTGACTCGTGTTATGGTTGGTCAACGCTGACCACCCATATTGAAATTATCTGGTCATGGTCAGTGACACATGCCTAGTTTGGTTGTTTGGTGTGCATAGTAGCCATGCCGTGCCACTGCGTATTGAAGTTCTTTGTCCTTTCTAGTTGATACATAGGGTTCCCAAACCATTGTCTCTCCCTCTGACCATTTGTGACTCGTGTTATGAGTTGTCAATGTTGACCACACATAGTGGACTTCTTTGGTCATAGCCAGTGACATATGCATCCTTTGGTTGGTCACTGTGCACGCTGGCCACACCGTGCCACTACTTGTAGAAAATCTTCCTTCTTGCTAGTTGATAACTAGTGTTACCAACCCATGGTTTCCCCCACTGACCATTTGTGACTCGTGTTATGAGTTGTCAATGTTGACCACACATAGTGGACTTATTCCGTCATAGTCAGTGACATATGCATCATTTGGTTGGTCACTGTGCACGCTAGCCACTCCGTGCCACTACTTGTTGAAAATCTTTCTACTTGCTAGTTGATAACTACTGTTCCCAACCCATGGTCTCCCCCACTGACCATTTGTGACTCGTGGTATGAGTTTTCAACGTTGACCACACACTGTGAAATCCGTGTGGTCATGGTTTGTGACACATGCCTACTTTGGTTTGTCACTGTACATTGTTACCACGCCGCATCATTACGTATCAAAGGTCTTTGTGCTTTCTTGTTGACAGCTAGTGTTCCCAATCCATTGTTACCCCCTCTGACTATCAGTGACCCGTGTTGTGAGTTGTAAATGTTGACCACATGAAGTGAAATTCTTTGTTCATGGTCAGTCACATATGCATACTTTGGTTGGTCACAGTGCATTGTAGCCACACTTTGCCACTACATATTGAAGGGACATGTACTTGCTAGTCGATAACTAGTATGCACAAACCATTACATTCCACCCTGACCATTTGTGACTCGTGTTTTGAGTTGTCAAGGTTTACCACACTTAGGGCCATGATTTGGTCATGGTCAGTGACATATGCCTACTTTGGTTGGTCATCGTGCATGGTATCCACACCGTGCCACAGCGCATTGAAGCTCCTTGTGCATAATATTTGATACTTGGTGTTCCCAAACCATTGTTTTCCACTCTGACCATTTTTGACTCGTATTATGAGTTGTCAACGATGACCACACACAGCGGATTTCTTTGGTCAAAGGCAGTGCATATGCCTACTTTAGTGTCATTGTGCATGGTAGCCACACCGTGCTACTACTGACTGAAGGTCGTTGTACTTGCTAGTTGAAAACTGATATTCCCATAGCATTGTTTCCTCCCATGACCGTTTGTGACTTGTGTTATCGTTGGTCAACGTTGACCATCCATATTGAAAGTATCTGGTCATGGTCAGTGATGTATGCCTCGTTTGGTTGTTTCGTGTGCATAGTAGCCACACCGTGCCACTACGTATTGAAGTTCTTTGTCCTTTCCAGTTGATACATAGGGTTCCCAAACCATTGTCTCTCCCTCTGACCATTGGTGACTCGTGTTATGAGTTGTCAATGTTGACCACACATAGTGGACTTCTTTGGTCATAGCCAGTGACATATGCATCCTTTGGTTGGTCACTGTGCACGCTAGCCACATCGTGCTACTACTTGTTGAAAATCTTTCTACTTACTAGTTGATAACTAGTGTTCATAACCCATGGTCTCCCCCACTGACCATCTGTGACTCGTTTTATGAGTTTTCATCGTTGACGACACACTGTGACATCCGTTTGGTGGTGGTTTGTGACACATGCTTGCTTTGGTTTGTCACTGTACATGGTTACTACGCAGTTTTATTTCGTATCAAAGGTCTTTGTGCTTCATTGTTTACAGCTAGTGTTCCCAAACCATTGTTACCCCCTCTGACTATCAGTGACTTGTGTTATGAGTTATAAATGTTGACCACATTAAGTGAAATTCTTTGTTCATGGTCAGTGACATATGCATACTCTGGTTGGTCACTGTGCATTGTAGCCACACTGTGCCACTACATATTGATGGTATGTGTACTTGCTAGTCAATAACTAGTATTCACAAATCATTATCTTCCACCCTGACCATTTGTGACTCGTGTTATAAGTTGTCAAGGTTTACCACACTTATTGCCATTATTTGGTCATGGTCAGTGAAATATGCCTACTTTGGTTGGTCATCGTGCATGGTATCCATACCGTGCCAGAACGTATTGAAGCTCCTTGTGCTCGCTTTTTGATACTTGGTGTTCCAAAACCATTGTTTCCCCCCCTGACCATTTGTGATTCGTATTATGAGTTGTCAATGTTGACCACACACAGCAGATTTCCTTGGTCAAACACAGTACATATGCCTATTTTGGTCGTTCATTGTGCATGGTAGGTACATCGTGCTACTATTGACTGAAGGTCGTTGTACTTGCTAGTTGAGAACTGATATTCCCATATCATTGTTCTCTCCCCTGACCGTTTTTGACTTGTGTTATGGTTGGTCAACGTTGACCACCCATATTGGAATTTTCTCGTCATGGTCCGTGACATATGTCTAGTTTGGTTGTTTGGTGTGCATATTAGAAACACCGTGCCACTACGTATTGAAGTTCCTTGTCCTTTCTAGTCGATACATAGGGTTCCCAAACCATTGTCTCTCCCTCTGACCATTTGTGACTCGTGTTATGAGTTGTTAATGTTGACCACACATAATGGACTTCTTCGGTCATAGACAGTGACATATGCATCATTTGGTTGGTCAATGTACACGCTAGCCACACCGTGCCACTACTTGTTAAAAATCTTTCTACTTGCTAGTTCATGACTAGTGTTCCCAACCCATGGTTTCCCCCACTGACCAGTTGTGACTCGTGGTATTCGTTTTCAACGTTGACCACACACTGTGAAATCCGTTTTGTCATGGGTTGTTACACATGCCTACTTTGGTTTGTTACTGTACATGGTTACCACGCCGTGTCATTATGTATTGAAGGTCTTTGTGCTTTCTTGTTGACAGCCAGTGTTCCCAAACCCTTGTTAGCCCCCTCTGACTATCTGTGACCCGTGTTGTGAGTTGTAAATGTTGACCACATGAAGTGAAATTATTTGTTCATGGTCAGTCACATATGCATACTTTGGTGGGTCACAGTGCATTGTAGCCACAATGTGCAATTACATATTGAAGGTATTTGTACTTGCTAGTCGATAACTAGTATTCACAAACCATTAACTTAAACCCTGACCATTTATGACTCGTGTTATGAGTTGTCAAGGTTTACCACACTTCGTGCCATTATTTGGTCATGGTCAGTGACATATAACTATTTTGGGTGGTCATTGTGCATGGTATCCACACTGTGCCACAACGTGTAAAGGCTCCTTGTGCTTGCTATTTGATACTTGGTGTTCCCAAACCATTGTTTTCCCCTTTTACCATCTGTGACTCGTATTATGAGCTGTCAATGTTGACCACACACAGCGGGTTTCTTTGCTCAAAGGCCGTACATATGCCTACTTTGGTCAGTCATTGTGCATGGTTGCCATGCCATGCTACTACTGACTGAAGGTCATTGTACTTTCTTGCTCAGAACTGATATTCCCATAGCATTGTTTTCTCCCCTGACCGTTTTTGTCTCGTGTTATGGTTGGTCAACGTTGACCACCCATATTAAAATTCCCTGGTCATGGTCAGTGACATATGCCTAGTTTCGTTCTTTGGTGTGCATATTAGCCACACCGTGCCACTACGTAGTGAAGTTCGTTGTCCTTTCTTGTTGATACACAGGGTTCCCAAACCATTGTCTCTCTCTCTGACCATTTGTGAATCGTGTGATGAGTTGTCAATGTTGACCACACATAGTGGATGTCTTCGGTCATAGTCAGTGACATATGCATCCTTTGTTTGGTCACTGTGCACGCTAGCCACGCCGTGCCACTACTTGTTGGAAATATTTGTACTTGCTAGTTGATAACTAGTGTTCCCAACCCATGCTTTCCCCCACTGACCATTTGTGACTCGTGTTATGAGTTTTCAACGTTGACCGCACACTGTGAAATCCATTTGGTCATGGTTTGTGACACATGGCTACTTTGGTTTGTCACTGTACATGGTTACCACGCCGTGTCATTACGTATTGAAGGTCTTTGTACTTTCTTGTCGACAGCTAGTGTTCCCAACCCATTGTTTGCCCCCTCTGACTATCTGTGACCCGTGTTCTGAGTTGTAAATGTTGACCACATGAAGTGAAATTCTTTGTTCATGGTCAGCGACATGTGCATACTTTGGTTGGTCACTGTGCAGTTTAGCCACACTGTGCCACTACATATTGAAGGAATTTGTACTTGCTAGTCAATAACTTGTATTCACAAATCATTGTCTTCCACCATGTACATCTGTGACTTGTGTTATGAGTTGTCAAGGTTCACCACACTTAGTGCCATCATTTGGTCATGGTCAGTGACATATGCCTGCTTTGGTTGGTCATCGTGCATGGTATCCACACTGTGCCACAACGTATTGAAGCTCCTTGTGCTTACTATTTGATACGCGATGTTCCCAAACCATTGTTTCCCCTTCTGACCAGTTGTGACTCGTATTATGAGTTGTCAACGTTGACCACACACAGCGGATTTCTTTTGTCAAAGGCAGTACATATGCCAACTTTGGCCGGTCATTGTGCATGGTAGCCACACCGTGCTACTACTGACTGAAGGTCGTTGTACTTGCTAGTTGAGAACTGATATTCCCATACCATTGTTTCCTCCCCTGACCGTTTGTGACTTGTGCTATGGTTGGTCAACATTTACCACCCATATTGAAATTATCTAGTCATGGTCAGTGACATATGCCTAGTTTGGTTGTTTGGTGTGCATAGTAGCCACACCGTGCCACTACGTATTGAAGTTCTTTGTCCTTTCTCGTTGATACATAGGGTTCCCAAACCATTGTCTCACCCTCTGACCATTTGTGACTCGTGTTATGAGGTGTCAATGTTGACCACACATAGTGGACCTCTTCCGTCATAGTCAGTGACATGTGCATCCTTTGGTTGGTCACTGTGCACGCTAGCCACTCCGTGCCACTACTTGTTGAAAATCTGTCTACCTGCTAGTTGATTACTAGTGCTCCCAACCCACGTTCTCCCCCACTGACCATTTATGACTCGTGGTATGAGTTTTCAACGCTGACCACACACTGTGAAATCCGTTTGGCCATGGTTTGCGACACATGCCTACTTTGGTTTGTCACTGTACATTGTTACCAGGCCGCATAATTACGTATCGAAGATCTTTGTGCTTTCTTGTTAACAGCTAGTGTTCCCAACCCATTGTTACCCCCTCTGACTATCAGTGACCCGTGTTTTGAGTTGTAAATGTTGACCACATGAAGTAGAATTCTTTATTCATGGTCAGTCACATATGCATACTTTGGTTGGTCACAGTGCATTGTAGCCACATTGTGCCACTACATATTGAAGGGATTTGTACTTGCTAGTCGATAACTAGTATTCACAAACCATTACATTCCACCCTGACCATTTGTGACTCGTGGTATGAGTTGTCAAGGTTTACTTCACTTAGTGCCATTATTTGGTCATGGTCAGTGACATATGCCTACTTTGGTTGGTCATCGTGCATGGTATTCACACCGTGCCACAGCGTATTGAAGCTCCTTGTACTTACTATTTGATAGTTGGTGTTCCCAACCCATTGTTTTCCCCTCTGACAATTTTTGACTAGTGTTATGCGTTGTCAACGTTGACCACACACAGATGATTTCTTTGGTCAAAGGCAGTATATATGCCTACTTTGGTCGGCCATTGTGCATGGTAGCCACACCGTGCTACTACTGACTGAAGGTCGTTGTACTTGCTAGTTGAAAACTGATATTCACATAGCATTGTTTCATCCCATGACCGTTTGTGACTCGTGTTATAGTTGGTCAACGTTGACCACCCATATTGAAAGTATCTGGTCATGGTCAGTGGCATATGCCTAGTTTGGTTGTTTTGTGTGCGGAGTAGCCACACCGTGCCACTATGTATTGAAGTTCATTGTCCTTTCTAGTTGATACATAGGGTTCCCCAACCATTGTCTCTCCCTCTGACAATTTGTGCCTCCTGTTATGAGTTGTCAATGTTGACCACACATAGTGGACCTCTTCGGTCATAGTCACTGACATATGCATCCTTTGGTTGGTCACTGTGTACGCTAGCCACACCGTGCCACTACTTGTTGAAAATCTTTCTACATACTAGTTGATAAATAGTGTTCCCAACCCATGGTCTCCGCCACTGACCATTTGTGACTCGTGCTATGAGTTTTCAACGTTGACCACACACCGTGACATCCGTTTGGTCATGGTTTGTGACACATGCCTACTTTGGTTTGTCACTGTACATGGTTACCACGCCGTTTCATTACGTATCGAAGGTCTTTGTGCTTCCTTGTTGACACCTAGTGTTCCCAAACCATTGTTACCCCCTCAGACTATCTATGACTTGTGTTCTGAGTTGTAGATATTGACCACATTAAGTGAAATTTGTTGTTCATGGTCAGTGACATATGCATACTTTGGTTGGTCACTGTGCATTGTAGCCACACTGTGCCACTACATATTGAAGGTATTTGTACTTGCTAGTCAATACCTAGTATTCACAAACTGTTATCTTCCACCGTGACCATTTGTGACACGTGTTATGAGTTGTCAAGGTTTACTTCACTTGTTATTATTTGGTCATGGTCGGTGACATATCCCTACTTTGGTTGGCCATCGCGTATGGTATCGACTCTGTGCCACAACGTATTCAAGCTCCTTGTGCTTGCTATTTGATACTCGGAGTTCCCAAACCATTGTTTCCCCCTCGGACCATTTGTCACTCGTATTATGAGTTGTCAGCGTTGACCACACAGAGCAGATTTCTTTGGTCAAAGGCAGTACATATGCCTACTTTGGTCGGTCATTGTGCATGGTAACCACACCGTGCTACTACTGACTGAAGGTCGTTGTACTTGCTAGTTGAGAACTGATATTTCCATATCATTGTTTCCTCCCCTGACCGTTTGTGACTCGTGCCATTATCTGGTCCTGGTCAGTGACATATGCCTAGTTTGGTTGTTTGGTGTGCATAGTAGCCACACTGAGAACTGATATTTCCATACCTTTGTCCTTTCTATTTGATACATATGGTTCCCAAACTATTGTGTCTCCCTCTGACCATTTGTGACTCGTGTTATGAGTTGTTAATATTCACCACACATAGTGGACTTCTTCGGTCATAGTCAGTGACATATGCATCCTTTGGTTGGTCACTGTGCACGCTAGCCACACCGTGCCACTACTTGTCGAGAATCTGTCTACTCGCTAGTTGATTACTAGTGTTCCCAACCCATGGTCTCCCCCAGTGACCATTTGTGACTCGTGGGATGAGTTTTCAGCCTTGACCACACACTGTGAAATCCGTTTGGTCATGGTTTGTGACACATGCCTACTCTGGTTTGTCAGTGTACATTGTTACCACGCCGTGTCATTACGTACCGAAGGTCTTTATGCTTTCTTGTTGACAGCTAGTGCTCCCAAACCATTGTTACCCCCTCTGACTATCAGTGACTCGTGTTGTGAGTTGTAAATGTTGACCAAATGAAGTGAAACTCTTTGTTCATGGTCAGTGATATATGCATATCTTGGTTGGTCACTGTGCATTGTAGCCACACTGTGCCACTACATGTTGAAGGTATTTGTACTTGCTAGGCAATAACTAGTATTCACAAATCATTATCTTCCACCCTGACCATTTGTGACCCGTGTTATGAGTTTACAAGGTTTACCACACTTAGTGCCATTATTTGGTCATGGCCAGTGACATTTGCCTACTTTGGTTGGTCATTGTGCATGGTATCCACACTGTGCCACAACGTATTGAAGCTCCGTGTGCTTGCTTTTTGATACTTGGTGTTCCCAAACCATTGTTTCCCCCTCTGACCATTTGTGACTCGTATTATGAGTTGTCATTGTTGACCACACACAGCAGATTTCTTTGGTCAAAGGCAGTACATGTGCCTACTTTGGTCGTTCATTGTGCATGATAGCCACACTGTGCTAATACTGACTGAAGGTCGTTGTACTTGCTAGTTGAGAACTTATATTCCCATAGCATTGTTTCCTCCCCTGACCGTTTTTGACTCGTGTTATGGTTTGTCAACGTTGACCACTCATATTGAAATTCTCTCGTCATGGTCAGTGAGATATGCCTAGTTTGATTGTTTGGTGTGCATATTAGCCACACCGTGCCTCTACGTATTGATGTTCTTTGTTCTTTACAGTCAATACATAGGGTTCCCAAACCATTGTCTCCCCCTCTGACCATCTGTGACTCGTGTTATGAGTTGTCAATGTTGACCACACATAGTGGACTTCTTCGTTCATAGTCAGTGGCATATGTATCCTTTGGTTGGTCACTGTGCACGCTAGCCACACCGTGCCACTACTTGTTGAAAATATTTCTACTTGCTAGTTGATAACTAGTGGTTACTAGTTATCAACTAGCAAGTAGAAATATTTTCAACAAGTACCCAACCCATGGTTTCCCCCACTGACCATTTGTGACTCGTGTTATGAGTTTTCAACGTT
Organism: Penium margaritaceum; assembly: GCA_023375785.1. Taxonomy (NCBI): domain Eukaryota; kingdom Viridiplantae; phylum Streptophyta; class Zygnematophyceae; order Desmidiales; family Peniaceae; genus Penium; species Penium margaritaceum. Next base: position 741,336 of record SZWC01000007.1, on the reverse strand, counting down.
GACCACACACTGTGAAATCCGTTTGGTCATGGTTTGTGACACATGCCTACTTTGGTTTGTCAGCGTACATGGTTACCACGCCGTGTCATTACGTATCAAAGGTCTTTGTGCTTTCTTGTTGATACCTGGTGTTCCCAAACCATTGTCTCCCCCTCTGACCATTTGTGACTCGTATTATGAGTTGTCAACATTGACCAAACACATCGGATTTCTTTGCTCAAAGGCAGTACACATGCCTGCTTTGGTCGGTCATTGTGCATGGTAGCCACACCATGCTACTACTGACTGAAGGTCATTGTAAACGCTGCTTGAGAACTGATATTCTCATAGTATTGTTTCCTTCCCTTACCGTTTGTGACTCGTGTTATGGTTGGTCAACAATGACCACCCATGTTGAAATTCTTTGGTCATGGTCAGTGACATATGCCTAGATTGGTTGTTTGGTGTGCATAGTAGCCACACCGTGCCACTACGTATTGAAGTTCTTTGTCCTTTCTAGTTGATACATAGGGTTCCCGAAGCAATGTCTCTCCCTCTGGCCATTTATGACTCCTGTTATGAGTTGTCAATATTGACCACACATAGTGGACTTCTTCGGTTATAGTCTGTGACATAGGCATCCTTTGGTTGGTCACTGTGCATGCTATCCACACCGTGCCACTACTTGTTGAAAATATTTCTACTTGCTAGTTGATAACTAGTGTTCCCAACCCATGGTCTCCCCCACTGACCATTTGTGACTTGTGTTATGAGTTTTAAACGTTAACCATACACTGTGAAATCCGTTTGGTCATGGTTTGTGACACATGCCTACTTTGGTTTGTCACTATACATTGGTTACTACACAGTGTCACTATGTATCAACGGTCTTTGTGCTTTCTATTTGATAGCTAGTGTTCCCAAACCATTGTTACCCCCTCTGACTATCAGTGACTTGTGTTGTGAGTTGTCAACGCTGACCACATGAAGTGAAGTTAATTGGTCATCGTCAGTTACATATGCATACTTTGGTTGGTCACTGTGCATGGTAGCCACGCTGTGCCACTACATATTGAAGGTATTTGTACTTTCTAGTCGATAACTAGTATTCAAAAACCATTATCTTCCACCCTGATCATTTGTGACTTGTGTTATGAGTTTTCAAAATTTGCCACACTTAGTGACATTATTTGGTCATGGTCAGTGACAGAGGCCTACTTTGGTTGGTCATCGTGCATGGTATTAACACCATGCCACAACGTATTGAAGCTCCTTGTGCTTGCTTCTTGAAACTTGGTGTTCCCAAACCATTGTTTACCCCTCTGACCATTTGTGACTCGTATTGTGTGTTCTCAATGTTGACCACACACAGCAGATTTCTTTGGTCAAATGCAGTACACATGCCTACTTTGGTCGGTCACTGTGCATGGTAGCCACACCGTGCTACTACTGACTGACGGTCGTTGTACTTGCTAGCTGAGAACTGATATTCCAATAGCATTGTTTCCTCCCCTGACCGTTTTTGACTCACAATATGGTTCGTCAACGTTGACCACCCATATCATCATGGTCAGTGACATATGCCTAGTTTGGCTGTTTGTTGTGCATATAAGCCACACCGTGCCACAACGTATTGAAGTTCCTTTTCCTTTCTAGTGGATACATATGGTTCCTAAACCATTGTCTCTCCCTCTGACCGTTTGTGAATCGTGTTGTGAGTTGTCAATGTTGACCACACATAGTGGACTTTGTCGGTCATAGTCAGTGACATATGCATCCTTTGGTTGGTCAATGTGCAAGCTAGCGACACTGTGCCAACTCTTGTTGAAAATATTTCTACTTGCTAGATGTTAACTAGTGTTCCCAACCCATGGTTTCCCCCACTGACCAGTTGTGACTCGTGTTATGAGTTTTCAACGTTGACCACACAATATGAAATCCGTTTGGTCATGGTTTGCAACACATGCATACTTTGGTTTGTTACCGTACATGGTTACCACGCCGTGTCATTACGTATCGAATGTCTTTGTGCTTTGTTGTTGACAGCTAGTGTGCCCAAGCCATTGTTAGCCCCCTCTGACTATCTGTGACAAGTGTTGTGAGTTGTAGATGTTGACCACATGAACTGAAATTCTTTTTTCATGGTCAGTGACATATGCATACTTTGGTTGGTCACTGTGAATTGTCGCCACACTGTGCCACTATATATTGAATATATTTTTACTTGCTAGTCGATAACTAGTACTCACAAACCTTTATATTCCACCCCGACCATTTGTGACTCGTGTTATGAGTTGTCAAGGTTAACCACACTTAGTGCCATTATTTGGTCATGGTCAGTGACATATGCCTGCTTTGGTTGGTCATCGTGCATGGTGTCCACACTGTGCAACATCGTATTGAAGCTCCTTGTGCTTCCTATTTGATACTTGGTGTTCACAAACCAATGTTTCCCCCTCTAACCATTTGTGACTCGTATTACGAGTTGTCAACGTTGACCACACTCAGTAGATTTCTTTGGTCAAAGGCAGTACATATGCCTACTTTGGTCGGTCATTGTGCATGGTAGCCAAACCATGCTACTACTGATTGAAGGGTGTTGTACTTGATAGTTGAAAACTAATATTCCCGAACCATTGTTCTCCCCTCTGACCATTTGTGACTCCTGTTATGGTTGGTGAACATTGACCATCCATATTGAAATTCTTTGGTCATGGTCAGTGACATATGCCTAGCTTGGTTTGTTGGTGCGCATATTAGCCACACCGTGCCACTACGTATTGAAGTTATTTGTCGTTTCTAGTCCATGCATAGGGTTCCCAAACCATTGTCTCTTCCTCTGACCATTTGTGAATTGTGTTATGAGTTGTCAATGTTGACCACGCATACTGGATTTCTCCGGTCATAGTCAGTGACGTATTCATCATTTGGTTGGTCAATGTACACGCTAGCTGAACCGTGCCACTTATTGTTGAAAATCTTCGTACTTGCTGGATGACAACTAGTGTTCCCAATCCATTGTTTCCCCCTCTCACCATTTGTGACTCGTGTTATGAGTTTTCAATATTGACCACACACTGTGAAATTCGTTTGGTCATGGTTAGTGACATATGCCTGCTTCGGTTTGTCACTGTACATGGTGACCGCGCCATGTCACTACATATTAACGGTATTTGTGCTTTCTGGTTAATAGCTGGTGTTCCCAAACCATTTTTACCCCCCCCCTCCTTGACTATATGTGACTCGTGTTGTGAATTGTCCACGCTGACCACATGAAGTGAAATTCGTTGGTCATGGTCAGTGACATATGCATACTTTGGTTGGTCACTGTGCATGGTAGCCACGCTGTGCCACTACATATTGAAGGTATTTGTACTTGCTACTCAATACCTAGTATTCACGAACAATTGTCTTTCACTTTGACCATTCGTGACTCCTGTTATGAGCTGTCAAAAGTTACCACACTTGTTGACATTGTTTGGTCATGGTCAGGGACATATGCCTACTTTGGTTGGTCATCGTGCATGGTATCCACACTATGCCACAACTTGTTGAAGGTCCTTGTGCTTACTAGTTGATACCTGATGTTCTCAGACCATTGATTCCTCCTCTGACCATTTGTGACTCGTGTTAGCAGTTGTCAATGTTGACCACACATAGTGGACTTCTTCAGTCATAGTCAGTGAAATATGCATCCTTTGGTTGGTCACTGTGCACGCTAGGCACACCGTACCAATACTTGTTAAAAATCTTTCTACTTGCTAGTTGATAACAAGTGTTCTCAACACATTGTTTCCCCCCTGACCATTTGTGACTCGTGTTTCGCGTTTTCAACGTTGACCACACACTCTGAAATACGTTTGGTCATGGTTAGTGACATATGCCTACTTTGGTTTGCCATTGTACATGGTTACCATGTCGTGTCACTACGTATCAAAGGTCTTTTTACTTTCTTGTTCATAGACAGTGTTCCCAAACCATTGTTACCCCCTCTGAATATCTATGACTCGCGTTGTGAGTTGGCAACTTTGACCACATGAAGTGAAATTATTTGTTCGTGGTCAGTGACACATGCATACTTTGGTTGGTCACTCTGCATTATAGCCACACTGTGCCACTACATATTGAAGGTATTTGTACTTGCTAGTCGATAACTAGTATTCACAAACCTTTATCTTCCACCTTGACCATTTGTGACTCGTGTTATGAGTTGTCAAAGTGTACCACACATGGTGACATTATTTGGTCATGGTCAGTGACACATGCCTGCTTTGGTTGGTCATCGTGCATGGTATCCACACCGTGCCAAAACATATTGAAGCTCCTTGTGCTCGCTAGTTGCTACTTGGTGCCCCCAAACCATTGTTTCCCCCTCTGACCATTTGTGACTTGTTTTATGAGTTGTCAATGTTGACCACACACAGCGGTTTTCTTTGGCCAAAGGCAGTACACATGCCTACTTTGGTCGGTCATTGTGCATGGTAGCCACACCGTGCTTCTACTGACTGAAGTTCGTTGTACTTGCTAGTTGGTATCTAGTATTCCTAAACCATTCTTTCCCCCTCAGACAATTTGTGACCCATATTATGGGTTGTGAATGTTGACGACACATAGTACAATTATTTGGTCATGGTAAGTGGCACATGCCTAATCTGGTTGTTCATTGTGCATGGTAGCCACACCGTTCCACTACTTTTTAAAATTCAGTTTACTTGCTAGTCAATAAATAGCAGAAGGTTTCTCCCTTCGATACCAGGTCGGTTTTTGTTCATTTGTTACGTGTAGGTGTCTTCACTGGAGTACTCCCTCCCACCCCCCTAGAGGGACGTTCCGTGAACGACCTGGAGGACAGATTTTTGACCGCATTATGACACCCCCCCCCCCCCCACGGATTAGGCTTGAAGGTAGAGTCGAGGTATCACAACACGGCTGCCCCCCCCCCCCCAGGTCGGGAGCCTGTTCTATATTGCGCGTACAAGGATTCAAACCCAGGACCTACCGCTCAAGAATCTAACTCTATATACACTAAGCCAGTGCACATGGTGTTCATATGATGTCCAAATGACATAATAAGGGTTCATATGGGTAAAGGGCATAAAATAGAGGGATGTAAGATGAGAGGGTGGTTTTCAAAAGTGTGAATGATAACAAAGTTAGTTTAATCGTAAAAAGATTGACGCATATGGAATTTCAAATATTGCAACTTTGAGCTTGAATAACCTCTCAACCATTACTCCGATTGACCAGTCGTAAGATTGAAATTGACTTCACACAGTGAAACTCTTTTTATGATATTCAGTGACACAAGCATACTTTGTTTGGTCATTGTGCATGGTAGCCACACCGTGCCACCACTTACCGAAGGTCTTTGTACTTGCTAGTCGATACCGAGTATACTCAAGCCTTTGTTTCTCCCTTTGCTCATATTTGACTTGTATTATGAGTTGTGAACATTGACCACACACACCAAACTTCTTTGGTCATGAGCAGTGATGTATGCTTACTTGTGTAGGTCGTTGTGCACGGTAGCCACACCGTGCCAATGCATCAAAAAAAAAATTGTACTTGCCAGAAGATACACAGTGTTTTGAAACCATGTTTTCCCCCTCTGACCATTTGTGACTCATGTTATGGGTTGCGAACGTTGACCACCCTTATTGAAATTCTTTGGTCATGGTTAGTGACATATGCCTAGTTTGGTTTGTCACTGTACGTGGTTACCACGCCGTGTCACTATGTATTGAAGGTCTTTGTGCTTTCTAGTTGACAGCTAGTATTCCCAAACCATTGTTACGCCCTCTGACTATCAGAGACTCGTGTTGTGAGTTGTCAATGCTGAGAACATGAAGTGAAATTCTTTGTTCATGGTCAGTGACATATGCATACTTTGGTTGGTCACTGTGCACTGTAGCCACACTGTGCCACTACGTATTAAACGTATTTGTACTTGCTAGTCAACAACTAGTATTCACAAAGCATTATCTTCCACCCTGACCATTTGTGACTCGTGTTATGAGTTGTCAAGGTTTACCACACTTATTGCTTTTATTTGGTCATGGCCAGTGACATATGCCTACTTTGGTTGGTCATCGTGCATGGTATCCACACCGTGCCACAACGTATTGAAGCTCCTTGTGCTTGCTTTTTGATACTGGTGTTCCCAAACCATTGTTTCCTCCTCTGAGCATTTGTGACTCATATTATGAGTTGTCAAGTATGACCACACACAACAGATTTCTTTGGTCAAAGGCAGTACATATGCCTACTTTGGTCGTTCATTGTGCATGGTAGCCACACCGTGCTGCTACTGACTGAAGGTCGTTGTACTTGCTAGTTGAGAACTGATATTCCCATAGCATTGTTTTATCCCCTCGCCGTTTTTTACTGGTGTTATGGTTGGTCAATGTTGACCACCCATATTGAAATTCTCTCATCATGGTCAGTGACATATGCCTAGTTTGGTTGTTTGGTGTGCATATTAGACACACCGTGCCACTAAGTATTGAAGTTCCATGTCCTTTATAGTCGATACATAGGGTTTCCAAACCATTGTCTCTCCTTTTGACCGTTTTTGACTTGTGTTATGAGTTCTCAATGTTGACCACACATGATGGACTTCTTCGGTCATAGTCTGTGACATATGCATCCTTTGGTTGGTCACTGTGCACGCTAGCCACAGCGTGCCACTACTTGTTGAAAATCTTTCTACTTGCTAGTTGATAACCAGTGTTCCTAACCCATGGTCTTCCCCGCTGCCCATTTGTGACTCGTGTTATGAGTTTTCAGCGTTGATAACACACCGTGAACTCCGTACGGTCATGCTTTGTGACACATGCCTTATTTGGTTTGTCACTGTACATGGTTACCACGCCATGTCATTATGTATCGAAGGTCTTTGTGCTTTCTTGTTGACAGCTAGTGTTCCCAAACCATTGTTACCTCCTCTGACTATCAGTGACTTGTGTTGTGAGCTGTAAATGTTGACCACATGAAGTGAAACTCTTTGTTCATGGTCAGTGACATATGCATACTTTGGTTGGTCACTGTGCATTGTAGCCACATTGTGCCACTACACACTGGATGTATTTGTACTTGCTAGTCAATAACTAGTATTCACAAGTCATTATCTTCCACCCTGACCATTTGTGACTCGTGTTATTAGTTGTCAAGGTTTACCACACCTAGTGCCATTATTTGGTCATGGTCTGTGATATTTGCCTCCTTTGGTTGGTCATCGTGCATCATATCCACACAGTGCCACAACGTATTGAAGCTCCTTGTGCTTGCTATTTGATACTCGGTGTTCCCAAACCATTGTTTCCCCCTCTCACCATTTGTGACTCGTATTATGAGTTGTCAACGTTGACCACACACAGCGGATTTCTTTGGTCAAAGGCAGTACATATGCCCACTTTGGTCTGTCCTTGTGCATGGTAGCCACACCGTGCTACTACTGACTGAAGGTCATTGTACGAAGTAGTTAAGAACTGATATTCCCATAGCATTGTTTCATTCCCTGATTGTTTGTGACTCATGTTATGGTTGGTCAACGTTGACCACCCATATTGAAATTATCTGGTCATAGTCAGTGACATATGCCTAGTTTGGTTGTTTGTTGTGCATAGTAGCCACACCGTGCCACTACGTATTGAAGCTATTTGTCTTTCTAGTTGATACATAGGGTTCCCAAACCATTGTCTCTCCCTCTGAAAAATTGTGACTCGTGTTTTGAGTTGTCAATGTTGACCACACATAGTGGACTTCTTCCGTCATAGTCAGTGATATATGCATCCTTTGGTTGGTTACTGTGGACGCTAGCCACACCGTGCCACTACTTGTGGAAAATATTTCTACTTGCTAGTTGATAACTACTGTTCCCAACCCATGGTCTCCCCCACTGACCATTTGTGATGCGTGGAATGAGTTTTCAACGTTGACCAGACACTGTGAAATCCGTTTGGTCATGGTTTCTGACACATGCCTACTTTGGTTTGTCACTGTACATTGTTACCACGCTGTGTCATTACGTATCGAAGGTCTTTGTGCTTTCTTGTTGATAGCTATTGTTCCCGAACCATTGTTACCCCCTCCGACTATCAGTCACTCGTGTTGTGTGTTGTAAATGTTGAGCACATGAAGTTAAATTATTTAGTCATGGTCAGTAGCATAAACATACTTTGGTTGATCACTGTGCATTGTAGCCACACTGTGCCATATTGAAGGTATTTGTACTTGCTAGTCAATAACTAGTATTCACAAATCATTATCTTGTACCCAGACCATTTGTGACTCGTGTTATGAGTTGTCAAGGTTAACTACACTTAGTGCCATTATTTGGTCATGGTCAGTGACATATGCCTACTTTGGTTGGTCATTGTGCATGGTATCCACACCGTGGCACAACGTATTGAAGCTCCTTGTGCTTGCCTTTTGATACTTGGTGTTCCCAAACCATTGTTTCCCCATCTGACCATTTGTGACTCATATTAAGAGTTGTCAATGTTGACCACACACAGCAGATTTCTTTGGTCAAAGGCAGTACATATGCCTACTTTGGTCGTTCATTCTCCATGGTAGCCACACCGTGCTACTTTGGACTGAAGGTCGTAGTACTTGCTAGTTGATAACAGATATTCCCATAGCATTGTTTCCTCCCCTGACCGTTTTTGACTCGTGTTATGGTTGGTCAGCGTTGACCACCAATATTGAAATTCTCTCGTCATGGTCAGTGACATATGCCTAGTTTGGTTATTTGGTGTGCATATTAGCCACACCGTGCCACTAGGTATTGAAGTTCCTTGTCCTTTATAGTCGATACATAGGGTTCCCAAACCATTGTCTCTCCTTCTGACCGTTTTTGACTTGTGTTATGAGTTCTCAATGTTGACCACACATGATGGACTTCTTCGGTCATAGTCCGTGACATATGCATCCTTTGGTTGGTCACTATGCACGCTAGCCACACCGTGCCACTCTTTGTTGAAAATCTTCCTACTTGCTAGTTGATAACTAGTGTTCCCAACCCATGGTTTCCCCCACTGACCAGTTGTGACTCGTGTTATGAGTTTTCAACGCTGACCACACACAGTGAAATCCGCTTGGTCATGGTTTGTGACACATGCCTACTTTGGTTTGTTACTGTACATGGTTACCACACCGTGTCATTACGTATCGAAGGTCTTTGTGCTTTCTTGTTGACAGCCAGTGTTTCCAAACCATTGTTAGCCCCCTCGGACTATCTGTGACCCGTGTTGTGTGTTGTAAACATTGACCACATGAAGTGAAATTTGTTGTTCATGGTCAGTCACATAGCATACTTTGGTTGGTCACAGTGCATTGTAGCCACACTGTGCCACTACATATTGAAGGTATTTGTACTTGCTAGTCGATAACTAGTATTCACAAACCATTGTCTTCCATCCTGACCATTTGTGACTCATGTTATGAGTTGTCAAGGGTTACAACACATAGTGCCATTACATGGTCATGGTCAGTGACATATGCCTACTTTGGTTGGTTATCGTGCATGGTATCCACACTGTGATACAACGTATTGAAGCTCCTTGTGTTTCCTCCCCTGACCATTTGTGACCTGTGGTGTGAGCTGCCAAAGTTTACCACACTTAGTGACATTATTTGGTCATGGTCAGTGACATATGCCTACTTTGGGTGGTCATCGTCCATGGTATCCATACCGTGCCACAACATATTGAGGGTCCTTGTGCTTGCTTGCTGATACCTGGTGTTCCCAAACCATTGTCTCCCCCTCTGACCATTTGTGACTCCTGTTATGAGTTGTCAATGCTGACCACACATAGCGGATTTCTTTGGTCAAAGGTAGTACATATGCCTACTTTGGTCGGTCATTGTGCATGGTAACCACACCGTGCTTATACTGATTGAAGTTCACTGTACTTGCTAGTTGAGAACTGAGATTCACAGACCATTGTTTCCCCGTCTGACCCTTTGTGACTCGTGTTATGGTTGGTGAATGTTGACCACCCATATTGAAAATCTTTCATCATGGTCGGTGACATATGCGTAGTTTGGTTGTTTGGTGTGCATAGTAGCCACACCGTGCCACTAAGTATTGAAGTATTTGTCCTTTCTAGTCAATACATAGGGTTCCCAAATCATTGTCTCTCCCTCTGACCATCTGTGACTCGTGTTATGAGTTGTCAATGTATACCATACATAGTGGACTTCTTCGGTCATAGTCAGTGACGTGTGCATCCTTTGGTTGGTCACTGTGCACGCTAGCCACACCATGCCACTACTTGTTGAAAACATTTCTACTTGCTAATTCATAACTAGTGTTCCCAACCCATGGTTTCCCACACTGATGATTTGTGACTCGTGTTATGAGTTTTCAACGTTGACCACACACTGTGAAATCCATTTGGTCATGGTTTGTGATGCATGCCTACTGTGGTCTGTCACTGTACATGGTTACCACACCGTGTCATTACGTATCGAAGGTCTTTGTGCTTTCTTGTTGACAGCTAGTATTCCCAAACCATTGTAAGCCCCCCTGTGCCTATCTGTGACCCGTCCTGTGAGTTGTAAATGTTGACCACATGAAGTGAAATTCTTTGTTCTTGGTCAGTGACATATGCATACTTTGGTTGGTCACTCTACATTGTATCCACACTGTGCCACTACATATTGAAGGTATTTGTACTTGCTAGTCGATAACTAGTATTCACAAACCATTATCTTCCACCCTGACCATTTGTGGCTCTTCTTATGAGTTGTCATGGTTTACCACACCTAGTGCCATTATTTGGTCATGGTCAGTGACATATGCCTACTTTGGTTGGTCATCGTGCATGGTATTCACACCGTGCCGCAACGTATTGAAGCTCCTTGTGCTTGCTTCTTGATACTTGGTATTCCCAACCCATTGTTTCCTCCTTTGACCATTTGTGACTCGTAGTATGAGCTGTCAATGTTGACCACACACAGCAGATTTCTTTGGTCAAATGCATAACATATGCCTACTTTGGTCGATCACTGTGCATGGTAGCCACACCGTGCTACTACGGACTGACGGTCGTTGTACTTGCTAGTTCAGGACTGATATCCCCATAGCATTGTTTCCTTTCCTAACCGTTTTTGACTCGTGTTGTGGTTGGTCAACGTTGACCAGCCATATTGAAATTCTCTGGTCATGGTCAGGGACATATGCCTAGTTTGGTTGTTTGGTGTGCACAGTAGCCACACCGTGCCACTACGTATTGAAGTCCCTTGTCCTTTCTAGTGGATACATATGGTTCCTAAACAATTGTTTCTCCCTCTGACCATTTGTGACTCGTGTTGTGAGTTGTCAATGTTGACCACACATAGTGGACTTCGTCAGTCATAGTCAATGACATATCCATCCTTTGGTTGGTCACCGTGCACGCTAGCCACGCCGTGCCACTACTTGTTGAAAATATTTCTACTTTCAAGTTGATTACTAGTGTTCCCAACCCATGGTTTTCCCCACTGACCAGGTGTGACTCGTGTTATGGGTTCTCAACGTTGACCACACACTGTGAAATCCGTTTGGTCATGGTTTGTGACACATGCCTACTTTTGTTTGTCACTGTACATGGTCACCACGCCGTGTCATTACGTATCAAAGGTCTTTGTGCTTTCTTGTTGACAGCTAGTGTTCCCAAACCATCGTTAGCCCTCTCTGACTATCTGTGACCCATTTTGTGAGTTGTAAATGTTGACCACATGAAGTGATATTCGTTGTTCATGGTCAGTGACACATGCATACTTTGGTTGGTCACTGTGCATTGTAGCCACACTTTGCCACTACATGTTGAAGGTATTTGTACTTGCTAGTCGATAACTAGTATTCAAAAACCAGTATCTTCCACCCTGACCATTTTTGACTTGTTTTATGAGTTGTCAAGGTTTACAACACTTAGTGCCATTATTTGGTCATGGTCAGTGACATATGCCTACTTTGCTTGGTCATCGTGCATGGTATCCACAATGTGCCACAACGCATTGAAGCTCCTTGTGCTTGCTATTTGATACTCGGTGTTCCCAAACCATTAATTCCCCCTCTGACCATTTGTAACTCGTATTATGAGTTGTCAACATTGACCACACACTGCGGAATTTTTTTGGTCAAAGGCAGTACATATTCCTACTTTCGTCGGTCATTGTGCATGGTAGCCACGCCGTGCTACTACTGAATGAAGGTCGTTGATAACTGATATTCCCATGGCATTGTTTCATCCCCTGAACGTTTGTGACTCGTGTTATGGTTGGTCAATGTTGACCATCCATATTGAAATTATCTGGTCATGGTCAGTGACATATGCCTAGTTTGGTTGTTTGGTGTGCACAGTAGCCACACCGTGCCACTACGTATTGAAGTTCTTTGTCCTTTCTAGTCAATACATAGGCTTCCCAAACCATTGTCTATCCCTCTGATCATTTGTGACTCGTGTTATGAGTTGTCAATGTTAACCACATATAGTGGACTCCTTCGGTCATAGTCAGTGACATATGCATCCTTTGGTTGGTCACTGTGCACGCTAGCCACACCGTGCCACTACTTGCTGAAAATCTGTCTACTTGCTTGTAGATAACTAGTGTTCCCAACCCATAGTCTCCCCCACTGACCATCTGTGACTCGTGGTATGAGTTCTCAATGTTGACCACACACTGTGAAATCCGTTTGGTCATGGTTTGTAACACATGCCTACTTTGGTTTGTCACAGTACATTGTTACCACGCCGTGTCATTACGTAATGAAGGTCTATGTGCTTTCTTGTTGACAGCTTGTGTTCCCAAACCATTGTTACTCCCTCTGACTATCAGTGACTCGTGTTGTGAGTTGTAAATATTGACCACATGAAGTGAAATTCTTGGTTCATGGTCAGTGACATATGCAAGCTTTGGTTGGTCACTGTGTATTGTAGCCACACCGTGCCACTACATATTGAAGGTATTTGTACTTGATAGTCAATAACTAGTACTCACAACTCATTATCTTCCACCCTGACCATTTGTGACTCATGTTATGAGTTGTCAAGGTTTACCACACTTAGTGCCATTATTTTGTCATGATCAGTGACATATGCCTACTTTGGTTGGTCATCGTGCATGGTATCCACACCGTGCCACAACGTATTGAAGCTTCTTGTGCCTGCTTTTTGATACTTGGTGTTCCCAAACATTGTTTCCCCTTCTGACCATCTGTGACTCGTATTTTGAGTTGTCAATGTAGACCACACATAGCGGGTTTCTTTGCTCAAGGGCAGTACATATGCCTTACTTTGGTTGTTCATTGTGCATGGTAGCCACACTGTGCTACTACTGACTGAAGGTCCTTGTACTTGCTAGTTGAGAACTGATATTCCCATAGCATTGTTTTGTCCCCTGACCGTTTTTTACTCCTGTTATGGTTGGTCAACGTTGACCACCCATGTTGAAATTCTCTCGTCATGGTCAGTGACATGTGCCTAGTTTGGTTGTTTGGTGTGCACATTAGCCACATCGTGCCACTACGTATTGAAGTTCGTTGTCCTTTCTAGTTGATACATAGGGTTCCCAAACCATTGTCTCTCCCTCTGAACATTTGTAACTCGTGTTATGAGTTGTCAATGTTGACCACACATAGTGGACTTCTTCAGTCATAGTGAGTGACATATGCATCCTTTGGTTGGTCACTGTGCACGCTAGCTACACCGTGCCACTACTTGTTGAAAATATTTCTCCTTGCTAGTTGATAACTAGTGTTCCCAACCCATGGTCTCCCCCACTGACCATTTGTGACTCGTGGTATGAGTTTTCAACGTTGACCACACACTGTGAAATCCGTTTGGTCATGGTTTGTGACACATGCCTACTTTGGCTTGTCACTGTACATTGTTCTCACGCCGTGTCATTACGTATCGAAGGTCTTTGTGCTTTCTTGTTGACAGCTAGTGTTCCCAAACCATTGTTACCCCCTTTGACTATCAGTGACTCGTGTTGTGAGTTGTAAATGATGACCACATGAAGTGAAATTCTTAGTTCATGGTCAGTGACATATGCATACTTTGGTTGGTCACTGTGCATTCTAGCCACACTGTGCCACTACATATTAAAGGTATTTGTACTTGCTAGCCAATAACTAGTATTCACAAAGCATTATCTTCCACCGTGACCATTTGTGACTCGTGTTTTGAGTTGTCAAGGTTTACCACACTTCCTGCCATTATTTGGTCGTGGTCTGTGACATATGCCTACTTTTGTTGATCATCGTGCATGGTATCCACACCATGCCACAACGTATTGAAGCTCCTTGTGCTTGCTATTTGAAACTCGGTGTTCCCAAACCATTGTTTCCCCCTCTGACCATTTGTGACTCGTATTAAGAGTTGTCAACGTTGACCAGACACAGCGGATTTCTTTGGTCAAAGGAAGTACATATGCCTACTTTGGTCGGTCATTGTGCATGGTAACCACACCATGCTACTACTGGCTGAAGGTCATTGTACTTGCTACTTGATAACTGATATTCCCATAGCATTGTTTCCTCCCGTTACCGTTTGTGACTCGTGGTATGGTTGGTCAACGTTGACCACCCATGTTGAAATTATTTGGCCGTGGTCAGTGACATATGCCTAGTTTGGTTGTTTGGTGTTCATATTAGCCACACGCTGCCACTTTGTATTGAAGTTATTTGTTCTTTCTAGTTGATACATAGGGTTCCCAAACCATATTCTCTCCCTCTGACCATTTGTGACTCGTGTTACGAGTTGTCAATGTTGACCACACATAGTGGACTTATTCGATTATAGTCAGGGACATATGCATCCTTTGGTTGGTCATTGTGCATGCTAGCCACACCGTGCCACGAATTGTTAAAAATATTTCTACTTGCTAGTTGATAACTAGTTTTCCCAACCCATGGTCTCCCCCACTGACCATTTGTTACTCGTTTCATGAGTTTTCAACGTTGACCACACACTGCGACATCCGTTTGGTCATGGTTCGTGACACATGCCAACTTTGGTTTGTCACTGTACATGGTTACCACACCGTGTCAGTACGTATCAAAGGTCTTTGTGCTTTCTAGTTGATAGCTAGTGTTCCCAAACCATTGTTACCCCCTCTGACTATCAGTGACTCCTGTTGTGAGTTGTCAACGCTGACCACAAGAAGTGAAATTCATTGGAATTTGTTGGTCATGGTCAGTGACATATGCATACTTTGGTTGGTCACTGTGCATGGTAGCCACGCTGTGCCACTACATATTGAAGGTATTTGTACTTGCTAGTCGATAACTAGTATTCATAAACCATTATCTTCCACCTTGACCATTTGTGACTCGTGTTATGAGTTGTCAAATTTTACCACACTTAGTGACATTATTTCTTCTTGGTCAGTGACATATGCCTACTTTGGTTGGTCATCATGCATGGTATCCACAACGTGCCACAACGTATTGAAGGCCCTTGTGCTTGCTAGCTGATACCTGGTCTCCCAAACCATCGTCTCCCCCTCTGACCATTTATGACTCCTGTTATGAGTTGTGAATGCTGATCACTCACAGCAGATATCTTCGGTTAAAGGTAGTACATATGCCTACTTTGGTCAGTCATTGTGCATGGTAGCCACACCGTGCTACTACTGACTGAAGGTCGTTGTACTTGCTAGTGGAAAACTGATATTCCCGAACCATTGTTCCCCCCCCCTCCCTCTGACCATTTGTTACTCGTGTTATGGGTGGTGAACGTTGACCATCCATATTGAAATTCTTTGGTCATGGTCAGTGACATATGCCTAGTTTGGTTGTTTGGTGTGCATAGTAGCCACACCGTGCCACTATGTATTGAAGTTCCTTGTCCTTTCTAGTTGATACGTATGGTTCCCAAACCATTGTCTCTCCCTCTGACCATTTGTGACTCGTGTTATGAGTTGTCAACGTTGACTACGCGTACTGGATTTTTTCGCTCATAGTCAGTGACATATTAATCCTTTGGTTGGTCACTGTGCACGCTAGCCAAACCGTCCCACTTCTTGTTGAAATTCTTCGTACTTGCTGGTTGACAACTAGTGTTTCCAATCCATTGTTTCCCCATCTTACCACTTGTGACTCGTTTTATGAGTTTTGAATATTGACCACACATTGTGAAATTCATTTGGTCATGGTTAGTGACATATGCCTACTTTGGTTTGTCAATGTACATGGTTACCACGCCATGTCACTACATATTTAAGGTATTTGTGCTTTCGAGTTAATAGCTATTGTTCCCAAACCATTGTTACCCCTTTTACTATATGTGACTCTTGTTGGGAGTTGTCAACGCTGACCACATTAAGTGAAATTTGTTGGTCATGGTCAGTGACATATGCATACTTTGGTCGGTCACTGTGTACGCTAGCCGCACCGTGCCACTACTTGTTGAAAATATTTCTACTTGCTAGTTGATAACTAGTGTTCCCAACCCATTGTTTCCCCCCTGTCCATTTGTGACTAGTGTTTTGCGTTTTCATTGTTGACCACACACTCTGAAATCCGTTTGGTCATGGTTAGTGACATATGCCTACTTTGGTTTGTCATTGTACATGGTTACCACGTCGTGTCACTACATATCAAAGGTCTTTGTGCTTTCTTGTTGATAGATAGTGTTCCCAAACCATTGTTACACCCTCTGAATGTATATGACTCGTGTTGTGAGTTGTCAACATTGACCACATGAAGTGAAATTCTTTGTTCATGGTCAGTGACATATGCATACTTTGGTTGGTCACTGTGCATTGTAGCCACACTGTGCCACTACATGTTGAAGGTATTTGTACTTTCTAGTCAATAACTAGTATTGAGGAACCATTATCTTCCACTCCGACCATTTGTGACTCGTGTAATGAGCTGTCAAAGTGTACCACACATGGTGACATTATTTGGTCAAGGTCAGTGACATATGCCTACTTTGGTTGGTCATCCTGCATGATATCCACACTGTGCCACAACGTATTGAAGCTCCTTGTGCTTGCTACTTGATACTCTGTGTTCCCAAACCATTGTTTCCCCCTCTGACCATTTGTGACTCGTATTATGAGTTGTCGGCGTTCACCACACACATCGGATTTCTTTGGTCAAAGACAGTACATATGCCTACTTTGGTTGGTCATTTTGCATGGTAGCCACACTGTGCTACTACTGACTGAAGGTCGTTGTACTTGCTAGTTGAGAACTGATATTCCCATATCATTCTTTCTTCCCCTGACCGTTTGTGACTCGTGTTATGGTTGGTCAACATTGACCACCCATATTGAAATTATCTGGTCATGGTCAGTGACATATGCCTAGTTTGGTTGTTTGGTGTGCACAGTAGCCACACCGTGCCACTACGAATTGAAGTTCTTTGTCCTTTCTAGTTGATACACAGGGTTCCCAAACCATTGTGTCTCCCTCTGACCATTTGTGACTCGTGTTATGAGTTGTCAATGTTGACCACACATAGTGGACTTCTTCGGTCATAGTCAGTGACATATGCATTCTTTGGTTGGTCACTGTGCACGCTAGCCACACCGTGCCACTACTTGTTGAGAATCCTTCTACGTGCTAGTTAATAACTAGTGTTCCCAACCCATGGTCTCCCCGAGTGACCATTTGAGACTCGTGGTATGAGTTTTCAACGTTGACCACGCACTGTGAATCCGTTTGGTCATGGTTTGTGACACATGCCTACTCTGGTTTGTCAATGTACATGGTTACCACGCCGTGTCATTACGTATCGAAGGTCTTTGTGCTTTCTTGTTGACACCTAGTGTTCCCAAACCATTGTTACCCCCTCTGACTATCAGTGACTCGTGTTGTGAGCTGTAAATGTTGATCGCATGAAGTGAAATTCTTTGTTCATGGTCAGTGACATATGCATACTTTGGTTGGTCACTGTGCATTGTAGCCACACTATGCCACTACATATTGAAGGTATTTGTACTTGCGAGTCAATAACTAGTATTCAGAAATCATTACCTTCCACCCTGACCATTTGTGACTCGTGTTATGAGTTTTCAAGGTTTACCACACTTAGTGCCATTATTTGGTCATGGTCAGTGACATTTGCCTACTTTGGTTGGTCATTGTGCATGGTATCCACACCGTGCCACAACGTATTGAAGCTCCCTGTGCTTGCTTTTTAATACTTGGTGTTCCCAAACCATTGTTTCCCCCTCTGACCATTTGTGACTCATATAATGAGTTGTCAATGTTGACCACACACAGCAGATTTCTTTGGTCAAAGGCAGTACATATGCCTATTTTGGTCGTTCATTGTGCATGGTAGCCACACCGTGCTACTACTGACTGAAGGTCGTTGTACTTGCTAGTTGAGAACTGATATTCCCATAGCATTGTTTCCTCCCCTGACTGTTTTTGACTCGTGTTATGGTTTGTCAACGTTGACCACCCATATTGAAATTCTCTCGTCATGGTCAGTGACATATGCCTAGTTTGGTTCTTTGGTGTGCATATAAGCCACACCGTGCCACTACGTATTGAAGTTCCTTGTCCTTTCTATTTGACATAGAGGGTTCCCAAACCATTGTATCTCCTTCTGACCATTTGTGACTCGTGTTATGAGTTGTCAATGTTGACCACACATAATGGACTTCTTCGGTTATAGTCAGTGACATATGCATCCTTTGGTTGGCCACTGTGTACGCTAGCCACACCGTGGTACTACTTGTGGAAAACCTTCCTACTTGCTAGTTGATAACTAGTGTTCCCAACCCATGGTTTCCCCCACTGACCAGTTGTGACTCGTGTTATGAGTTTTCAACGATGACCACACACTGTGAAATCCGTTTGGTCATGGTTTGTGACACATGCCTACTTTGGTTTGTTACTGTACATGGTTACCACGCCGTGTCATTACGTATCGAAGGTCTTTGTGCTTTCTTGTTGACAGCNTGGACTTCTTCGGTCATAGTCAGTGACATATGCATCCTTTGGTTGGTCACTGTGCACGCTAGCCACACCGTGCCACTACTTGTTGAAAATCTTTCTACTTGCTAGTTGATAACTAGTGTTCCCAACCCATGGTTTCCCCCACTGACCAGTTGTGACTCGTGTTATGAGTTTTCAACGATGACCACACACTGTGAAATCCGTTTGGTCATGGTTTGTGACACATGCCTACTTTGGTTTGTTACTGTACATGGTTACCACGCCGTGTCATTACATATCGAAGGTCTTTGTGCGTTCGTATCGACCATTGTTAGCCCCCTCTGACTATCTGTGACCCGTGTTGTGCGTTGTAAATGTTGACCACATGAAGTGAAATTCATTGTTCATGGTCAGTCACATATGCATACTTTGGTTGGCCACAGTGCATTGTAGCCACACTGTGCCACAACATATTGAAGGGATTTGTACTTGCTAGTCGATAACTAGTATTCACAAACCATTACATTCCACCCAGACCATTTGTGACTCGTTCTATGAGTTGTCAAGGTTTACCACACTTAGTGCCATGATTTGGTCATGGTCAGTGACATATGCCTACTTTGGTTGGTCATCGTGCATGGTATCCACACTGTGCCACAGCGTATTGAAGCTCCTTGTGCTTGCTATTTGATACGTGGTGTTCCCAAACCATAGTTTCACCCTCTGACCATTTATGACTTGTATTATGAGTTGTCAATGTTGACCACACATACTGGGTTTCTTTGCTCAAAGGCAGTATATATGCCTACTTTGGTCGATCATTGTGCATGGTTGCCACACCGTGCTACTACTGACTGAAGGTCGTTGTACATACTCGTTGAGAACTTATATTCCCATAGCATTGTTTCCTCGACTGACCGTTTTTGTCTCGTGTTATGGTTGGTCAACGTTGACCACCCATATTGAAATTCCATGCTCATGGTCAGTGACATATGCCTAGTTTGGTTTCTTGGTGTGCATTTTAGCCACACCGTGCCACTACGTATTGAAGTTCTTTGTTCTTTATAGTCGATACATAGGGTTTCCAAATCATTGTCTCCCCCTCTGACCAACTGTGACTCGTGTTATGAGTTGTCAATGTTGACCATACATAGTGGACTTCTTCATTCATAGTCAGTGGCATATGCATCCTTTGGTTGGTCACTGCGCACGCTAGCCACACCGTGCCACTGCTTGTTGAAAATATTTCTACTTGCTAGTTGATAACTAGTGTTCCCAGTCCATGGTTTCCACCACTGACCATTTGTGACTCGTGTTATGAGCCTTCAACGTTGACCACACACTGTGAAATTCGTTTGGTCATGGTTTGTGACACATGCCTACTTTGGTTTGTCAATGTACATTTTTACCACGCCGTGTTATTACGTATCGAAGGTCTTTGTGCTTTCTTGGTGACAGCTAGTGTTCCCAAGCCATTGTTACCCCTCTGACTATTTGTGACCCGAGTTGTGGGTTGTAAATGTTGACCACATGAAGTGAAACTCTTTGTTCATGGTCAGTGACACATGCATACTTTGGTTGGTCACTGTGCATTGTAGCCACACTGTGCCACTACATATTCAAGGTATTTGTACTTGGTAGTCAATAACTAGTACTCACAAATCATTATCTTCCACCCTGACCATTTGTGACTCGTGTTATGAGTTGTCAAGGTTTACCACACTTACTGCCATTATTTGGTCATGGTCTGTGACATATGCCTACTTTGGTTGGTCATCGTGCATGGTATCCACACCATGACACAACGTATTGAAGCTCCTTGTGCTTGGTTTTTGATACTCGGTGTTCCCAAACCATTGTTTCCCCCTACGACCATTTGTGACTCGTATTATGAGTTGTCAACGTTGACCAGACACAACGGATTTCTTTGGTCAAAGGCAGTACATATGCCTACTTTGGTCGGTCATAGTGCATGGTAGCCACACCGTGCTACTACTGGCTGAACGTACTTGCTACTTGAGAACTGATATTCCCATGTCATTGTTTCCTCCCCTTACCATTTGTGACTCGTGTTATGGTTGGTCAACGTTGACCACCCATGTTAAAATTATTTGGTCGTGGTCAGTGACGTATGCCTGGTTTGGTTGTTTGGTGTGCATATTAGCTACACAGTGGCACTACGTATTGAAGTTCTTTGTCCTTTCTAGCTGATACACAGGGTTCCAAAACCATTGTCCCTCCCTCTGACCATCTGCGACTCGTGTTATGAGTTGTCAATGTTGACCACACATAGTGGACTTCTTTTGTTATAGTCAGAGACATATGCATCCTTTGGTTGGTCACTGTGCATGCTAGCCACACCGTGCCACTACTTGTTGAAAATATTCATACTTGTCAGTTGATAACTAGTGTTCCCAACCCATGGTCTCCCCCACTGACCATTTGTGACTCGTTTCATGAGTTTTCAACGTTGACCACACACTGTGGCATCCGTTTGGTCATTGTTCGTGACACATGCCTATTTTGGTTTGTCACTGTACATGGTTTCCACGCCGTGTCACTACGTATCGAAGGTCTTTGTGCTTTCTAGTTGATAGCTAGTGTTCCCAAACCATTGTTACCCCCTGTGACTATCAGTGACTCGTGTTGTGAGTTGTCAACGCTGACCACATGAAGTGGAATTCGTTGGTCATGGTCAGTGACATATGCATACTTTGGTTGGTCACTGTGCATGGTAGCCACGCTGTGCCACTACATATTGAAGGTATTTGTAATTGCTAGTTGATAACTAGTATGCACAAACCATTATCTTCCACCCTGACCATTTGTGACTCGTGTTATGAGTTGTCGAATTTTACCACACTTAGTGACATTATTAGGTCTTGGTCAGTGACATATGCCTACTTTGGTTGGTCATTGTGCATGGTATCCACACCGTGCCACAACGTATTGAAGGTCCTTGTGCTTGCTAGCTGATACCTGTTACATATTGCCGAGTGCCATGCCCTGGAGTTACCGTCTTCTGGGAGACGGCTCCAGATCATTGTACAGTGCATGTTTGCATGCAAGGATGGATGTTTCAGAAGCTAGAGGACAAGTTGGACCCGCTGCAATTTGAATCGCAGCAATCGGCTAAGAATTGAGGGAGTTATGGTCCGTCAAAGTTGGGAGGTGGTGCTGGCCGTCCGGGTTCGGACAGCAGACTTGGTACCGACCGAAAAGTGATCCGGCGGTGACCAGTTCGACTCCCACCACGCACACCATAGCCGAGGCGCCCCTTGGGGGATGCTAGCAGCAATATCCCATGGTTCATAGGAGCCATGTGCACTTCGGGATGGCGGTCTGATGCTTCATTGAGGTCCAGGGCGCTTCGGACACCCGCCACTCACGCTAGTGCTCTGTCAGGGACAGAGACTCAATGATGCACTCCGAATCGCGTATCTGGCGCTATGGTGGTCTAAATCGCACGCAATTTGGTGCGTTGCAAAGCTTGTGACTAGCACTCTAACTTTTCTGATGTGGTTTGTGTCCAGTAATCCACTCAAAATTTATCCCCAGCCCTTCGAACTTTGGGTGTTGCTGAATTCCGTTAGATTTCCGCTCACATAGTGTGTGGCGACCATAAAGCACACACTTCGTCTAAGACTGCTGCCCAAAAGAGTTGTGAACCTCAGAACATGGTCAGGCCACGTTGGAAGCACATTTGCAACAAAGGGTTATGGGCCAACAGCCCTGACCGGTCTCAAACGTTCACGGCTTCCGTGGCGGACAGGAGGAGCGTCTCGGACAACCTCGCTGTCAACGTCTGACGACCCGGGTAGCAGAAGCGCAACATGGCGCTGAGAACGGAGTCGCATCTGATCCAGAAGTATGCGGGTGGCCCTGGCTTTGGGTTGTGGAGGTGGCAGTTTGAGATCTACCTCACACACAAGGGGCTACTCGACGTGATGAAGGGCACGGAGGTTCTCGATGAGAAGACTGCAACAGACGAAGAGAAGCAGGCCTTCGGAAAGAAAAATACCGAGGCGCTCATGCTCGCTGTCGTCTACTGCCGAGAACCAGTGGGGATACTTCCAAGGCAGCGCGCTGGCTGCCGAGGCATGGCGAAAGCTTTGCACCATCCACCAATCGACGTCGCTTGCAAACCGGATCTTCGCGATGAAGCGGCTTCTAACGGTGAGGATCGAGGAGGGCGAGGACATCCTCACCGCCATGCAGCAGATTGAGTCACTCGCCTCGCAATGCAACGATGTGGGGTGGAAGGTTGACTCTCAGCTGCAGGCGATGGCTCTCCTCATGGCTCTACGTGACAGTTGGAGCCCCCTCATTACCGTCCTTGGTGGATGGGCGGAGGACAAGCTGACCTTTGGCGCAGTCGCCGAGTATATCCGCAACGAGGCGCAACGTCGCAGTGGCGGTGAGGCCTCGTCATCCTCATCGGCCCTGGTTACCAAAACGCGTGGTGGCGGCAGTGGCGGCAAGGGAGGCGGCGGAAAGGGTGGCGGCAAGAAGGGCGCCAAGAAAGGTGCGTGCCACAATTGTGGCAAGGAGGGCCATTGGGCCCGTGAGTGCCCGCAAGGACGCCAAAGGCAAGAAGNTTTGGCGCAGTCGCCGAGTATATCCGCAACGAGGCGCAACGTCGCAGTGGCGGTGAGGCCTCGTCATCCTCATCGGCCCTGGTTACCAAAACGCGTGGTGGCGGCAGTGGCGGCAAGGGAGGCGGCGGAAAGGGTGGCGGCAAGAAGGGCGCCAAGAAAGGTGCGTGCCACAATTGTGGCAAGGAGGGCCATTGGGCCCGTGAGTGCCCGCAAGGACGCCAAAGGCAAGAAGGCGCTCCTCAACGGCACCACAAACCATAACCTCAAAGTGGCCAACAGGCGGTGCCTGGATTCCGGCGCCGAGGAGCACACCCAAGTGGAGAAGGTGGGATTCGTCCGCTACTCCAAATCTGCCAAGTCTATGGTGGTCGTGAACGACAAAGTCGAGCCTGCGGCCGGCCAAGGAGACGTTGAGGTGGAGGTGGAGGTGAACGGTAAGAAAATGCTGCGTGTCATCTGTGATGTGCAACATGTCCCCGGCCTGGCTGACATTCTAAGTGTTAGTCGCTTGACGGATAAGTGGTATGAGGTGCTCTTCCGCAGGAAAGGCGCAGTGGTGCGCATGGACGGCGACGGCGAAGTCGTGCTGGAGGCAAAGGGCGAGGGCGGTCTCTACATCGTGGAACCAAAGGTGATCCCCGCAGCAGCAGACGCAGGAGATTCGCAAGAGAGTGCCGTCAACCTGGCCAAAGGAGGGGGAGCTGATCTGGAGCTCTGGCACCGGCGGCTGGGGCATTCGTCGCCCGGGGTCGTGAAGGAGATGGCGAAGCGCGACATGGTCCGTGGCCTCGACATCATCGGTGCAGCAGACGCGGTAGCAGATGCAGCAGCGCACAAAAAGTGCGAGCCTTGCATTTTGGGCAAGGCAAGGCGCAAGCCGTTCAATGAGAACGTGGGGCGCGCCCAAGACCTGCTGGAGATCCTGCACAGTGATGTGTGCGGACCGTTCAAAACGCCGTCAAAAGGCGGCGCGCGGTACTTTGTCACCTTCATCGATGACTGTAGCAGAAAACTCTACGTGTACTTCATGAAGCGGAAGGGCATGGTGCTGGACCGGCTGAAGGCGTACGTTGCCGCGGTGGAGAGGCAGACTGGCCGCAAGGTCAGAGCGCTACGTAGCGACAATGGCGGAGAGTGCGTGGGCTGCAGTGGGTGGCTAAAGGAGCAGGGCATCAAGTGGGAGCACACAACTCCCTACTCGCCACAATCTAATGGTGTGGCGGAGCGAGCAAACCAGACGTTGCTGAACATGGTGCGTACGATGCTCGTGGACACGAGATTGCCGCGGAGCTTCTGGGCGGAAGCGGTTCGTACGGCAAGCTACACCATCAACCTGACCCCGACAGCGGTGCTGAAGGGGAAGAGCGGCTGGAAGACGCTGCAGGAGGTATGGAGTGGGCGCAAGCCAAGTGTGGTGCACCTGAAGGTCTGCGGGTGCAAGGCGCACGCGATGGTGCAGGCGGCATAACGGCGCGATGGAAAACTGGACCCACGCGCCAAGCCGTGTCTCTTCCTTGGCTACGAGAGTGCGCTTAAGGCGTACTGGCTCTACGACGTGAGCAAGGAGGAGATCTTCAGCAGCCATGACGTTGAATTTGACGAGCACCAGACCTACAGCAGTAGCAGCAGTGACATCGGCGTGGTGGACTCTCCAAAGCAGGGGGAGAGGTTCCAGCTCCTAGCCAATGAGGACGAGCCGGCAGACGCCGACACTGACAAAGAGTCTTCGGTAAGCGACGGCGCTGGGGTGCAACAGGGCGGCGGTGCAAACGCAGGTGTCGCAGAGGCACAGGACGCAGCAGCCAATGCAGAGGAGGCCAAGGACGTGAATGGGGCTGCCAAGGAGCAGCAACAGGACCAGCCGCAGGCGTCACCAAAATCACCACGACGTAGCCGAAGGCAGCGGAATGCGGCAAAACGGTATGACGCAGCAATGGATAGCTGGATCGGCATGGCGCGGTGCATGATGGCAGCCGCAGCGGAGCCAAAAACCGTGCAAGAGGCGCTTGCACGACCTGAAGCGGAGCAGTGGGACGCAGCTATCAAGTCAGAGCTTGCGTCCATTGCCGAGAACGACACTTGGGAGCTTGTGGATCGGCCGAAAGACGCCAAGGTCATTGGCTCCAAGTGGGTCTTCAAAACGAAGTACAACAAGGAAGGTACAGTGGAGAAGTACAAGGCGCGGCTGGTGGCAAAGGGGTTTGCACAACGCAAGGGCGAGCACTGCGACGCGACGTTCGCCCCTGTCGCCAAGTTCACGAGCATCCGGGCGATCCTCGCGGTGGCAGCTGCCAAGGACATGGAGCTGCACCAAATGGACGTGAAAACTGCGTTCCTGAGCAGCATTCTTGACAAGGCGATCTTCATGGAGGTGCCGGAGGGGGTGGACGCGCCAGAGGGCAAAGTGTGCAAACTGCGCAAGTCCTTGTACGGGCTTAAACAGTCGCCAAGGTGCTGGTACCAACAGATGGATGGCTACATGGCGCAGCTCGGCTTCAAGCGCTGTGAATCTGATCGCAGTGTGTATGTGAGGCGCAACAACCAGCTCCATCAGATCGTCGCACTCTATGTGGACGACCTCATTTTGTGTTCATCTGACCTTCAGGCTCTACAGCAACTGAAGGAGCAGCTAAGCAGAAGATTTCAGATGTCCGACATGGGGGAGTTGGAGTACTACCTCGGGGTGACCATAACACGGAACCGGAGGGCGCGCACTCTTGAGATAGGGCAGGCCAAGTACCTGGCCGAAGTGCTGAAGCGGTACGGCATGGAGGACTGCAAACCGGTTGGCAGTCCGGTCTCCACAAAGTGTGACCCGAGCGCGGAAATGTCGCCGCAAACAAAAGAAGAGCGGGAGGACATGGCGGGGGTGCCGTACCAGTCTGCGGTGGGCAGCCTCATGTATGCCATGGTGGCGACTCGACCGGACCTGGCCTACGCGGTGGGTCAAGTGAGCAGGTACGTGGCCGATCCAGGGCCACTACACTGGCAGGCGGTCAAGCGCATCCTCCGCTACCTGCAGGCGACGCGGCACGCGTGCCTGAGGTTCGACGGCAAGGGGAGGAC
>SZWC01000007.1:674534-712583 GCA_023375785.1 Penium margaritaceum | reverse complement strand
GTGTGACCTGAGCGCGGCAATGTCGCCGCAAACAAAAGAAGAGCGGGAGGACATGGCGGGGGTGCCGTACCAGTCTGCGGTGGGCAGCCTCATGTATGCCATGGTGGCGACTCGACCGGACCTGGCCTACGCGGTGGGTCAAGTGAGCAGGTACGTGGCCGATCCAGGGCCACTACACTGGCAGGCGGTCAAGCGCATCCTCCGCTACCTCCAGGCGACGCGGCACGCGTGCCTGAGGTTCGACGGCAAGGGGAGGACTGACCCCTTGCGTCTGGTCTGCTACACGGATGCAGACTACGCCGGCAACGTGGACAAGCGGAAGTCCACCTCCGGCTACGTGTTCTTCCTCGCAGGTGCAGCGGTCTCGTGGTGCAGCAGAAAACAGGACTGCGTCGCCACCTCCACAGTGGAAGCAGAGTACATCGCGATGGCCGAAGCGGTCAAGGAGGCGGTGTGGCTCCGCAGGCTATTGGGGGAGCTCGGCGTGCCGCAACGGGAGCCTACGGTGGTACAAGAGGACAACACTGGCTCCATCTCACTGACCAACAACCCGACGCAGCACAGGAGGACGAAGCACATTGACGTGCGCTACCACTGTGCGCGCGATATGGTCCAAAAGGGACAGGTTGTGCTACAACGTTGTAGTACAACGCACATGCTCGCGGATTGCTTGACCAAGGCGCAGCCCAGAGATCGGCATGTCCTCAGTGTGGCAGGCCTTGGGCTTACGGGCTATGATGGGCTCAAGAGCGCTATGGAAGATGAGCAGGAGTGAGCAGGGAGGCATCCGGCATGGCAGGAGCAAGGGGGAGATTGTTACATATTGTCCCTTGCAATGCCCTGGAGTTGCCGTCTTCAGGGCGATGGCTCCAGATCCTTGTAGAGTACATGTTTGCATGCATTGATGCATGTTTCAGAAACTAGTGGACAAGCTGGACCAGCTGCAATTTGAATCGCAGCAATCGGCTAAGAATTGAGGGAGTTATGGTCCGTCAAAGTTGGGAGGTGGTGCTGGCCATCCGGGTTTGGACGGCAGACTTGGTACCGACCGAAAAGTGATCCGGCGGTGACCAGTTCGACTCCCACCACGTACACCATAGCCAAGGCGCCCCTTGGGGGATGCTAGCAGCAATATCCCATGGTTCATAGGAGCCATGTGCACTTCGGGATGGCGGTCTGATGCTTCATTGAGGTCCAGGGCGCTTCGGACACCCGCCACTCATGCTAGTGCTCTATCAGGGACAGAGACTCAATGATGCACTCCGAATCCCGTATCGGGCGCTACGGTGGTCTAAATCGCATGCGGCTTGGTGCGTTGGAAAGCTTGTGACTAGCGCTATAACTTTGTTGATGTGGTCCATGTCCAGTAATCCACTCAAAATTGATTTCCAGCCCTTCGAACTTTGGGTGTTGCTGAATTCCGTCAGATTTCTGCTCACATAGTATGTGGCGACCAGAAAGCACACACTTCGTCTAAGACTGCTGCCCAAAAGAGTTGTGAACCTCAGAACGTGTTCAGGCCACATTGGAAGCACATTTCCAACAATACCTGGTGTTCCCAAACCATTGTCTCCCCCTCTGACCATTTTTTACTCCTGTTATGAGTTGTGAATGCTGATCACACACAGCAGATTTCTTTGGTCAAAGGTAGTACATATGCCCCCTTTGGTCGGTCATTGTGCATGGTAGCCACACCGTGCTACTACTGACTGAAGGTCGTTGTACTTGCTAGTTAAAAACTGATATTCCTGAACCATTGTTCCCCCCCCCCCCTCTGACCATTTGTTCCTCGTGTTATGGTTGGTGAACGTTGACCATCCATATTGAAATTCTTTGGTCATGGTCAGTGACATATGCCTAGTTTGGTTGTTTGGCGTGCATAGTATCCACACCGTGCCACTATGTATTCAAGTTCCTTGTCCTTTCTAGCTGATACATATGGTTCCCAAACCATTGTCTCTCCCTCTGTCCATTTGTGACTCATGTTATGAGTTGTCAACGTTGACTACGTGTACTGGATTTCTTCGCTCATAGTCAGCGACATATTCATCCTTTGGTTGGTCACTGTGCATGCTAGCCAACCCGTCCCACTTCTTGTTGAAATTCTTTGTACTTGCTGGTTGACAACTAGTGTTTCCAATCAATTGTTTCACCATCTCACCATTTGTGACTCGTATTATGAGTTTTCAATATTGACCACACATTGTGAAATTCATTTGGTCATGGTTAGTGACATATGCATACTTTGGTTTGTCAGTGTACATGGTTACCACGCCATGTCACTAATATTAAAGGTTTTTGTGCTTTCGGGTTAATAGCTATTGTCCCCAAACAATTGTTACCCCTTTTACTATATGTGACTCTTGTTGTGAGTTGTCAACGCTGACCACATTAAGTGAAAATTGTTGGTCATGGTCAGTGACATATGCATACTTTGGTTGGTCACTGTGCACGCTAGCCACACTGTGCCACTACTTGTAGAAAATCCTTCTACTTGCTAGTTGATAACTAGTTTTCCCAACCCATTTTTTCCCCCCTGTCCATTTGTGACTCGTGTTTTGCGTTTTCAACGTTGACCACACACTCGAAAATCCGCTTGGTCATGGTTAGTGACACATGCCTACTTTGGTTGGTCACTGTGCATTGTAGCCACACTATGCCACTACATATTGAAGGTATTTGTACTTGCTATTCAATGACTGGTATTCACAAATCATTATCTTCCACCCTGACCATTTGTGACTCGTGTTATGAGTTGTCAAGGTTTACCACACTTAGTGCCATTATTTGGTCATGGTCAGTGACATATGCCTACTTTGGTTGGTCATCGTGCATGATATCCACACTGTGCCACAACGTATTGAAGCTCCTTGTGCTTGCTATTTGATACTCAGTGTTTCCAAACCATTGTTTCCCCCTCTGACCATTTGTGACTTGTATTATGAGTTGTCAGCGTTGACCACACACAGCAGGTATCTTTGGTCAAAGGCAGTATATATGCCTACGTTGGTCGGTCATTGTGCATGGTAGCCGCACCTAGCTACTATTGACTGAAGTTCGTTGTACTTGCTAGTTGAGAACTGATATTCCCATATCATTGTTTCCTCCCCTGACAGGTTTTGTCTCGTGTTATGGTTGGTCAACGTTGACTACCCATATTGAAATTATCTGGTCATGGTCAGTGACATATGCCTAGTTTGGTTGTTTGGTGTGCATAGTAGCCACACCGTGCCACTACGTATTGAAGTTCTTTGTCCTTTCTAGTTGATACATAGGGTTCCCAAACCATTGTGTCTCCCTCTGAACATTTGTGACTCGTTATGAGTTGTCAAGGTTTACCACACTTAGTGCCATTATTTGGTCATGGTCAGTGACATATGCCTAGTTTGGTTGTTTGGTGTGCATAGTAGCCACACCGTGCCACTACGTATTGAAGTTCTTTGTCCTTTCTAGTTGATACATAGGGTTCCCAAACCATTGTGTCTCCCTCTGAACATTTGTGACTCGTTATGAGTTGTCAGTGTTGACCACACATAGTGGACTTCTTCGGTCATCGTCAGTGACATATGCATCCTTTGGTTGGTCATTGTGCACGCTAGCCACACCGTGCCACTACTTGTTGAGAATCTGTCTACTTGCTAGTTGATGACTAGTGTTCCCAAGCCATGGTCTCCCCCAGTGACCATTTGTGACTCGTGGTATGAGTTTTCAACGTTGAACACACACTGTGAAATCCGTTTGGTTGTGGTTTGTGACACATGCCTTCTCTGGTTTGTCAGTGTACATGGTTACCACGCCGTGTCATTAAGTATCGAAGGTCTTTGTGCTTTCTTGTTGACAGCTAGTGTTCCCAAACCATTGTTACCCCCTCTGACTACAAGTGACTC
Source organism: Penium margaritaceum (assembly GCA_023375785.1). Lineage (NCBI taxonomy): Eukaryota > Viridiplantae > Streptophyta > Zygnematophyceae > Desmidiales > Peniaceae > Penium > Penium margaritaceum. Next base: position 708,696 of record SZWC01000007.1, on the reverse strand, counting down.
GTGTTGTGAGTTGTAGATGTTGACCACATGAAATGAAGTTCTTTGTTCATGGTCAGTGACATATGCATACTTTGGTTGGTCACTGTGCATTGTAGCCACACTGTGCCACTACATATTAAAGGGATTTGTACTTGCTAGTCAATAACTAGTATTCACAAATCATTATCTTCCACCCTGACCATTTGTGACTCGTGTTATGAGTTTTCAAGTTTTACCACACTTAGTGCCATTGTCTGGTCATGGTCAGTGATATTTGCCTACTTTGGTTGGTCATTGTGCATGGTACCCACACCGTGCCACAACGTATTGAAGCTCCTTGTGCTTGCTTTTTGATACTTGGTGTTCCCAAATGATTGTTTCCCCTTCTGACCATTTGTGACTCGTATTATGAGTTGTCAATGTTGACCACACACAGCAGATTTCTTTGGTCAAAGGCAGTATATATATGCCTGCTTTGATCGTTCATTGTGCATGGTAGCCACAGCGTGCTTCTACTGACTGAAAGTCGTTGTACTTGCTAGTTGAGAACTGATATTCCCAAAGCATTGTTCCCTTTGTTGAATGTTTTTGACTCGTGTTATGGTTTTTCAACGTTGACCACCCACATTGAAATTCTCTCATCATGGTCAGTGACATATGCCTAGTGTGGTTGTTTGGTGTGCATATTAGCCACACCGTGCCACTACGTATTGAAGTTCCTTGTCCTTTCTAGTTGACACAGAGGGTTCCCAAACCATTGGATCTCCCTCTGACCATTTGTGACTCGTGTTATGAGTTGTTAATGTTGACCATACATAGTGGACTTCTTCAGTCATAGTCAGTGACGTGTGCATTCTTTAGTTGTTCACTGTGTACGCTAGCCACCCTGTGCCACTACTTGTTGAAAATCTTTCTACTTGTTAGTTGGTCACCAGTGTTTCTAATCCATGGTTTCCTCCACTGACCATTTGTGACTCGTGTTATGAGTTTTCAACGTTGACCACACACTGTGAAATCCGTTTGGTCATGGGTTGTGACATATGCCTTATTTGGTTTGTCACTGTACATGGTTACCACATCGTGTCATTACGTATCAAAGGTCTGTGTGCTTTCTTTCTGACAGCTAGCATTCCTAAACCATTGCTGGCCTCCTCTGACTATGTGTGACTCGTGTTGTGACTTGTAAATGTTGACTGCATGAAGTGAAATTCTTTGTTCATTGTCAGTGACATATGCATACTTTCGTTGGTCAGTGTGCATTATAGGCACACCGTGCCACTCAACATTGAAGGTATTTGTACTTGCTAGTCAATAACTAGTATTCACAAACAATTATCTTCCACCATGACCATTTGTGACTCGTGTTATGAGTTGTCAAAGTTTACCACACTTAGTGACATTGTTTGGTCATGGTCAGTGACATATGCCTACTTTGGTTGGTCATCGTGCATGGTATCCACACTGTGCCACAGCGTATTGAAGCTCCTTGTGCTTGCTACTTGATACTTGGTGTTCCCAAACCATTGTTTTCCCCTCTGACCATTTGTGACTTGCATTACGAGTTGTCAATGTTGACCACACATAGCGGGTTTCTTTGCTCAGAGGCAGTACATATGCCTACTTTGGTCGGTCATTGTGCATGGTTGCCACGCCGTGCTACTACTGACTGAAGGTCATTGTACTTTCTCGTTGTGAACTGATATTCCCATAGCATTGTTTCTTCCCTTGACCGTTTTTGTCTCGTGTTATGGTTGGTCAACGTTGACCACCCATATTGAAATTCCATGCTCATGGTCAGTGACATATGCCTGGTTTTGTTGTTTGCTGTGCATATTAGCCACACCTTGCCACTACGTATTGAAGTTCTTTGTTCTTTATAGTCGATACATAGGGTTCCCAAACCATTGTCTCCCCCTCTGACCATTTGTGACTCGTGTTATGAGTTGTCAATGTTGACCACACATAGTGAACTTCTTGGTTCATAGTCAGTGGCATATGCATCCTTTGGTTGGTCACTCTGCACTCTAGCCACACCGTGCCACTACTTGTTGAAAATATTTCTACTTGCTAGTTGATAACTAGTGTTCCCAACCCATGCTTTCCCCCACTGACCATTTGTGACTCGTGTTATGAGTCTTCAACGTTGACCACACACTGTGAAATTCGTTTGGTCATGGTTTGTGACACATGCCTACTTTGGTTTGTCGGTGTACATGGTTACCACACCGTGTCATTACGTATCGAAGGTCTTTGTTCTTTCTTGTTCACAGCTAGTGTTCCCAAACCATTGTTACCCCCTCTGACTATCTGTGACCCGAGTTGTGAGTTGTAAATGTTGACCACATGAAGTGAAATTCTTTGTTCATAGTCAGTGACATATGCATACTTTGGTTGGTCACTGTGCATTGTAGCCACACTGTGCCACTACATATGAAAGGTATTTGTACCTGCTACTCAATAACTAGTATTCACAAACCATTATCTTCCACCCTGACCATTTGTGACTTGTGTTATGAGTTGTCAAGGTTTACAACACTTTGTGCCATTATTTGGTCATGGTTAGTGACATATACCTACTTTGCTTGGTCATCATGCATGGTATCCACACTGTGCCACAATGTATTGAAGCTCCTTGTGCTTGCTTTTTGATATTCGGTGTTCCCAAGCCATTGTTTACCTCCCTGACCATTTGTAACTTGTATTATGAGTTGTCAACGTTGACCACACACAGCGGAATTTGTTTTTGGTCAAAGGCAGTACATATTCCTACTTTCGTCGGTCATTGTGCATGGTAGCCACACCATGCTACTACTGAATGAAGATCGTTGTACCTGCTAGTTGAGAACTGATATTCCCATGGTTTTGTTTCCTCCCCTGACCGTTTGTGACTCGTGTTATGGTTGGTCAACGTTGACCACCCATATTGAAATGATCTGGTCATGGTCAGTGACATATGCCTAGTTTGGTTCTTTGATGTGCATACTAGCCACACCGTGCCACTACGTATTGAAGTTCTTTGTCCTTTCTAGTTGCTACACAGGGTTCCCGAACCCTTGTCTATTCCTCTGACCATTTGTGACTCGTGTTATGAGTTGTCAATGTTGACCACATATAGTGGACTTCTTTGGTCATAGTCAGTGACATATGCATCCTTTGGTTGGTCATTGTGCACGCTAGCCACCCCGTGCCACTACTTGCTGAAACTCTGTCTACTTGCTAATTGATAACTAGTGTTCCAAACCCATGGTGTCCCCCACTGACCATTTGTGACTCGTGGTATGAGTTCTCAATGTTGACCACACACTGTGAAATCCGTTTGGTCATGGTTTGTAATACATGCCTACTTTGGTTTGTCACTGTACAATTTTACCACGCCCTGTCATTATGTATCAAAGGTCTTTGTGCTTTCTTGTTGACAGCTAGTGTTCCCAAACCATTGTTACCCCCTAGGACTATCAGTGACTCGTGTTGTGAGTTGTAAATGTTGACCACATGAAGTGAAATTATTGGTTCATGGTCTGTGACATATGCATACTTTGGTTGGTCACTGTGTATTGTAAGCACACTGTGCCACTACATATTGAAGGTATTTGTACTTGCTAGTCAATAACTAGTATTCACAAATCATTATCTTCCACCCTGACAATTTGTGACTCGTTATGAGTTGTCAAGGTTTACCACACTTAGTGCCATTATTTGGTCATGGTCAGTGACATGTGCCTACTTTGGTTGGTCATCATGCATGGTATCCACACCGTGCCACAATGTATTGAAGCTCCTTGTGCTTGCTTTTTGATACTTGGTGTTTCCAAACCATTGTTTCCCCCTCTGACCATTTGTGACTCGTATTATGAGTTGTCAATGTTGACCACACATAGCGGGCTTCTTTGCTCAAAGGCAGTACATATGCCTTACTTTGGTTGTTCATTGTGCATGGTAGCCACACCGTGCTACTACTGAACGAAGGTCGTTGTACTAGCTAGTTGAGAACTGATATTCCCATATCATTGTTTCCTCCCTAACTGTTTTTTACTCGTGTTATGGTTGGTCAACGTTGACCACCCATATTGAATTTCTCTCCTCATGGTCAGTGACATGTTCCTAGTTTGGTTGATTGGTGTGCATAGTAGCCACACCGTGCCACTACGTATTGAAGTTCCTTGTCCTTTCTAGTCGATACATAGGGTTCCCAAACCATTCTATCTTCCTCCGTTCATTTGTGACTCGTGTTATGAGTTGTCAATGTTGACCACACATGATGGACTTCTTCGGTCATAGTCAGTGACATATGCATCCTTTGGTTGGTCACTGTGCACGCTAGCCACACCGTGCCACTACTTGTTGAAAATCTTCCTACTTGCTAGTTGATAACTAGTGTTCCCAACCCATGGTTTCCCCCACTGACCTGTTGTGACTCGTTTGATGTGTTTTCCATGTTGACCACACACTGTGAAATCTGTTTGGTCATGGTTTGTGACACATGCCTACTTTGGTTTGTTACTATACATGGTTAACATGCTGACATTACGCATCGAAGGTCTTTGTGCTTTCTTGTTGACAGCAAGTGTTCCCAAACCATTGTTACCCCCTCTGACTATCTGTACCCGTGTTGTGAGCTGTAAATGTTGACCACATGAAGTGAAATTCTTTGTTCATGGTCAGTCACACATGCATACTTTGGTTGGTCACAGTGCATTATAGCCACACTGTGCCACTACATATTGACGGTATTTGTACGTGCTAGTCGATAACTAGTATTCACGAACTATTACATTCCACCATGATCATTTGTGACTCGTGTTATGAGTAGTCAAGGTTTACCACACTTAGTGCCATGATTTGGTCATGGTCACTGACATATGCCTACTTTGGTTGGTCATCGTGCATGGTATCCACACCGTGCCACAACGTATTGAAGCTCCTTGTGCTTGCTATTTAATACTCAGTGTTCCCCAACCATTGTTTTCCCCTCTGACCATTTGTGTCTCGTATTACGTGTTGTCGATGTTGACCACACAAAGCGGATTTCTTTGCTCAACGGCAGTACATGTGCCTACTTTGGTCGGTCATTGTGCATGGTAGCCACGCCGTGCTACTACTGACTAAAGGTCGTTGTACTTTCTTGATGAGAACTGATATTCCCATAGCATTGTTTCCTCGCCTGACAGTTTTTGTGTCGTGTTATGGTGGGTCAACGTTGACCACCCATATTGAAATTATCTGGTCATGGTCAGTGACATATGCCTAGTTTGGTTGTTTGATGTGCATAGTAGCCACACCGTGCCACTACGTATTGAAGTTATTTGTCCGTTGTAGTTGATACATGGGGTTCCAAAACCATTGTCTCTCCCTCTGACCATTTGTGGCTCGTGTTATGAGTTGTCAATTTTGACCACACATAGTGGACTTCTTTAGTCATAGTCATTGACATATGCATCCTTTGGTTGGTCAGGGTGCACGCTAGCCACACCGTGCCACTACTTCTTGACAATCTTTCTACTTGCTAGTTGATAACTAGTGTTCCCAACCCATGGTCTCCCCCACCGACCATTTGTGACTCGTGTTATGAGTTTTCAACGTTGACCATACACTGTGAAACCCGTTTGGTCATGGTTTGTGACACATGCCTATATTGGTTGTCACTGTGCATGTTTACCACTCCGTGTCATTACGTATTAAAGGTCTCTATGCTTTCTTGTTCACAGCTAGTGCTCCCAACCCATGGTTACCCCCTCTGACTATCAGTGACTGGTGTTGTGAGTTGTAAATGTTGACCACATGAAGTGAAATTCTTTGTTCATGGTCAGTGACATATGTATACTTTGGTTGGTCAATGTGCATTGTAGCCACACTGTGTCACTACATATTGAAGGTATTTGAAGGCTAGTCAATAACTAGTATTCACAAATCATTATCTTCCAAACTGACCATTTGTGACTCGTGTTATGAGTTGTCAAGGTTTACCCCACTTAGTGCCATTGTTTGGTCATGGGCAGTGACATATGCTTACTTTGGTTGGTCATTGTGCATGGTATCCACACTGTGCCACAACGTATTGAAGCTCCCTGTGCTTGCTATTTGATACTCGGTGTTCCCAAACCATTTTTTCCCTCCTCTGACCATTTCTGACTCGTATTATGAGTTGTCAACGTTGACCACACACAGCAGATTGTTTTGGTCAAAGACAGTGCACATGCCTACTTTGGTCGGTCATTGTGCATGGTAGCCACACCGTGCTACTACTGACTGAAGGTCGTTGTTCTTGCTAGTTGAGAACTGATATTCCCATAGCATTGTTTCCTCCCTTGACCGTTTGTGACTCGTGTTATGGTTGGTCAACGTTGACCACCCATATTGAAATTATCTAGTCATGGTCAGTGACATATGCCTAGTTTGGTTGTTTGGTGTGCATAGTAGCCACACCGTGCCACTACGTATTGAAGTTCTTTGTCCTTTCTAGTTGATATATAGGGTTCCCAAACCATTATCTCTCCCTCTGACCATTTTTAACTCGTGTTATGAGTTGTCAATGTTGACCACACATAGTGGAATTCTTCGGTCATAGTGAGTGACATATGCATCCTTTGGTTGGTCACTGTGCACGCTAGCCACACCGTGCCACTACTTGAAAATCTTTCTACTTGCTAGTTGATAACTAGTGTTCCCAACCCATGGTCTTCCCCACTGACCATTTGTGACTCGTGGTATGAGTTTTCAACGCTGACCACACACTATGAAATCCGTGTGGACATGGTTTGTGACACATGCCTACTTTCGTTTGTCACTGTACATTGTTTCCACGCCGTGTCATTACGTATCGAAGGTCTTTGTGCTTTCTTGTTGACAGCTAGTGTTCCCAAACCATTGTTACCCCCTCTGAATACAGTGACTCATGTTGTGAGATGCAAAGTTGACCACATGAAGTGAAATTCTTTGTTCATGGTCAGTGACATATGTATACTTTGGTTGGTCACTGTGCATTGTAGCCACACTGTGCCATGATACATTAAAGGTATTTGTACTTGCTAGTCAATAACTAGTATTCACAAATCATTATCTTCCACCCTGACCATTTGTGATTCGTGTTATGAGTTGTCACGGTTTACCACACTTACTGCCATTATTTGGTCATGGTCTCTGACATATGCCTACTTTGGTTGGTCATCATGCATGGTATCCACACCATGCCACAATGTATTGAAGCTCATTGTGCTTGCTATTTGATACTCGGTGTTCCCAAACCATTGTTTCCCCCTCTGACCATTTGTGACTCGTATTATGAGTTGTCAATGCTGACCAAACACAGCCGATTTCTTTGGTCAAAGGCAGTACATATGCCTACTTTGGTTGGTCATTATGCATGGTAGCCACACCGTGCAACTACTGGCTGAAGGTCATTGTACTTGCTACTTGAGAACTGTTATTCCCATAGCATTGTTTCCTCCCCTTTACCGTTTGTGACTCGTGTTATGGTTGGTCAGCGTTGACTACCCATGTTGAAATTGTTTGGTCGTGGTCATTGACATATGCCTAGTTTGGTTGTTTGGTGTGCATATTAGCCACGAAGTTCCACTAAGTATTGAAGTTCTTTGTCCTTTCTAGTTGATACATAGGGTTCCCAAACCATTGTCCCTCCCTCTGACCATTTGTGACTCGTGTTATGAGTTGTCAATGTTGACCACACATAGTGGACTTCTTGGGTTAAAGTTAGTGACATATGCATCCTTTGGTTTGTCACTGTGCATGCTAGCCACACCGTGCCACTACTTGTTGAAAATATTTCAACTTCCTGGTTGATAACTAGTGTTCCCACCCCATGGTCTCCCCCCACTGACCATTTGTGACTCGTTTCATGAGTTTTCAACGTTGACCACACACAGTGACATCCGTTTTGTCATGGTTCGTGACACATGCCTACATTGGTTTGTCACTGTACATGGTTACCACGCCGTGTCACTATGTATCGAAGGTTTTTGTGTTTTCTAGTTGATAGCTAGTGTTCCCAAACCATTGTTATTCCCTCTGACTATCAATGTCTCGTGTTGTGAGTTGTCAACACTGACCACATGAAGTGAAATTCGTTGGTCATGGTCAGTGACATATGCATACTTTGGTCGGTCACTGTGCATGGTAGCCACGTTGTGCCACTACATATTGAAGGTGTTTGTACTTGCTAGTCGATAACTAGTATTCACAAACCATTATCTTCCACCCTGACCATTTGTGACTCGTGTTATGAGTTGTCAAATGTTACCACACTTAGTGACATTATTTGGTCTTGGTCAGTGACATATGCCTACTTTGGTTGGTCATTGTGCATGGTATCCACACCGTGCCACAACGTATTGAAGGTCCTTGTGCTTGCTAGCTTATACCTGTTGTTCCCAAACCATTGTCTCCCCCTCTGACCATTTTTGACTCCTGTTATGAGTTGTGAATGCTGATCACACACATCAGATTTCTTTGGTCAAAGGTAGTACATATGCCTACTTTGGTCGGACATTGTGCATGGTATCCACACTGTGCTACTACTGACTGAAGGTCGTTGTACTTGCTAGTTGAAAACTGATATTCCCGAACCATTTTCCCCTCCCCCTCTGACCATTTGTTACTCGTATTATGGTTGGTGAACGTTGACCATCCATATTGAAATTCTTTGGTCATGGTCAGCGACATATGCCTAGTTTGGTTGTTTGGTGTGCATAGAAGCCACACCGTGCCACTATGTATTGAAGTTCCTTGTCCTTTCTAGTTGATACATATGGTTCCCAAACCATTGTCTCTCCCTCTGACCATTTGTGACTCGTGTTATGAGTTGTCAACGTTGACTACGTGTACTGGATTTCTTCGCTCATAGTCAGTGACATATTCATCCTTTGGTTGGTCACTGTGCACGCTAGGCACACCGTCCCACTTCTTGTTGAAATTCTTCGTACTTGCTGGTTGACAACTAGTCTTTCCAATCCATTGTTTCCCCATCTCACCATTTGTGACTCGTTTTCTGAGTTTTCAATATTGACCACACATTGTGAAATTCATTTGGTTATGGTTAGTGACATATGCCTACTTTGGTTTGTCAGTGTACATGGTTACCACGCCATGTCACTACATATTAAAGGTATTTGTGCTTTTGGGTTAATAGCTATTGTTCCCAAACCATTGTTACCCCTTTTACTATATGTGACTCTTGTTGTGAGTTGTCAACGCTGACCACATTAAGTGAAATTTGTTGGTCATGGTCAGTGACATGTGCATACTTTGGTTGGTCACTGTGCACGCTAGCCACACCGTGCGACTACTTGTTGAAAATCTTTCTACTTGCAAGTTGATAACTAGTGTTCCCAACTCATTGTTTCCCCCCTGTCCATTTGTGACTCGTGTTTTGCGTTTTCAACGTTGACCAATCACTCTGAAATCCGTTTGGTCATGGTTAGTGACATATGCCTACTTTGGTTTGTCATTGTACATGGTTACCACGTCGTGTCACTACGTATCAAAGGTCTTTGTGCTTTCTTGTTGATAGATAGTGTTCCCAAACCATTGTTACCCCCTCTGAATATCTATGACTTATGTTGTGAGTTGTCAACATTGACCACATGAAGTGAAATTCTTTGTTCATGGTTAGTGACATATGCCTACTTTGGTTTGTCATTGTACATGGTTACCACGTCGTGTCACTACGTATCAAAGGTCTTTGTGCTTTCTTGTTGATAGATAGTGTTCCCAAACCATTGTTACCCCCTCTGAATATCTATGACTTATGTTGTGAGTTGTCAACATTGACCACATGAAGTGAAATTCTTTGTTCATGGTTAGTGACATATGCATACTTTGGTTGGTCCCTGTGCATTGTAGCCACACTGTGCCACTGCATATTGAAGGTACTTGTACTTCCTAGTCGATAACTAGTATTGAGAAACCATTATCTTCCACTCTGATCATTTGTGACTCGTGTTATGAGTTGTCAAAGTGTACCACACATGGTGATATTGTTTGGTCATGGTCAGTGACATATGCCTGCTTTGGTTGGTTATCGTGCATGGTATCCAGACCGTGCCAAAACTTATTGCACCTCCTTGTGCTTGCTAGTTGATGCTTGGTGTTCCCAAACCATTGTTTCCCCATCTGACCATTTGTGACTCGTTTGATGAGTTGTCAACGTTGACCACACACAGCGGATATCTTTGGCCAAAGGAAGTACACATGCCTACTTTGGTCAGTCATTGTGCATGGTAGTTACACCGTGATAATACTGACTGAAGTACTTGCTAGTTGGTATCTAGTATTCCCAAACAATTGTTTTCCCCTCTGACAATTCGTGACCCATATTATGGGTTGTGAACGTTGAACACACATAGTAAAATTATCTTTTCATGGTAAGTGGCACATGCCTAATCTGGTTGGTCATTGTGCATGGTAGCACACCGTTCCACTACTTGTGTAAATTATTTGTACTTGCTAGTCAATAAATAGCAAAAGGTTTCTCCCTTTGACACCAGGTCGGGTTTTTCTGATTTGTTACGCGTAGGTGTCTTCACTAGAATACTCCATCCCAACCCCCCTAGAGAGATGTTCCGTGGACGACCTGGAGGACAGACTTGCGACCGCATTATGACACCCCCCCTCCCCCCTTCCCCCCCCCCCTCCACGGCTTAGGCTCAAAGGTAGAGTTGAGGTATCACAACACGCCTCCCCCCCCCCCCAGGTCGTGAGCCTATTCTATATTGCGCGTAAGAGGATTCAAACCCAGGACCTACCACTCCAGGATCTAACTCTATAAACACTAAGCCAGCGTAAATGGTGTTCATATGATGTCCAAATGACATTGTAAGGGATCCTATGGGTAAAGGGCACAAAATAAGGGGGTGTAAGATTAGAGGGTAGTTTTCAAAAGTATGAATGATAACAAAGTTGGTTTAATCATAAAAATACTGACGCAAACGGAATTTCAAAGTTTGCAACTTTGAGCTTGAATAACATCTCAACCATTGCCCCGATTGACCAGCCGTAAGAAGGAAAGTTGACTACACACAGTGAAACTCTTTTGCTGATATTCAGTGACACAAGCATACTTTGGTTGGTCATTGTGCATGGTAGCCACTCCGTGCCACCACTTATGGAAGGTCTTTGTACTTGCTAGTCGATACCGAGTATTCCCAAACCGTTGTTTCTCCCTCTACCCATCTTTTACTTGTATTATGAGTTGTGAACGTTATCCACACACACTAAACTTCTTTGGTCATGAGCAGTGATGTATGCCTACTTGCGTAGGTCGTTGTGCATGGTAGTCACACCATGCCAGTTCATACAAAAAAAAAGTGTACTTGCTAGAAGACACATAGTGTTTTCCCCCTCTGACCATTTGTGACTCATGTTAAGGGTTGCGAACGTTGACCACCCTTATTGAATCTCTTTGGTCATTGTTAGTGACATATGCCATGGTTTGGTTTGTCGCCGTACGTGGTTACCACGCCGTGTCACTACGACTTGAAGGTCTTTGTGCTTTCTAGTTGATAGCTAGTGTCCTCAAACCATTGTTACCCCCTCTGACTATCAGTGATTCCTGTTGTGAGTTGTCAACGCTGACCACATGAAGTGAAATTATTTGTTCATGGTCAGTGACATAAGCATACTTTGGTTGGTCACTGTGCATTGTAGCCACACTCTGCCACTACATGTTGAAGGCATATGTACTTGCTAGTCAATAACTAGTATTCACAACCCATTATCTTCCACCCTGACCATTTGTGACTCGTGTTATGAGTTGTCAAGATTTACCACACTTATTGCCATTATTTGGTCATGGTCAGTGACATCTACCTACTTTGGTTGGTCATTCTGCATGGTATCCACACCGTGCCACAGCGTATTGAAGTTCCTTGTACTTGCTTTTTGATACTTGGTGTTCCCAAACCATTGTTTCCCCCTCTGACCACTCGTGACTCGTATTATGAGTTGTCAATGTTGACCACACACAGCAGATTTATTTTGTCAAAGGCAGTACATATGCCTACTTTGGTAATTCATTGTACATGGTAGCCACACCGTGCTACTACTGACTGAAGGTTGTTGTACTTGGTAGTTGAGAATGGATATTCCCATAGCATTGTTTCCGCCCCAGACCGTTTTTCACTAGTGTTATGTTTTGTCAGCGTTGACCACCCATATTGAAATTCTCTTGTCATGGTCAGTGACATGTGCCTAGTTTGGTTGTTTGGTGTGCATACTAGCCACAGTGTGCCACTACGAATTGAAGTTCCTTGTCCTTTTTCTTCAATACATAGGGTTCCCAAACCATTGTCTCTCCCTCGGACCATTTTTGACTCGTGTTATGAGTTGTCAATGTTGACCACACATAATGGACTTCTTCGGTCATGGTCAGTGACATATGCATCCTTTGGTTGGTCACTGTGCACGCTAGCCACACCGTGCCACTACTTGTTGAAAATCTGCCTATTTGCTAGTTGATAACTAGTGTTCCCAACCCATGGTTTCCCCAACTGACCAGTTGTGACTCATGTTATGAGTTTTCAACGTTGACCACACACTGTGAAATCTGTTTGGTCATGGTTTGTGACACATGCCTACTTTGGTTTGTTACTGTACATGGTTACCACGCCGTGTCATTACGTATCGAAGATCTTTGTGCTTTCTTGTTGACAGCCAGTGTTCCCAGACCATTGTTAGCCCCCTCTGACTATTTGTGACCCGTGTTGTGAGTTGTAAATGTTGACCACATGAAGTGAAATTCTTTCTTCATGGCCAGTCACATATGCATACTTTGGTTGGTCACAGTGCATTGTAGCTGCACTGTGCCACTACATATTGAAGGTATTTGTACTTGCTAGTCGATACCTAGTATTCACAAACCATTATCTTCCACCCTGACCATTTGTGACTCGTGTTATGAGTTGTCAAGGTTTACCACACTTACTGCCATTATTTGGTCATGGTCAGTGACATATGCCTACTTTGGTTGGTCATCGTGCATGCTATCCACACCGTACCACAACGCATTAAAGCTCCTCGTGCTTGCTACTTGATACTTGGTGTTCCCAAACCAGCGTTTTCTCCCCTGACGTTTGTGACACGTATTATGAGTTGTCAATGTAGACCACACACAGCGGGTTTCTTTGCTCAAAGGTAGTACATATGCCTACTTTGGTCGGTCATTGTGCATTGTTGCCATGCTGTGCTACTGCTGACTGAAGGTCGTTGTACTTTCTCGTTGAGAACTGATGTTCTCGTAGCAATGTTGCCTCCCCTGACCGTTTTTGTCTCGTGTTATGGTTGGTCAACGTTGACCACCCATATTAAAATTCCCTGGTCATGGTCAGTGACATATTCCTAGTTTGGTTGTTTGGTGTGCATAATAGCCACACGGTGCCACTACGTATTGAAGTTCTTTGTCCTTTCTACTCAATACATAGGGTTCCCAAACCATTGTCTCTCCCTATGACCATTTGTGACTCGTGGTATGAGTTGTCAATGTTGACCACACATAGTGGACTTCTTCGTTCATATTCAGTGACATATGCACCCTTTGGTTGGTCACTGTGCACGCTAGCCACACCGTGCCACTACTTGTTGAAAATCTTTCGACTTGCCAGTTGATAACTAGCGTTCCCAACCCATGGTTTCTCCCAGTGACCATTTGTGACTCGTGTTATGAGTTTTCAACATTGACCACACACTGTGAAATCTGTTTGGTCATTGTATTGACACATGCCTACGTTGGTTTGTCACTGTACATGGTTACCACGCTGTGTCATTACGTATCGAAGGTCTTTGTACTTTCTTTTTGACAGCTAGTGTTCCCAAACCATTCTTAGCCCCGTCTGACTATCTCTGATCCGTGTAGTGAGTTGTAACTGTTGACCACATGAGGTGAAATTCTTTGTTCATGGTCAGTGACATATGCATACTTTGGTTGGTCACTGTGCATTCTAGCCACACTGTGCCACCACATATTGAAGGTATTTGTACTTGCTAGTCAATAAATAGTATTCACAGATCAGTATCTTCCACCCTGACCATTTGTGACTCGTGTTATGAGTTGTCAAGGTTTACCACACTTAGTGCCATTATTTGGTCATGGTCAGTGACATATGCCTACTTTGGTTGGTCATCGTGCATGGTATCCACACTGTGCCACAACATATTGAAGCTCTTTGTGCTTGCTATTTGACACTCGGTGTTCCAAGACCATTGTTTCCTCCACTGACCATTTGTGACTCGTATAATGAGCTGTCAACGTTGACAACACACAGCGGATTTCTTTGGTCAAAGGCAGTACGTATGCCTACTTTGGTCAGTCATTGTGCATGGTAGCCAAACCGTGCTACTAATGACTGAAGGTCGTTGTACTTGCTAGTTGAGAACTGATATACCCATAGCATTGTTTCCTCCCCTGACCGTTTGTGACTCGTGTTATGGTTGGTCAACGTTGACCACCCATATTGAAATTCCCTGGTCATGGTCTGACATATGCCTAGTTTGGTTGTTTGGTGTGCATATTAGCCACACCGTGCCACTACGTATTGAGGTTTTTTGTCCTTTCGCGTCAATACATAGGGTTCCCAAACCATTGTCTCTCCCTTTGACCATTTGTGACTCGTGTTATGAGTTGTCACTGTTGACCACACATAGTGGACTTCTTCGTTCATAGTCATTGACATGTGCATCCTTTGGTTGGTCACTGTGCACGCTAGCCACACCATGCCACTACTTGTTGAAAATATTTCGACTTGCTAGTTCATAACTAGTGTTCCCAACCCATGGTTTCCCCCACTGACCATTTGTGACTCGTGTTATGAGTTCTCAATGTTTACCACACACTATGAAATCTTTTAGGTCATGGTTTGTGACACATGCCTACTTTGGTTTGTTACTGTACATGGTTACCATGCCGTGTCATTACGTATCTACTTGTTGTGACACATGCCTACTTTGTGCTTTCGTGTTGACAACCAGTGTTCCCAAACCATTGTTAGCCCCCACTGACTATCTGTGACCCGTGTTGTGAGTTGTACATGTTGACCACATCAAGTGAAATTATTTGTTCATGGTCAGTCACATATGCATACTTTGGTTGGTCACAGTGCATTATAGCCACACTGTGCCACTACATATTGAAGGTATTTGTACTTGCTAGTCAATAACTAGTATTCACAAACCATTATATTCCATCCTGACCATACGTGACTCGTTTTATGAGTTGTCAAGGTTTACCACACTTATTGCCATTATTTGGTCATGGTCAGTGACATATGCCTACTTTGGTTGGCCATCGTGCATGGTATCAACACTGTGCCACAACGTATTGAAGCTCCTTGTGCTTTCTATTTGATACTTGGTGTTTCCAAATCATTGTTTTCCCATATGACCATTTGTGACTCGTATTATGCGTTGTCAATGTTGACCACACATGGCGGGTTTCTTTGCTCAAAGGCAGTAGATATGCCTACTTTTGTCGGTCGGTGTCCATGGTAGCCACACCGTGCTACTACTGACTGAAGGTCGTTGTACTTGCTAGTTGAGAACTGATATTCCCATAGCATTGTTTCCTCCCCTGAACGTTTGTGGCTGATCAACATTGACCACCCATATTGAAATTCCCTGGTCATGGTCAGTGGCATATGCCTAGTTTGGTTGTTTGGTGTGCATATTAGCCACACCGTGCTACTACGTATTGAAGTTTTTTGTCCTTTCGCGTCAATACATAGGGTTACCAAACCATTGTATCTCCCTCTGACCATTTGTGACTCGTCTTATGAGTTGTCAATGTTAACCACACATAGTGGACTTCTTCGTTCATAGTTCGTGACATGTGTATCTTTTGGTTGGTCACCGTGCACGCTAGCCACACCATGTAACTACTTGTTGAATATATTTCGACTTGCTAGTTCATAACTAGTGTTCCCAACCCATGGTTTCCCCCACTGACCATTTGTGACTCGTGTTATGAGTTATCAACGTTTACCACACACTGTCAAATCCATTTGGTCATGGGTTGTGACACATGCCTACTTTGGTTTGTCATTGTACATGGTTACCACGCTGTGTCATTACGCATCGAAGATCTTTGTGCTTTCTTGTTGACAGCCAGTGTTCCCAACCCATTGTTAGCCCCCTCTGACTATCTGTGACCCGTGTTGTGAGTTGTAAATGTTGACCACATGAAGTGAAATTATTTGTTCATGGTCAGTGACATATGCATACTTTGGTTGGTCACTGTGCATTGTACCCACACTGTGCCTCTACATATTGAAGGTATTTGCACTTTCTAGTCAATAACTATGTTTCACAAACCATTGTTTTCCACCCTGACCATTTGTGACTCGTGTTATGAGTTGTCAAGGTTTTCCATACTTAGTGCCATTATTTGGTCATGGTTAGTGACATATGCCTACTTTGGTTGGTCATCGTGTATGGTATCCACAATGTGCTACAACGTATTGAAGCTCCTTGTGCTTGCTATTTGATACTCGGTGTTCCCAAACCATTGTTTCCCCCTCTGACCATTTGTGACTCGTATTATGAGTTGTCAGCGTTGACCACAAACAGCGGATTTCTGTGGTCAAAGGCAGTACATATGCCTTTTTTGGTCGGTCATTGTGCATGGTAGCAACACCGTGCTACTACTGACTGAAGGTCGTTGTACTTGCTAGTCGAGAACTCATATTCCCATAGCATTGTTTCCTCCCCTGACCATTTGTGACTCGTGTTATGGTTGGTCAACGTTGACCGCCCATATTGAAATTATCTGGTCATGGTCAGTGACATATGCCTAGTTTGGTTGTTTGGTGTGCATAGTAGCCACACCGTGCCACTACGTATTAAAGTTCCTCGTCCTTTCTAGTCAATACACAGGGTTCCCAAACCATTGTATGTACCTCTGACAATTTGTGACACGTGTTATGAGTTGTCAATGTTGACCACACATAATGGACTTCTTCGGTCATATTCAGTGACATATGCATCCTTTGGTTGGTCACCGTGCACGCTAGCCAAACCGTGCCACTACTTGTTGAAAATCTTTCTACTTGCTAGTTGATAGCTAGTGTTCCCAACCCATGGTTTCCCCCACTGACCAGTTGTGACTCCTGTTTTGACTTTTCAACGTTGACCACACACTGTGAAATCCATTTGGTCATGGTTTGTGACACATGCCTACTTTCGTTTGTTACTGTACATGCTTACCATGCCGTGTCATTACGTATCGAAGTTCTTTGTGCTTTATTGTGTTCCCAAACCATTGTTAGCCCCCTCTGATTATCTGTGACCCGTGTTGTGAGTTGTGAATGTTGACCACATGAAGTGAAATTCTTTGTTCATGGTCAGTCATGTATGCATACTTTGGTTGGTCAAAGTGCATTGTAGCCACATTGTGCCACTACATATTGAAGGTATTTGTACTTGCTAGTCAATAAATAGTATTCAAAAACCATTACATTCCACCCTGACCATTTGTGACTCGTGTTATGAGTTGTCAAGGTTTACCACACTTAGTGCCATTATTTGGTCATGGTTAGTGACACATGCCTACTTTGGTTGGTCATCGTGCATGGTATCCACACCGTGCCACAATGTATTGAAGCTCCTTGTGCTTGCCATTTGATACTTGGTGTTCCCAAACCATTGTTTTCCCCTCTGACCATTTGTGACTTGTATTATGAGTTGTCAATGTTGACCACACATAGCGGGTTTCTTTGCTCAAAGGCAGTACACATGCCTACGTTGGTAGGTCATTGTGCATGGTTGCCACGCCGTGCTTCTACTGACTGAAGGTCGTTCTACTTTCTCGTTGAGAACTGATCTTCCCACAGCATTGTTTCCTCCCCTGAACGTTTTTGTCTCGTGTTATGGTTGGTCAACGTTGACCATCCATATTCAAATTCCCTGGTCATGGTCAGTGACATATGCCTAGTTTGGTTGTTTGGTGTTCATAGTAGCCACACCGTGCCATTACGTATTGAATTTATTTGTCCTTTCTAGTCCATGCATAGGGTTCCCAAACCATTGTCTCTCCCTCATACCATTTGTGACTCGTGTTATGAGTTGTCAATGTTGACCACGCATACTTGATTTCTTCTGTCATAGTCAGTGACGTATTCATCATTTGGTTGGTCACTGTGCACGCTAGCCAAACCGTGCCACTTCTTGTTGAAATCATTTGTACTTGCTGGTTGACAACTAGTTTTTCCAATCCATTGTCCCCCCTCTCACCATTTGTGATTTGTGTTATGCGTTTTCAATATTGACGACACTCTGTGAAATTCTTTTGGTCATGGTTAGTGTCATATGCCTAGTTTGGTTTGTCACTGTACATGGTTACCACGCCATGTCACTACATATCAAAGGTAGTTGTGCTTTCTGGTTAATAGTTATTGTTCCCAAACCATTGTTACCCCCCTTTGACTACATGTGACTTGTGTTGTGACTTGTCAATGCTGACCAAATGAAGTGAAATTCGTTGGTCATGGTCAGTGACATATGCATACGTTCCTTGGTCATTGTGCATGGTAGCCACGATGTGCCACTACATATTGAAGGTATTTGTACTTGCTACTCAAAAACTAGTATTCTGGAACCATTGTCTTCCACTCTGACCATGTGTGACTCGTGTTATGAGCTGTCACAGTTTACCACACTTATTGACATTTTTTGGTCATGGTTAGTGACACATGCCTACTTTGGTTGGTCATCGTGCATGTATCCACACTGTGCCACAACTTGTTGAAGGTCCTTGTGCTTGCTAGTTGATACCTGATGTTCCCAGACCATTGGTTTCTCCTCTGACCATTTGTGGCTCACGTCATGAGTTGTCAATGTTGACCACACATAGTGGACTTCTTCGGTCATAGTCAGTGACATATGCATCCTTTCGTTGGTCACTGTGCATGCTAGCCACACCGTGCCACTACTTGTTGATAACATTTCTACTTGCTAGTTGATAACTAGTGTTCCCAACCCATTGTTTCCCCCCTGACCATTTGTGACTCGTGTTTTGTGTTTTCAACATTGACCACACACTCTGAAATCTGTTTGGTCATGATTAGTGACATATGCCTACTTTGGTTTGTCATTGTACATGGTTACCTTGTCGTTTCACCATGTATCGAAGGTCTTTATGCTTTCTTGTTGATATATATTGTTCCCAAACCATTGTGTCTGAATATAGATGACTCATGTTGTGAGTTTTCAACATTGACCACATGAAGTGAAATACTTTGTTCATGGTCAGTGACATATGCATACTTTGGATGGTCACTGTGCATTGTAGCCACACTGTGCAGCTACATATTGAAGGTATTTGTACTTTATAGTCGATAACGAGTACTGAGAAACCATTAGCTTCCACTCTCACCATTTGTGACTCATGTTATGAGTTGTCAAAGTGTACCACACATGGTGACATTATTTGGTCATTGTCAGTGACATATGCATACTTTGGTTGGTCATCGTGCATGGTATCCACACCGTGCCAGAACGTATTGCAGCTCCTTGTGCTTGCTAGTTGATACTTGGTGTTCCCAAACCATTGTTTCCTCCTCTGACCATTTGTGACTCGTTTAATGAGTTGTCAACGTTGACCACACATAGCGGATTTCTTTGGTCAAAGGCAGTACACATGCCTACTTTGGTCGGGCATTGTGCATGGTAGCCACACTGTGCTACTACTGACTGAAGGTTGTTGTACTTGCTAGTTGGTATCCAGTATTACCAAACCATTGTTTCCCCCTCTTACAATTTGTGACCCATATTATGGGTTGTGAACGTTTACCACACATAGTAAAACTATTTGGTCATGGTAAGTGGCACATGCCTAATCTGGTTGGTCATTGTGCACGGTAGCCACACCCGTCCACTACTTGTTTACATTCTTTGTACTTGCTAGTCAAAAAATAGCAAAGGGTTTCTCCCTTTGACACCAGGTCAGTTTTTGTTGATTTGTTACGCGTAGGTGTCTTCACTGGAATACTCCCTCCCAGCCCCCTAGAGGGATGTTCCGTGGACGACCTGGAGGACAGATTTGCAACCGCTTTATGACACCCCCCTCTACCCCCCCACGGCGTAGGCTCAAAGGTCGAGTTGAGGTATCACAACACGGCCGCCCCCCCCCTCCCCCCCAGGTCGCGAGCATATTCTATATTACGCGTACGAGGATTCAAACCCAGGACCTACTACTCCTGAATCTAGCTCTATAAACACTAAGCCAGCGTACATGCTGTTCATATGATGTTCAAATGACATTATACGGGTTTCTATGGATAAAGGGCATAAAATAAGGGTGTGTAAGATTAAAGGGTAGTATTAAAAAGTATGAATGATAACAAAGTTAGTTTAATCAAAAACATATTGACGCAGACGGACTTTAAAACTTTGCAACTTTGAGCTTGAATAACCTCTCAACCATTGCTCCGATTGACCAACCGTAAGAAGAAACGATGAGTACACACAGTGAAACTCTTTTTGATGATATTCAGTGACACAAGCATACTTTGGTCGGTCATTGTGCATGGTAGCCACACCGTGCCACCACTTATCGAAGGTCTTTGTACTTGCTAGTTGATACCGAGTATTCCCAAACCATTGTTTCTCCCTCTATCCATTTTGACTTGTATTATGAGTTGTGAACGTTGACCACACACACTAAACTTCTTTGGTCATGAGCAGTGATGTATGCCTACTTGGATAGGTCGTTGTGCACGGTAGCCAGACTGTGCCAATACATACGAAAAAAACTTGTACTTGCTAGAAGATACATAGTGTTTTGAAACCATGTTTTTCCCCTCTGAGCATTTGTGACTCATGTTATGGGTTGCGAACGTTGACCACCCTTATTCAAATTCTTTGGTCATGGTTAGTGACATATGCCTAGTTTGGTTTGTCACTGTACGTGGTTACCATGTCGTGTCACTACGTATTGAAGGTCTTTGTGCTTTCTAGTTGATAGCTAGTGTTCCCAAACCATCCTTACCCCCTCTGACTCTCAGTGAATCGTGTTGTGAATTGTCAACGCTGACCACATGAAGTGAAATTCTTTGTTCATGGTCAGTGACATATGCATACTTTGATTGTTCACTGTGCATTGTAGCCACACTGCACCACTACATATTAAAGGTATTTGCACTTGCTAGTCAATAACTCGTATTCACAAACCATTATCTTCCACCCTGACCATTTGTGACTCGTGTTATGAGTTGTCAGGGTTAACCACACTTAGTGCCATTATCTGGTCGTGGTCAGTGACATATGCCTACTTTGGTTGGTCATCGTGCATGGTGTCCACATCGTGCCACAATATATTGAAGCTCCTTGTACTTGTTTTGCGATACAGGGTGTTTCCAAACCATTGTTTCCCCCTCTGACCATTTGTGACTCGTATTATGAGTTGTCAATGTTGACCACACACAGAAGATGTATTTGGTTAAAGGCAGTACATATGCCTACTTTGGTCGTTCATTGTGCATGGTAGCCACACCGTGCTACTACTGACTGAAGTTCATTGTACTTGCTAGTTCTGAACTGATATTCCCATATCATTGGTTCCTCCCCTGACCGTCTTTGACTGGTGTTATGGTTGGTCAACGTTGACCACCCATAGTGAAATTATCTCGTCATGGTCAGTGACATATGCCTAGTTTGGTTGTTTGGTGTGCATATCAGCCACACCGTGCCACTACGTATTGAAGTTCCTTGTCCTTTCTAGTCAATACATAGGGTTCCCAAACCTTTGTATCTCCCTCTGACCATTTGTGACTCGTGTTATGAGTTGTCAATGTTGACCACACATAACGGACGTCTTCGGTCATAGTCAGTGACATATGCATCCTTTGGTTGGTCACTGTGCACGCTAGCCACACCGTGCCACTACCTGTTGAGAATATTTCGACTTGCTAGTTGATAACTAGTGTTCCCAACCCATGGTTTCCCCCACTGACCATTTGTGACTCATGTTAAGAGTTTTCAACGTTGACCACACACCATGAAACCCGTTTGGTCATGATTTGTCACACATGCCTAGTTTGGTTTGTCACTGTATATGGTTACCACGCCGTGTCATTACGTATCGAAGGTCTTTGTGGTTTCTTGTTGACGGCTAGTGTTCCCAAACAATTGTTAGCCCCCTCTGACTATCTATGACCCGTGTTGTGAGTTGTAAATGTTGACCACATGAAGTGAAATTCTTTGTTCATGGTCAGTGACATATGTATACTTTGGTTGGTCACTTTGCATTGTAGGCAAACTGTGCCACTACATATTGAAGTTATCTGTACTTGCTAGTCAATAACTAGTATTCACAAACCATTATATGCCACCGTGACCATTTGTGAATCGTGTTATGAGTTGTCAAGGTTTACCACACTTAGTGCCATTATCTGGTCATGGTCAGTGACATATGCCTACTTTGGTTGGTCATCGTGCATGGTATTCACACCGTGCCACAACGTATTGAAGCTCCATGTGCTTGCTTTTTGGTACTTGATGTTCCCAAACCATTGTTTCCCCCTCTGACCATTCGTGACTCGTATTATGAGTTGTCAATGTTGACCACGCACAACAGATTTCTTTGCTCAAAGGCAGTACATATGGCTACTTTGGTCGGTCATTGTGCATGGTAGCCACAACGTGCTACTACTGATTGACAGTCGTTGTACTTGCTAGTTCATAACTTATATTCCCATAGCATTGTTTCCTCCCTTGATCGTTTTTTACTCGTGTTATGGTTGGTCAACGTTGACCACCCTTATTGAAAATCTCTTGTCATGGCCAGTGACATATGCCTACTTTGGTTGTTTGGTGTGCATATAAGCCTCACCGTGCCACTACGTATTGAAGTTCCTTGTCCTTTCTAGTGGATACATATGGTTCCCAAACCATTGTCTCTCCCTCTGACCATTTGTGACTCCTGTTGTGAGTTGTCAGCCTTGACCAGACATAGTGGACTTCGTCGGACATAGTCAGTGACATATGCATCCTTTGGTTGGTCATTGTGCACGCTAGCCACACCGTGCCACTACTTGCTGAAAATCTTTCTTCTTGCTAGTTGATAACTACTGTTCCAAACCCATGGTTTTTCCCACTGACCAGTTGTGACTCGTGTTATGAGTTTTCAACGTTGACCACACACAGTGAATCCGTTTGGTCATGGTTTGTGACACATGCCTACTTTGGTTTGTTACTGTACATGATTACCACGCCGTGTCATTACGTATCGAAGATCTTTGTGCTTTCTTGTTGACAGCTAGTGTTTCCAAACCATTGATAGCCCCCTCTGACTATCTGTGACCCGTGTTGTGAGTTGTAAATGTTGACCACATGAAGTGAGATTCTTTGTTCATGGTCAGTGACATATGCATACTTTGGTTGGTCACTGTGCATTGTAGCCAAAATGTGCCACTGCATATTGAAGGTTTTTGTACTTGCCAGTCGATAACTAGTACTCACAAACCATTATATTCCACCCCGACCATTTGTGACTCATGTTGGTCACTGTGCACGCTAGCCAAACCGTGCCACTTCTTGTTGAAATTCTTCGTACTTGCTGGTTGACAACTAGTGTTCCTAAACCATTGTTTCCCCCTCTCACTATGTGTGACTCGTGTTATGAGTTTTCAAAGTTGACCACACATTGTGAAACTTGTTTGGTCATGGTTAGTGACATATGCCTACTTTGGTTTGTTACTCTACATGGCTACCACGCCATGTCACTACATATTAAAGGTATTTGTGCTTTCTGGTTAATAGCTAGTGTTCCCAAACCATTGTTATCCCCATTTGACTATATGTTACTCGTGTTGTGAGTTGTCAACACTGACCACATGAAGTGAAATTTGTTGGTCATGGTCAGTGACATATGCATGCTTTGGCTGGTCACTGAGCATGATAGCCACTCTGTGCCACTACATATTGAAGGTATTTGTACTTGCTACTCGATACCTAGTATTCACGAACCATTGTCTTCCACTCTGACCATCTGTGACTCGTGTTATGGGCTGTCAAATTTTACCACAATTCTTGACATTATGTGGTCATTGTCAGTGACATATGCCTGTTTTGGTTGGTCATCGTGCATGGTATCCACACCGTGCCACAACTTGTTGAAGTTCCTCGTGCTTGCTAGTTGAAACCTGATGTTCCCAAACCATTGGTTCCGCCTCTGACCATTCGTGACTCGTGTTATGAGTTGTCAACGTTGACCACACATAGTGAACTTCTTCGGTCATTGCCAGTGACATATGCATCCTTTGGTTGGTCACTGTGGGCGCTAGCCACACCATGCCACTACTCGTTGAAAATCTTTCTACTTGCTAGTTGATAACTAGTGTTCCCAACCCATTGCTTCCGCCCTGACCATTTGTGACTAGTGTTTTGCGTTACAACATTGACCACACACTCTGAAATCCGTTTGGTCATGGATAGTGACATATTCCTACTTTTGTTTATCATTGTGCATGGTTACTGTCAAAAGAGTGCAGACACGAGAATAGGAGCAGCAGAAGCAGGCAGAAGCATCAGCACATGCGAGTGTTTGTCAGCAGAGTGACATAGGCGAGAGCGGTTCGAGGAGTTCCTCGTGGGAGCTGATGGAGACCGGGACGCAAGGTAGTCGAGGTAGGGAAGTTGATGTGAGAGAGAGTATTGGCGAGATGTGTGATGCTTGGCGGAGCAAAAGAGCTGAGCGGAGGAGCGAGAGTGATGGAGCAAATGGTTGAGAGGGGCTAGCGAAGGTAGGAAATGCGAGGGGCGAGCAGAGCGAAGACACAGCGGCGAAGACGCGGAACCAAAGGGGGAAAAGGATGAGCAGAACTGTTTTGGTTAAACTAAGGAGGGAATGAATATCCTCGGTATATACTTCAGAACAAGACAAAGTAAGTATTAACAGCTTCTTTCCGCTAGCCGGACGCGTGGCAACGTGGTCGCTTATTAGGAGCGGCTCGGCTTTGGTAAAACGGTCGTGACTGACCAGCCGTTGCCAAGGTGGTTTGGTGTGGGACTTGAACTAGTATCAAGAACTCGGATTATTGGAGGGGTATATGTTGTGAGGAAGACTTTGTCGAAGGCATATTTTCTGACAGCCCCCCTGAGTCCGACAAGGTGTAAATACCTGAGTGCCTATAGGGCACCAGTGTTTAGGTGTCTTTTTCTAGTGGGGGGATTGACCACTTGATGGAGGGAGAGGATGATTGCGTTGCAGAGGTTCAGGTTCCACGTTGCTGCCACAAGAGTGTGGCACATTGCTGCAACAGGTGACACTTCATCGATGATTTTGTGGTAGATAGTATGGGTGGTGTCACGTAAGCATGTCTTCGTGTCCTGCAAGGTTGTTGTATATGTCCTTGGGGGACATCGGGGGTTGTCATAAACTCCTTCCAAAAAGAGGGAGAGCTGATACCCATGGAGAAGAGAGGACTTTGTTTTGACTTGTATGCCACCATACCAGTCATGGATGTTTTCTCCCAACTGATCAAGAACTGCAATGTGTGTCTATTTCAGGGCTTGTACTGCCATGATGGTTAGTTGTTGAGAGTGTGTGGCAGTTGCTGGTGTCTTTCTATTGGCTGGATTTGATAGGGCAGATCCTTGTGTCGATCAGAGCGGAATATGATGATGATGGAGGAATTGATGGATGATGGATTGCGCGCAGGAGTGAAACCACGTGCGTGATTGAAGTAGGGGTGCAGGATGCGGCAAGGAGAAGGCAGAGGCTGAAGTGTCGCGACAAATCTGCTACCGAGGTGGGTGCAGGCTGCTGCGAAGCGGGCAGCTGGCTCGTGCAAATCCTTGTGCTGGTCACAGATGCTGACGATGACCACTGAAGGCAAACCTGATGATGACGCGGGAATGGGCACAGGGGTGAGCCGCGTGCGATGAAGGAAGTTTTGGCGTGGGCGCAGGCCATCGAAGAGAAGGCGATGGGACCGGGCGGATCCTTGTACCAAGCAGAAAGCGATGCGAAGTCGAGGAAACAATTGATTGATGTGTGGGCGCAGGGGCAGAACCACGTGCGCGATGGATGTTTTTGGCGTGGGTGTGGGTCGTCGCGGAATGGGCGATGCGACCGGGTGGATCCTTGTGCCGAACGGAGCGGGAGCGGATGACGGTGGAGGAATGTTGGATGATGGAGTGGGCGCAGGGACAAAACCACGTGCGTGATTTGAATTAGGGGAGTATGATGCGGCAAGGGGAAGGTGGGTTCCGACGTGCAGCAAGAAATCTGCTACTGGCATGGGTACAGGCTGCTGCGGAAACGGGCAGCTAGCTCGTGTAGATCCTAGTGCCATTCACAGATCCTGATGATGATTGCTGAAGTGAGACCTGATGATGATGACGGAGTGGGCGTAGGGGCGAACCGCGTGTGCTGCAGGAAGTTTCGGCGTGGGCGCAGGTCGTCGCAGAAAAAGGCGATGCGACCCGGCAGATCCTTGTGCCGAGCTAAAAGCGATGCAAAGCGGAGGAACGATTGAATGATGAGTGGGCGCAGGGGCGGAACCACGTGCGCGATAAACGATGCTGATGCAGATGATTGATGAGAGGGCGGTGCGGATAATTCTGACGATGGAGAAGGAGTCGATGCGAAGACGGTGTTGATGATATGGATGATGAAGAGACTGGAAGATGGCAGATGATCATGAGATGAGATAGACGGCAGATGGAATTGAGGACACTGGAGCGAGAAGGTCAAGGAGAGCTAATTGAAGCAGACGAGGATTATGTGAAGACTAGAGGCTGGCGACGATGCTGAAGAGGAGATTTAAAGAGCGATGTAGACGGAGGGAGATGTGACGTGGCAGGGAGGTGGGGCGACACAACCACTTCTTCTGCTTTTTAGGAGAGTGACAGCTTGTTCCCCAGGTAGATCGGAAGTGGGAGCAGGAAGACTAGTGGTGTCCGATATCTTGTTAGCTGGAAGAGGTTGGTTGTGGCAGAGGGAGTCAGACAACGGGGAGAGGCACGACCGCTGATATCAGGAGAGTGACAGCTTGTACCCCAGTTAGCTCGGAAGTGGGAGCCGGAAGACTGGTGGTGTCCGATATCCTGACGACAGAAATTTTGGCTGCAGCTCATGACGAGGCGAGGAGGCAATGTGGGAAGGCGGCTCGAGATGATGGAAGCAGACGGACGGAGGATATCAGCAAGGAGGAGCAGATAAGGCTGATGAGGCAAGACAAAAAAGGAGGAGATGCTGGCGGAAGCAGATGTGATGAGGAGAAGTGGATGGCGAACGGCAGGAAGCTTCTTGGTAGTTGACGGCAGGCAGCGGCTTGAGAATTGCTTGCGACTGATGTAGGCGACACGTCACCGGTTGTTAGCCACGGGCGTGGAAATGGGCGCAAGACCTTCTTGGGACGACGAGACATTTCTTCAGCGCGGTGGACTCGTTAGGCAGAGCTGCTGATGTCAGCTGCTGGCAAAGCGGTGAAGCGCACGGCGACAATAATGGCGGCAGGAGAATGCAAGTGGAGGCGATGAAGCAAGGATGACAGTAGAGCGATCACACAGTCACGGGACTCCAGGTGATGTTGCCTGAAGCTCTGATACCATGCCAGAAGAATGCAAACACGAGAATAGCAGTGAGAGAAGCAGGCAGAAGCATCAGCACATGTGAGTGTTTGTCAGCAGAGTGACGTAGGCGAGAGCAGTTCGAGGAGTTAGTTGCGGGAGCTGATGGACACCAAGGTGCGAGGTAGTCAAGGTAGGCAAGTTGATGTGAGAGAGAGTACTGGCGAGATGAGTGATGGTTGGCGGAGTAAAAGAGCTGAGCAAAGGAGCAAGAGTGGCGGAGCGAAGGGTTGAGAGGGGCTAGCGAAGGTAGGAAATGCGAGGGGCGAGCAGAGCGAAGACACAGCGGCAAAGCCGCGGAACCAAAGGTGGAACAGGATGAGCACAACTGTTCTGGTTAAACTAACGAGGGAATGAACATCCTCCGTATATACTTCAGAACACGACAAAGTAAGTATTAACGTGTTCTTTCCGCTAGCCGGATGCGTGGCGACGTGGTCGCTTATTAGGAGCGACTCGACTTTGGTAGAATGGTCGTAACTGACCAGCCGTTTCCAAGGTGGTTTGGTGTGGGACCTGAACAAGTATCAGGAACTCGGATTATCCGAGGGGTATATATTGTGAGGAAGACCTTGTCAGAGTCATATTTCTGACAGCCCCCCTGAGTCCGACAAGGTGTAAATACCTGAGTGCCTATAGGGCACCAGTGTCTAGGTGTCTTTGTCTAGTGGGGGGATTGGCCACTCGACGAAGGGAGAGGATGACCGCGTTGTAGAGGTTTGGGTTCCACGCTGCTGCCACAAGAGTGTGCCACATTGCTGTAAAAGGTGACACCTCGTCGATGATTTTGTGGTAGATAGTATGGGTGGTGTCACGTAAGCATGTTTTCATGTCCTGCAAGGTTGTTGTATATGCACTTGGGGGACATCCAGGGTTGTCATAAACTACTTCCAAAAGGAGGGAGAGCTGATACCCGTGGAGAAGAGAGGACTTTGTTTTGACTTGTATGCCACCATACCAGTCGTGGATGTTTTCTTCCAACTGATCAAGAACTGGAATGTGTGTCCAGTCGAGGGCTTGTACTGCCACGATGGTTAGTTGTTAAGAGTGTGTGGCAGCTGCTGGTGTGTTTTCATCGGCTGGATTTGATAGGGCAGATCCTTGTGCCGATCAGAGTGGAATCGGATGATGATGGAGGAATTGATGTATGATAGAGTGCGCGCAGGAGTGAAACCACGTGCGTGATTGAAGTAGGGGTGCAGGATGCGGCAAGGAGAAGGCAGAGGCTAAAGTGCCGCGAGAAATTTGCTACCGAGGTGGGTGTAGGCTGCTGCGAAGCGGGCAGCTGGCTCATGCAAATCCTTGTGCTGGTCACAGATGCTGACGATGATCACTGAAGGCAAACCTGATGATGACGAGGGGGTGGGCGCAGGGGCAAGCCGCGTGCGCTGAAGGAAGTTTTGGCGTGGGTGCAGGCCATCGCAGAGAAGGCGATGCGACCGGGCGGATCCTTGTACCGAGCATAAAGCGATGCAAAATGGAGGAAACAATTGATTTATTTGTGGGCGTAGGGGCGGAACCACGTGCACGATGGATGTTTTTGGCGTGGGTGCGGGTCGTCCTAGAATGGGCAATGCAACTGGGCGGATCCTTGTGCTGAACGGAGCGGAAGCGGATGACGGCGGAGGAATGATGGATGATGGAGTGGGCGCAGAGGCGAAACCACGTGCGTGATTTGAATTAGGGGAGTAGGATGCGGCAAGGGGAAGGCGGGTGCCGACGTGCCACGAGAAATCTGCTACTAGCGTAGGTGCAAGCTGTTGCAGAAACGGGGAGCTAGCTTGTGCAGATCCCAGTGCCGTTCACAAGTGCCGATGATGATTGCTGAAGCGAAACCTGATGATGATGACGGAGTGGGCGCAGGGGCGAAACGCGTGCGCTAAAGGAAGTTTTGGCGTGGGCGCAGGGCGTCATTGAAAAAGGCGATGCAACCGGGCAGATCCTTGTGCTGGGCTAAAAGCAATACAAAGCAGAGGACCGATTGATTAATGAGTGGGCGCAGGGGCGGAACCACGTGTGTGACAAAACGATATTGATGCAGATGATTGATGAGAGGGCAGCGCGTATAATGCTAACGATGGAGTAGGAGTCGATGCGAAGACGGGGCGGATGATACGGATGATGAAGAGACTAGAAGATGGCAGATGATCTTGAGATGAGATAGACCGCAGATGGAATTGAGGACACTAGAGCAAGAAGGTAAAGGAGAGCTGATTGAAGCGGATGAGGATGATGTGAAGACTGGAGGCAGGCGATGATGCTGAAGAGGAGATGTAAAGAGCAATGCAGACGGAGGGAGATGCGATGCGGCAGGGAGGTGGGGCGACACAACCACTTGTTCTGCTTTTCAGGAGAGTGACGGCTTGTTTCCCCGTTAGCTCAGAAGTGGGAGCAGGAAGACTGGTGGTGTTGATATCCTGTCAGCTAGAAGAGGTTGGTTGTGGCAGAGGGAGTCAGACAACGGGGAGAGGCGCGACCGCTAATGTCAGGAGAGTGACGGCTTGTACCACAGTTAACTTGAAAGTGGGAGCAGGAAGACTGGTGGTGTCCGATATCCTGACATCGGAAGTTTTGGCTGCAGCTCGTGACAAGACTAGAAGGCGATGCGGGAAGGCGGCTCGAGATGATGGAAGCAGACGGACGGAGGATATCAGCAAGGAGGAGAAGATGAGGCTGATGAGGCAAGACAAAAGAGGAGGAGATGCTGGCGGAAGCTGATGTGATGAGGGGCAGTGGATGGCAAACGGCAAGAAGCTTCTTGGTAGTTGACGGCAGGCAACGGCTCGAGAGTTGCTTGCGACTGATGTAGGCAACACGTCACCGGTTGTTAGCCACGGGAGTGGACATGGACGCACGGCCTTCTTGAGAAAACGAGACATGTCTTTAGTGCGGCGGACTCGTTAGGCAGAGCTCCTGATGTCAGCTGCTAGCAAAGCGGCGAAGCGCGGGACGACGGTAATGGCGGCAGGAGAACACGAGTGGAGGCGATGAAGCAAGGATGACAGTAGAGCGATGACACAGTTACGGGACTCCAGGTGATGTTGCCTCAAGCTCTGATACCATGTCAGAACAATGCAAACACGGAAATAGCAGCAGCAGAAGCAGGCAGAAGCATTAGCACATGCAAGTGTTTGTCAGCAAAGTGTCGTAGGCGAGAGCAGTTCGAGGAGCTACTTGCGAGAGCTTATGGAGACAGAGGCGCGAGGTAGTCGAGGTAGGCAAGTTGATGTGAGAGAGAGTAGTGGCGAGATGAGTGATGGTTGGCAGAGTAGAAGAGCTGAGCGAAGGAGCGAGAGTGGCGGAGCGAAGGGTTGAGAGGGGCTAGTGAAGGTAGGAAATGCAAAGGGCGAGCAGAGCAAAGACACGACGACGAAGCCACGGAACCAAAAGGGGGAACAGGATGAGCAGAACTATTCTGGTTAAACTAAGGAGGGAATGAACATCCTCTGTATATACTTCATGACAAGACAAAGTAAGTATTAACGGCTTCTTTCCGCTAGCCGGACACGTGGCGACATGGTCGCTTATTAGGAGCTTTTGGCCTGAGGGTGAGTATGCACCCTGGAGGGTCCCTAGCAGTGGCTGGTTCACACCAGCAATTGTTTTTGGAGAGACTCAAACTGTGGAGGCAAGTGGTTCCAAGGATGGCAAAATCTGGTCAGAGAGTGAGGCAATAGTTTTGGCCTCAATTGACTGGGAATGAACACTTTTGATCAAGGCTCACAAGCAGTGGAATTTTATAGCCACTGATCTTAGCTTTCCAGAACACCAAAGCATGCCAGGTTTGGAGCTTCCTAGCAGATTCTATGGCTTCTAGAGTGCTCCTTGGTAGGCTGTCCTTTTCCAACCTAGAAAGGCATCCCTTCCCTCCTCTAGAAGCTTCTCCCCCTTCCTAGATTCCTCACCTTGCTTCTAGTAGGAAGGAAGGTGTCCAGAAGATGAAGACACCTCTAGATGCCTTGTAGGACAAGTCACCCTTCTAGAAGGTGTGCCACCTTCCTGGACCCTCACCTGGCCTTCTAGAAACTTAAAGAGGAACTCTAGAGGTTGAGCTAGCGTCCTGCCATCTATTTTCCACCTCCCTTGAGGCAGGGCAGAATTTCATCTTGTGGGACTTGAACCCGGGCCCCTGCCTCTAGAGGTGGACACCATTAACCACAAAGCCACTAAGGCTTGTCTTTTTGGTGTTCCTTTTGGAGTCACTCATGCCATGGTGAGGAGCATCATTCCAACAATCTCCCCCTTGCGCATCACCCATGGCAGTCGTCCATGCTCAACCTGCAATTGAAGAGCCTTTCTCCTCATGGGAAGCAAGCTCATACTTTAGTGCTCCCTCCCACTCAGCCGCATCCTTCTTAGTGCAGTGCCTCCTTGGGGCTCCTCTTGCACGAATCCAGTCCAAATGCCCTTGTCGGCATTGTATATTTTTTTCCTTGCCCACGGTTGCTCGTGCGGGGCTGTTGAGGCGGTTGTTATTGTTGCTGTTCCCTCTCGGCGCCATCCTCTCCAAGCGCCTGCTCCCCCTCACTTGCAGACCTTGGAGACATCTGTTGACTCCCCACCTCCACGTCCATCTCCGGTGCTTCAGATTCCTCATCCGAACTGGCCGGAATAATGTCTGCCGCTCGCCCATCCCTCAGGCGATGCTCTCCGGTTGGTGGTGATGCAAGGACGTCACCCTCATTCACGTCCTCCGGCGTCTCCCCCTCAAGGAGTGGCATCCACTCCCCATTCTTGGAGAGACCTGCCTCCTTGTCTGTCCAACGGCTTTTCTCGTCAGACGTGACGTCGCGACTCTGCACAATCTGCTGCCTCCTTGGGTCAAAGAGCCGATATGCCTTGCTTCCGCTCTCATATCCAAGGAAAATACACCGGTGGGTACGCAGATCTAGCTTGTTCCATCCCTCGCGTGCCTGCACCATTGCATGTGCAACACAACCAAACGTGCGGAGGTGACCCACCACCAACTTCCTCCCGCTCCACATCTCTTGTAGCGTCTTCAACGCATTGCTCTCCTTGTCCTTCAACGGCTTGGTCGGCATGAGATTCATGATGTACGCTGCTGTCCTTGCCGCCTCGGCCCAATACTGTTGTGTAAGGCCGGCGTCGCTCAACATGGATCGCACCATGTTAAGGATTGTGCGATTTGCTCTCTCTACGATGCCATTCTGATGTGGGGAGTTTGGAGTTGTTTTCTGCCACTCAATCCCCTTGCTCTTCATCCACCCTAAGGCACCCCGCATATTCACCGCCGTTGTCACTCCGGAACGCCTTCACCTTCAATTCTGTTTGCCGCTCCACATCAGCCACAAACTCTTGCATGCACACAAGGACCTCACTCTTCCGCTTCATTCGGTAGAGGTAGAGTTTCCGGCTGTGGTCATCGATGAAGGTGAGGAAGTAGCGAGCTACGCCGATGAAGCTCTCAAGCGGTCCACACACATCTGTGTGTAAAATGGCCAGTTTTGCCGATGCACGCGTCCCCTTGGCGACAAACGGCTGCCGCGTTGATTTGCCAATGATGCATGGCTCACACACGGTCTCCTTGGTTCCATGAAGACCGCTGATTCGGAGACTCTGCACCAATTCCCTCTTCGCCATCTCCTTTACGGTCGATGGAGAAATGTGGTAGATTCGGTGGTGCCATAGGTCCAGGTCTCCTCCATCCTTCGTTGCAAGATTGGCGGCGTTGAACCCCAGCAGGCTGCTGAGGATCTTCGCGCGTAGCAGGTACAAGTTGCCCTCCCTCTTGGCACACGCAATCACCTCACCTTTGCCCTCTTTGCGGATGACGGCCTCCTTCTTTGTGAAGAGCACCTCAAGTCCCTTGTCGGTAAGGCGGCTCACGGAGACCAAGTTTGCCCCAAAGTTGGGCATATGCAGCACATCGTAGATTGTGCTCGTGACAGGTTTCCCATCCACAGTTGACTCAATGCAGACGTTACCCTCACCGGTGGCTACCTCTATTTTCCCATTGGCAACCATCATGCGTCTCTCCGAGGCGTCGTAGGTGACAAATGCCACCCTATTGCGTTGCGTGTGGCGGCCTGATCGGGAGTCGATGACGGCAACTCCCGGATCCTTCAAGTTGGTGGAGTTGTACGCCATAACGACGTGCTCATCTTTCTTCCCTCCCCACTGCGACCGATCTGTTTTCTTCTTGGGACAGTTGCGCGCGTAGTGGCCCTCCTTGCCGCAGTTCAAGCACTCCCCCTTCTGGTCACCCTTCTTAGTGCTCTGTTTGGCACCCTTCTGTCAATGCGCCAGATAGCAACGGTCTAGAAAACAGGTCCCGACATGGGAGGCCGCCAACCGCTCTTGGTATTGCAACCAAGATAACATATCACCCTCGAACGAGGGATCCACACTTTAGGTTCGTTTGGTTTCCAACCTCACGAAGTCCGCATGTTGGTCTTTAGTGTCTACCTTTGGTTGGACACTCTGTGAGGAGTCTCAAAGGCAAGAACTGTAAATGGATGCATGCAAGGTACAAGATTTTATACTTGTAGAGCTTTGCTAAAGCTTCTGCTTGTAGTGGCTCAACTAGAGCCAACCTCATCCTACATTCCTACTTGGCGCGTCCTTAGACCGCCAAGTGTCATCCTCAAGGCAG